>NEWO01000097.1:1153750-1238244 GCA_003013225.1 Phalaenopsis aphrodite
TCGTGTTCGGCTCGTTAACTTAGCGAACGAGCCGAACACAAGCTTCTTAACGAGTCAAACACGAGCTGTTCGAGAACAACGAGTCATTTTGACAGCCCTACCGCCAAGGGGAAATATGCTTGAGCCTACCTGGGAAGGAATACGGTGACAACTCCGTTGCCTCCGACAAAGAATTGCAGTGATCGAAGAGATGACACAAGAAGAAGTTACATTCAACCGAGACATAGCGAGTCGAAGGAGAGATAGAGAAGAGGATCTAAATCCCTTCCATAGGGATAATTTCAACGTTGAAGAAGATAAGCCATGACATTTCAAAATCCAATATCTGAGGAGGCCACTCCTAATGAGAAGAAGCTGACTACAGTGCCCGTCATAAAATGCTTCAAATGTCACAAATTTGAGCACATAACTTTCAGCTGCCCGACCAACAAAGTTGTTTCTTTTATCAAGCAGGGCACCGTGGAAGATGTTAGCGAAGAGCAGGATGCTGAAGAACATGGTGATGAATATGTGCTTCCACCAGATGAGGGAGAAGCACTTGTGATTCAACTGATTCTACAGGCCGAGGACATGAGGCATCCATAGTGGCTTTGCCACAATATTTTCTACATCCGCTGTACAGTGAACAGAAAGGTATGCAGTCTTATCATCAACATCGGTAACAGTGAGAATGTGACATTGATTTAGATGGTAGAGAAATTGATACTCACGCTCATAGACATTTCTAGCCATATTCACTGACGTCGCTGAAGAAGAAGAATAGGGTCAACATAAACCGACAATGCCTGGTAAAGCTTTCAGTAGGGAGTCATCTGCAGGATTAAATATGGTTTGATGTGGTCCCCATGAATGCCTGTCATCTTCTGATAGAAAGACTGTGTCAATCTGACCGAAAGACTTAGTATGATGGATTCAGAAACATATCTTCCTTCACCAATGATGACAAACGCCTCATTCTATTCCTTCTGTAGCACCCGAGGAGGCAGGAGCTCTTGCCAACAGAGTAGCGGACCGATTTTAGTGACAATTGACTCTCTACTACCATGGCCACCACCATGCAAGAGATTTTAGTCCCAGGAGATTTGACCGAGAGGAAGGTATACTCGCAAGTGCGTTGGGAGGTACTACAGTCGACAGTGGGATCCAGGTACTGCAATGATTAAAGACGAGGGACCAGAACCTTCGACAGGTGAGGTTGAAGCTCCTCGAACCCTGGGAGACTGACACGGGGCTCGGGGGAGGACAACTCGATCCTCAAGGAAGGGCAGCAACCCCCTCCTTCCTCTTCCCTTCTTTCCTTTTCCCTTCTTTTCTTACGTTCTTTCCTTTCTTTTCTTACTTTCCTTACTAGGCCTTCTCTAATTTAAAATCTTTGCAAAACTGAAATATGATTTTTATTCTCCTTCCTAATTTAAAATATTTCCTAAAACTAAAATCTGATTTTTATTCTCCTTTTTAATTTAAAATCTTTCCTAAAAACTGAAATATGATTTTTTTTTCTTCTTCCTAATTTAAATCATTTCCTCAAATTTGAAATTTAACTAATTGTTTTAAATGTTTCCTAAGATAGGTTATGTCTCTTTATAAATATGAGAGGTTGTGCTTTGAGTAGGGGTTGTTTTATAAAATCTGAATTTAGTTTTGTCTCAGTATTTTTCCTCTTGATTGTTGTATCTGACGTCAAGGCAGTACTCCGACTGTCCCTTTTCCAAGGTGGCGATTGTCTCCATTGGTTCGGGTGGTGCTCCGGGTGTAGCTCGACCTCACCGAGATATTTATCTCTCCTTCCATCGTCTCGGCTGCTGTCCTACATTTTCCATAGCAGCCCCACCTCTTTGGCTTTCATCGCAGCAGCCAATCCAGCCTCTGACCGCGTTCTTGCTCCTTTCCAACCGCTGCTCGACGCCGCTACCATCGCCACCCTTGCTGCTACCGCCCAGAACAACAAGGATCTACTTTTTTCTATGTTTTCAACCTCTCACTGCCTTATCCTCCCTCGTCCTCAATGCCCTCATTGTCTCAACCCTCCAACTTCACTGCCGCAGTACGCAACGCCTTCGCTTTGCTGTTTTTCTGCTGTCCAATAGCTCCAAACAGAAATCAGTTGTTGTTTTAATTGCCACCCCAAGCTATCTTGTTGTTCCAACAACTGCCCATCTCTCCTGCCAGCTCCCTACAGTCGCAACTTTCCTCAGCCACCAATCACCATCCATCCGCCTCCGTCCTCGTCGTCCCCCTTGAATGTTTTTTATTGTTTATGTTATCATGTTTGTTTGTTGTCTATTTTATGCTTTCCTGTATCATGTTTGTAATATGTTTGTATTTCAAAATTAATATTTGTGTTTCCTTTGTAGTTTGGGTTAACTCCGGTATCAATGAATCCATTCTCTTGTAGTGAATCGGTCTGTCGCCAAACTGTGAAAGCTCCCAACCTAAAATAGCTTTTTAATGAATCTCCCCTTCCACACTACCTTAGTTTGCAATCTTTGCTTCGAAATTCCACATCCATTGCCACTTCTACTCACCATTTAAGGACGTAGCTAGACATTACATACTCGTCTCCCTTTTGTAGTTGCAGAACTCTTAGGCGGTGTTTGGCTGCTATTGAGATTTACATTAAATAGGATTTAATAAATTCGATAAATTATTCGACGAAATGGAGTTCATTGACAATAAAATAAATCCTTTAAATCGATCTTTTATTCAGATTTATTAAATCCGGATTTATGTCATAATAGAGACAAAACACGGTGAAAACAGATAAAATGCAAAAAAAATCGATTTAACGGAGCTTGGATTTAAGTTGCATTTTTTTGGTGTTTGGCTGGATTTAAAGTTAAATCTATCCTTAAATCCTATTAATTGTATGCTATCTAAGACCGCCTTAGCTCGCTTCCTCAACTGAGAGCTTTAGACCCTTGAGATTTCTCCTTCTTTCTTCAGCTGGGAAGCCCTTTTCAAGTGCATTTGCTCTCTCATTTCTTCTCTAGCTTGCAACAACGATTTGACCTCATCCTTTCTTATGAATCTAAGTGTCAATCTTATTTTTTTCCCTTAAGGTGTTTTTTTTTTTTAAATTTTTTTATTTTTTGCCATTGTAAATGTTTGAATTTTTTTCCACAAAAATCATTGGAGACCTATGGTTATAAAGTTTTGTTTTCTATTGTAGCTCAAACTTTCATTTCTGATGGTCATTTTGTGTACGTAAACTAAGTAATTTAGTTATATTAATCCTAAAGTTAGGTTTTGATTTATTTAATCTTTATGCTATATTATATTATTAAAATTGTAAGTTTAATCTCATAATTAATCTTTTACTCTCACTGTCAATGGGGTAACTTATATTGACCATGTTGCACCTATTTTAGCCAACTATTGATTTTTTAGTGCCATATATGTATATACATTCGATGGGGGTTCTTATCATGTTAGAATTTGAAGTTGATTTTTGTCTACTGTGATTTGTTTCGATTCTATAAGCGGCAAACTCATCTTGGTAGTCTTTAGTTATTAGAAGATAAAAATATCTTTCTTGTGAAGAGATCATCGTTGTACTTTTAAAAGTGCATTTGATATTTAATAGATTTTCAACATGCCTTTCACATTCCAGTATTATTATACATACTATCGTAGATTTATTTTAATGTTCATGATGAAAATATTATGTGATATGGATAGTTTTACCCTTTCTAAATCTTGTACGAGTTCTTTAATGATCCATATGGTAGCAAGATCTATTCTTATACATATTACTTTAGTCGAATAACATAACTCTTATTTATGTAAATCATATTTTTATCGTGAAGCTAGTATCAGTCATATTGATTATAAAATCTACACGAAATAATTGCTTATGGTGTATACAATATTGATGTTTGTTTGTAATGAATTTGTAGATCTGTAAATATCTTTTGGATTTGGCTAGCCAGGTCAATGGCTCTGATACTGTGATGACTCTTTTGTGAATTATTTAATTTTCATGTGTGAAAAATTCTCTGTTTAGAGTGTCTTAATAATAATATGGAGGACACACACACATATACATATATATTATAGATAACTAATAAATCATTTTTGGATATATTTGATTATGCTTCATATCTTTGCACATGACTGTGGGCATAGAAAGTATTTATCACAATTTTGATATGAATGATTGTACATCATCATGGTATAAATCACTACAACGCAATATTATCAGATTAAAATAATATTGCTTCAATTTTTATTGTTCATATTACAAGCCTAATGCCTTGCAGTTTAAGTTTTAATAAATATGAATAATTTATTTTCAAAAAAAATATAAATCATTTGTTGAGTTTGGATGTCAATCTCATTTGTGTTAAACTTTTATTTTATCAGATTTCATAGGTTACTCGATAGATTGTCACTATAAGAACAAACAATGCAGTAGTAATTAATTCATTTAAAACTTAAATTTATATTATAGTTTATTTGGGCTGTCTATTTGGTTTTATGTAGTTATTGTTTATGACGGTTGTCTTCTATTTTCTTTTTCATTAGTAGTTTTTTTCCTAGTTGACTATTATTAAATATTCTTTTGCAATGAAATGTTAATTGTTTCTTTTTTATTACGTGTATATGTTTTTGTATAAAATTATACATGTATAATTTTTTGGCTCTTTCGTACAAGCTAAATTTAATTGATGTAGATTTTATGGTTTATCATATGAGTTGATATTAATTCCTTCATGTCCCATCTTGTAGTGGTGCATCGCCATATGGGCCGAAGTCTAACATCTAGTTTTTGGTAAGTATTAGTATCATTATTTGTCATGCAAGGGTTTGAAACTTTTGGAAGAGTTATCCATCTCTAGGAATGAAACAAATTTATAATCTACATTTGCATTTTCTATATTACGATTTATTTTCTAATTTATGACTAATCTGGAGATTATAGCATCTTATTAATTTATTTGCTGCAATATGAGGTGTTATGTCTGATATATAAGTTTTTTCTATTTTAGGAAATATGTATTCTTGATTGTAGAATGAATTTTCATTTATGTGGCTATCCTTAATGAGTTTGCTACTTCAGACAAATTAATATTTATTAATAACATTACGAAGATTGGGAACAATATTGAAATAAATGAGTTCATGACATAGATTGATTTTAATAGCTTGCATATAAGAGTTTGCCCAAGTCATATTCCATTTTATTAACTGTGAGGGTTTAAAAGCTATATCATTCTTATATGAGAATGATTAGGTGGATGAGTGGCTTCACTTAGAGACAAAATGCGAAATGAATATATTCGTGATAGGGTTGGTGTAGCTCCTGTGACGGACAAAATTAGAGAAAATCGTCTTAGATGGTTTGGTCACATTAAACGTCAACCATCTGATGATCCGATTAGGAGAGTAGATGTTTTAGATTCGACTTGTGTTAAGAAAGGCAGAGGTAGACCTAGGAAGACTTGGGCTTATTGTATTAAAAATGATCTTAATTTACTTGAACTAAATGAAAATATGACACTAAATAGTACGCAATGGAGAAAAAGGATTCATGTAGCCGACCCCACGTAGTGGGATTAAGGCTTTGTTGTTGTTGTTTTATTTCTCGTTGATTTTTGGATTTCTTCTGTTTTGAAATTATAACTTGTACGATAATTCTCATACTTACTGATTTACATCTAAAGAAAGTGTAGTGCATCAAATTTATCACATGTCCTATATTATTTAAAGGAGCAATCTACACCATTTATTATTTTAATATTTTCTTATTATTGAGGATGTTGGCCTTTGCTATGTTTTTTTATGGTTCTTTCCCTTGCATATGTAGACAAATGCATTCTTGTACAAGAAGACAATTTAATAAAGACATTTTTTTTTCTAGTTATCTCTTTATTCTAACCTAGCATTGAAGCCATATTTCCATGGGCCTTCCTTTATCCCCTTCTTAACTCTCAATCCGAATGTAAAAGAAACCCTGTCAATGCTAATCACCACACCCCTCACCCTCGTACTTGATATAAAAGGTTTTGGGTCGACACTGAATCACTTCCCTCATGCGGCTATTTTTTGTTCCTTTGTGGTCATAGATATCATTGTTTTCTGCTAGTTCTGATCTCTAGGGCTTCCTTTGATTGCATGCCTACATGATGAACCATTCTATAATGCACAATTGTTATTGCTCTACTATAATACTTTTGCGTACATTCTTTGTTGAAGCTATTCGATCAATGCTTCTTGTTGACCTTTTCCATCAAACCTCTTCCTTGATGCTCTATGTTGATATTTCCAGCATCACATTGATAACTCTATTTAATAGTTTTATTTGTGCCTTCTCTTATACATTTCTTGTTGCTGACTCTTTGTATTTGACTTATACTACTTTCTCTTTCACGGATCGAGCACACTGCTCTTGCAAAACTTGTAGCCCCTAGGCGTTAAAATTTTCTACTATTTATATTTTGGTCTGTACTATTTTCAAAATTAAGTTGACACCCTAAATACTCCTTTGAGTTTGCAGAGGAGTTTTACATAACTAATTCATACATGACTTGATTTATTTATAATATGAATCTAAATTATTTATTTTTGGAATATTTTTTGCATTATTGAGGATACTCTCTTTTATCATATGTTTTTTTAACTTTCGTTTCTTTTGCCAATATATAGGTATATTTATACTTGTATTAGACGTTGTCCTTTCTGGTTTCTTTTCCTTCTAATGGAGACAACTTTTTGCTTATTTAATTGTCTGGGATTGTGAATCCTAAGTTCAGTCATGTGATTTACGTATATTGTACTATTTTAGTTGCATTAGGAAACCCTAATCCTACTGTAGTACATTTTTGTTAGACTTATTAAAATGCAGAATCCCAATTGGAACTAATCGAGCTTCAACGCATCCATCATGTTACTAGTGTAAACAACATATGTTGCTTTCGTATTAGGCATGTTGAAAGCTAAAGATGGGGAAGGCATGTGCCATTGTGCAGCCTCCTTTTTTTCTTTTTCTTGTAGCCTTCAATTTTGCTGTGCATTCATGAAACTCAATCAGCCCACTTTTTTTCCTTGCGTTTTCCCACAAGAAGAGAAGTGTTTGATCTAATTAATTTACTTGACGGCTTAATCTATTGTAGGCGGTTCATAATTTGACTTGCTAATACGTACAACCTCTTGGAGACCACAATTTCACCATTAAAAGTAGAAAGTTTCTTTGGATCCTCTTCATTTCTTAAGCTATTTGTCATTTTTTTATCTCAAGCCTTCCATTTTGTACTACCAAAATTTTAATTTTTTTCAATGTCGCAAGGGTGTAAACGAGCTAAACTTGATCAAGTTGAGAAGTTGTTCGTGCTCAACTCGATTGAATTTTACCTTGTTTGAGCTTGGCTCGTGTTCGACACCAGCTTGTAAAATAGATGTTCGTGATTGGCTCGTATCAGTTAAAGCTCACTCACGCTCGGCTCGAGAAAAGCTCACCACACATGAAAATTTCAGAAAATTTAATTATGTTAATTATTAAACTTAATATTCCAATTATAGCTAGTGATTATATCATAAAAATGCACATTTTATCATAGCCTCCACAGTGGAGCCTGACTATAAAATTTTGGGAAGTTGAAAGTACTTTGGCTTATAAAGAATAATTCCTCTCTTAGCTTTGGCTGTGTGGGACAAAAAAATTTACAGGGTGTGCGTCTGCTCATTATTTAAGGACATTTACATATATACCACTAAAATCTCATGTATTTACATATCTTGCCGAAAAATTATAGGCTGGAATCTGGATAGAGCGGCGGGACATAAAATTTTATGGGAATTTACATGCATACTATCCAAATCTAATGTATTTACATATCTAACACCTAAATTTATATTTGCTTACAATTATACTGCCCAAATAATTATTAAAATAATAAAATGTAGCATTTTTTAAGTATAATATAAAAATTTAATGTAGAAAAAGATAAACATAAATATTATTATTTAATTATTTGATTATTTCGAGCCAAAATGATTGAACACGAACACAAAAATTTGTTTGTGTTCGGCTCGTCTATAAATTGAGCTAAAAAAAATTGTTCTTTTCCGGCTCGCTTGTTTAACAAACGAATCGAACATGAGCTACTTAACGAACCGAACACGAGCTGTTCATGATTGAAGAGCTACAGCCCTAGTTGCAAGTAGTGAACCTGCTTATAATAGAGTTTGACAGCCATTTGAGTACTTTGTGAGAGACAATCCTGACTTGCCAATCAGCTTTGCTGTTTTTATGGTGTAATGCAGCGTAAAGAGGTGTTGATGTTGATTTAAAACATGGTTGGTTTTTTTTTTTTTTTTTTGGTTTGTTAATCTTGAATTCCTGCAACGGTGTAAGGTTGATCAATTTGGGACTATTTCGCATGATCAAATTAATATATTTTGTTAAGTCCGTTGTAGGGGTGAGGGGAAGAAAGCTGCAGATTGCTTGCGAACTGCTTTGAGAGATTACAATCTCAAGTTCAGTACGATCCTCAATGATCCCGACTTAGCTTCTTTCAGAGCTATGCCCGAGTTTAGGGAATTACAGCAAGAGGTTGGTACAGCCATGGTGATTTTTGTGTTAATATTGTAATGTCATTCACATTGGAGGATCTTTTTCTTTTTTTTTTATTTTTTTATTTTTTGTCACTTCTGATAACTTCTAATTGTTTTATAGGCTAGAGTTGGAGGTGAAGACATTGGATATGGATTTCGAAGGGATCTCAAGCTTATTAGTGAGGTTCAAGCACCATTTCGTGGTGTAAGAAGATTTTTCTATGTTGCACTTGCAGCTGCTGCAGGAATTTCGATGTTTTTTACTGTTCCTAGACTCATACGTGCAATTAATGGCGGTGATGGTGCCCCTGTTCTTTGGGAGACGGCTAGTAATGCAGCCATCAACGTTGGAGGTAGGAATTAAACACAAGTGAACATACAACTGTGTTATTCTATTTACTTATATAATTATGCTGTATTAAATAACATCAAACAGATCTAACTACATTAATTGCTTGAATCTTTCAACTTATATTCATTTTTCTTTTTCCAGACACCTATAAGCTATTTTGATGATATTATTTATTTTAAAGAATCTGCGTCACGACGAATTGGTCTTTGAACTTGCTAGTATATGAATTCAAACTCGAATATCACCTTTTTGAATGCAGCTTAATTTTTCTGTAGTACAGCTCTTTTAGTCCATTTAATGCTGACGAGTTTTAAAGAATTTTTTTCTAAAACAGTTAAGACAACTTTGTACCGGTGTCATGCTTCAATGCTCTAATTTAAGTTGTTCAACTCATTGAGGATTGGGACTTCTCATTTCCAGCATTGCAATTTTCTGCTGTGACTAGAGTTGCAGTTCTGTTGGTATTGGTAGATGTTTATATTACAACCTGAAAGTAAATTTTTAAATTATATTCATTTTGAAAGTTTTATCTTTTGTGAACTTTTGGCTTATTTTTGCTTTAAATATAAGTGCTATATTCCGTTGCAAACCTTTTTTTTGGCCTCATATTATAAATAATCATGTTTGAAAGCTGTTTAGTTACTCGTCATTGCTCTGTTTTGCTTCACAGTTAGGTGAAAATTCTACCTATCATATAGCCTATTTGCTATCCAATTTTATACTGATATTAATGTGCTTTTCCACGAAATATGCTTTGGGATGGAGATGCGCAAGTTTTGACACTTTTGACCTCTAAACTAACATGCTTCAAGGCAAGGTAAGGAACATTTAGTTTGCTAGAATGTTCTCTGTAATTTAGTTGCATGGTAGGATGCTTGAAACATGCCCTATTTTAGTAGATGACGATGCATTAGGTGACGAGCTTATTGATCAGACGTCTGTTGATTTTGCGGGGTAATATTTGGTATCATAAATTTGACATAAATACTTTGGTTAATTATGCCTCATTTAAATACAAATGGTATAATTAGGGTATTTAGAAACACTATTGAGACATATTTGTCTGACATGAAAATTTGGTAAGTGTTATGAAGTTTGAATTTATTGTTATGCTTCTACTCCTTTCTTAAAATTGGGTAAGATGCATTTTCCAATTTAAAAAAATAGTTTTCTTTTAATTGGATGCAGACTGTCACATAAAAAACCTAGTTCACATTCTTGGTGAGAAGAAATGGCTGTGCTCTCTTTATTGAATAAAAGAATGACACTGCTCTATTTTTAAAGAAGGATCTATGGTTGTAGACTATACTTTCTTTGTTTTTCTTGTCAAACAACAACTATATCTAAAAAAAAGGAAACTGGATGCTTTTCTTTTCGGACAAGTATCACTTGCTAAGACAAATTGGACTTTTCACTGCAGTTTTAAAGCAGTATAAGGAAAGGTCTAGTAGCTATAACAAAAAATATTATAATCCTTGAGGCTCACCACTTTTGGTATTTTTTATATTAAAAGATCTGGTCACATTTGGGTCTTACACAAAAAATTAATTCTGTTCCTTACAAAGGAAAGCATTTTCTATATCTACATCACTCTTTGTAATCTAATTTTTTTTTTTTATTTGTATTTAATTTCCCTGTTCATTGGAGCTGATCAGAAACCTTAGTAGAAAAGGATATGTCCGGTTAGACATACCTCTTTTGTTGGACCAGCATTTTTTCTCAGATCGTTTTTGCAAAATACTTATTTATGAGTGTACAATCTAATTTTAGTTTGACAACATATGAATCTCATTTATTCGACCTTATATAAATTAGTTTCTGTAAATCTGCTTTTGCCACAATAAAGTAACAAGTTTCAGCATTATTATTGTTGACATTTAATTTTCCTCCATGTTCGTGCTTGCTTTCTTGAATAGATCAGGTTTCTGAATCAGCACTGTGTAGGCATTGTTATACTTGCGGGATTGTTTTTCTGGGAAAACAAGAAAGAAGAGGAGCAGCTTTCTCAAATAGCGAGGGATGAAACACTATCAAGATTGCCTCTTCGTCTTTCTACCAATAGAATTGTTGAACTTGTACAGCTGAGAGATACTGCTAGGCCAGTTAGTATTCCCTTCACTTTTCTAACCCACCGGCAGTGATTATGCTTTAGTCACATGGCTTCTATTTAGGTTTTAGCTCTTCTGAAAAATTCTTCAGGTCATTTTGGCAGGGGACAAGGAAACTGTTTCTAGAGCAATACAGAAGGCGGAGGGATTCAGAACTGAATTAGTGAAACGTGGTGTTTTGCTGATTCCTGTTATCTGGGGTGCATATAAGATGGTCGCTGTTGAGAAAAAAGGCTTTGGACTTCCTTTGAAGGCTGCTACATCCCTTCCTTCGATTGGAGTATGATTCAATCTATTCTGCTACTAGCTGAGACCTTCAGATAATATTAGAAAGCTTGCCCTTAGATTGTTGAGTATTTTAATTAGTCTATTTATTCACCGAACTTGACCACTTTTTTAGGGAATCACATTAGAAAATTGATGCCAAGGTCACCAATTTTATCTGCTTTTGCATAAGATTTGATAGTTGATTATTTTTCTTGTTTGAAGCCTTCTGATGTTACTAAGGATGCATTTCTTTTACATGTATGCGTCAAGCAACTTGTGGTACAACACATGCTTTACCATGTTTTATTTGTTATCTCCTAATTTGTTGGTTATGATTTAGGGAATGCCACTCACAATGTAAGCTATTTATGGTTTAGCAAATTCACTGTGCAGCAAATTTTCAAAGTCCAATAAGTTAGTCGACTTTCTCATGAAGTCGCGGATGTGTCAGGTTGGTTCTTAGGTTTTCTCCCTTCAAAAATTTGTAATGATGTCAAGTGGATAATGTTATAATCACATGCGGTAAGAAAATTAATACTTGTTGTGGATAATGTTATGGTCTGGATTCAAATACTTTTTGAAGAATAATCTTCCTAAGCTTCCACCCTCACCACCCAACACGAAACCCTCTTCCATTCTGACAAGGAAGCTTCTAGCTCCGAACTAAAGTAATTTTTGTCTCTCTCTTCTTCATAAGAACCTGCATTTTCTTCTTATCTCGTACTTTCATGGATTTCCCTAACACCACAAGTTTTGTATGTGACAAAAGTTGCAGCTATATCCTGTACAACTTTGTATCACATTTATACAAGCTGTTCTAGCCTGCAGAAATTTTTGAATAGCTTGCAAAACTCACCGGCATTCTTTTGCACCTCCTTCATAAAACTTCTAATTATTCAGAACCATTTTCTGGAGGAGTCATGAACTTTTGATTCCGAGATAATTTAGTTCATACTTGATATTATGCATGGCTTGCCCGCAAAATGTTTTTTTTAAACTGTTGATTAGCTTCAGCAAATCATTTGTATGCGGCGTTTTTACTTTTCTGTTTATTTCTATCAATTTTCAATGTACCATCTTTTAGATTTGCTTCATTTGCTGTAATCTTGTTACCTTCAGTGAATCATTGTTTGGCATGATGAATGTATCAACTTAAAAACTCTCAGACTTTCCTATCCATACTCGCTTACATTCTCTTAGCACTTGTTTGTCTTTGAGCTGAGACTGTGATCGTGTTTTTAATAGCCTTGGCCCGTGTCTTGACACCAAATGCATCATAGCAGGAAGACTTTGAAAAGCGAGCTCAATCAATATCTGCTAAGTCACGCTTGAAAGCAGAAATGCGATTTAAAGCCGAGATAATATCTCCTGATGAGTGGGAAAGGTAATATTAGCACCAGTTTTACAGATATTAGTTGTTACAATATGATTACATTTTAAACTTTTTCTCTATTCTAGTATTATGTGACTCCTGTTCACAATTTACGGAAAGTATATGCCAAAGTTATTATATACTTTTCATCAGGATTATAATCTAAAAGGCATGTTTGAACTATTAATATTTATGTGGTTGTGTGCATATATTGTTGATGGGTTAATGCAGTCATTTTTAATGAACTCTGTACTTTTTGAGAATTTTTTTGATTACGATGGAATTTTATAACTAGCCATTGAAAACATAACCTTAGCAACTAGTCACAAAGAATTGCCAACAAGAAAAGAATTTTGACCAGTTCATTGGATAAAGATAATTTAAAATCTAAACAATTAATATCCATTCTTAAGGAAAGCAACAGTCCCATATTCAGATGCAAACTCAATATAGAATGCCAACACACTAGGAGAGTTACATCGTCTAGCTTGGAATCTAATAAAATTGGGTGAGTAAAAAAACCTTTTTAAGTTGCGCTCCATGGGAAATGCAAATTGAAAATTTTTATCCACTAAATCAAATAAACTTCTAATTGAATATTGAATCTGAACCAAGTTAGTCTTCACCTTCCACATTAGAACTCAAAAATACCATTAGGGAGTGCAATGGTAATATCATAAAATGAAGAGAAAGGAGTGACAGCTAGCCACTAAATTGGTTTGCATATTTTCCTCCAGGCATTGCTCTTGAAGTATCATGAGCTGAAAATAAATATCTGAAGGATGAGTATGGGGTTGATAGTGTCAATCACAAATCTACCACAGTGGAAGGCACTAATTTATGAGAAGGGATTTCGGGAGTATCTCGAGCATGAGAATATCCTATAGAAATCAAGGCATTGGGAGCATCTCCTAGTAAGTTGGAAATTTTCAATTGCTCATGAGAATTAACCGTACAAATATCTTTTAAGCTGAATAATGATTGAGCAATCCTCAATAGTCGGGCCACTAGAGATGATTTTCTCAATTTAGTATGCCTTAAATTGAGCGATCATTGTAATCACGATTATAGATTTTGCACGACTGAAATATGAGGATAAATCCTCATATTTTCTTTTTTGTAATAAATATGTAAAGACGCATTAATCCATAATAGCATAATCAAACGATTTTTTTGTCCGTCTCAATAAGAATTTGGGCCATAGAAGACCATGAGAGTTTGTTAATACTATTATTCACTTGAATTGGTTTTTAAAATTGTCTCAAAAAGTATAGTGTAGATTGATTGGTTTTTAAAGTGGGGTAATAGGTGGCTCCTTTGTCAAGTTGTCAAAAGTGCACTTCACTTGCAAAGTGGTGCAACACTTCTGAAGGGTCACTTTGTTTCATGTTTGCGTGGAAAATGTGTACGAAGGGGGTGCATCACGTTGTTCATGGTCATATAGGGTTGTTTGGCAGATATGAGTTAGTATGAAGCACGGGGTGGAGCAATAACACCAATTTGGTGTTGCATGAACAAGGAAAGAGAAAACACTCCATGTGTGATGGAAGATGGGCTCGCAGTGGGCTGCTATTAAATTCACCAAAAATACTAGCGAGGGATATTGAGAGCAAGAGGAGAATCACTAGAATGATGTAGCTATCTGTGATCTAAAGCATAAAGCTTGTGAGCGTAAAGGTTCTGCGTAGCAACAATGAGCCCGCATGAGCATTCTTAAAACGATGCATAACAAGAGCATGCCCGACAAGCTATGCATGGAAGTAACTCGCAAGTGCAATCGAGAATATAGAGGGTGGGACAAGCAGTTGCTGCTTGGTTAGAATCGATTATAATAGATTAACTAGATTAAAATTAGCAAAAATTTCTACCTATTCATTTAACAATATAGCATTAAATAATTGCATTTTCATCAAATCAAGTATATGGTGGATTTTTGGGTTGGATAGAGAATTTGATGTCGAACTGATCCAAAGTGGCACATTGTTATGCTAGTAGATTCAGTGGCTATTTCGGTTATGTAACAACAAGTTGGTGTGATGCAGGCTGTAAAATTGGAGACTAGATTGGTGGCATATGGCATTTTTGGCAGGTGTAATTGGATACAGCAATGGCTAATTTGCTGGATTGTATTTTGAGAAGTTATATGGAAGATTTTAACATTGAATTTTCAAAGTACACATGGCATGAAAAAGTATGTTGAATTAAAATCTATTTATTATTATATTTGTTTCAAATAACCACGAAAATAGCATCCTTTATATTTTCATCACATGAGTCTGCAGTCATACTATCATCTGCAAACTTATTAACCTGATTGTGGATAGCATTTGCTTGCTGTTCACCACTCATCAAAATGTAGTTGGCTAACCAATAATCTCTTTGTTTTATTCACATCTCTAATACCCCAAACTTAGCAATTAATTTCTTCATAAAGAAGTTGATCTTTGACATTCTCTACACTTATTGCATCATTTCAATGAAAATCTAAATGGTTATATTTGTCCAAAATGCAGAAAATGCGTATTGAGATGTGGAGTTTAGTATTCTGAATTTTTCATTTACTTTAGTTGTTTTCTAGTGTTTATACCTAGTAGTTTTTTGTGATTCTCGGAAATCTCATACTTTATTTTTGGAATGTTAATTTTGACTACGATGATGCTTTTGAGAATGGTATATGCTTTTTAATGTTCTAAACATTTCTCCTCCAATTAAATTCAGTTGTTTGTTGGAAAATTCAGTTGCTTTGCTTTTTGATAGCTTCGAATGGATTTCTTGGTTCAACCTTATCCATGATTTTGGAATTCATGTGATGTAATTGGGATTTAAAATGGGTTTTTGGCAGTTTAATTCATGTGGATGCTATTTATGTCTCTGCAGTAAAACATAATTTGCAGATTCTTCCTAACAATGAACAATGGTGGTCATTTCACAAAATCCCTTGACTTTTGATCTCAATTTCTTATAGTGCCTTTTGCCTACTTTTTTTGTGCACATCCTTGTGAACATTTCCGACTCCCCAGTTGAAACCCCCTTAGTTCACAACAGAGATGAACGACTTAATCATACACAATTTTCACGAGCACTAGTTCTGGTTTGCATAAATTTAGATTTAACGAGTAATGAATTAGTCTCACTCAATCATGTCAAACATTCACAATTCAATTCAATTCATAATTCATTTGCATTCTCAGTTGCTTGAAAGCTTCCATAATAATTTTACCAAAATAGATACAGGGCAGTTAGAAATCAAACTTATAAAGATCAAAATTCTTTACAACTTTCAAGATTATACAATCCAAAAACTGTACGGTATCACACCTAGTTATTCACCCTGTTGCTCCTTATCCCTTCTTAAAAATCAATAATATATAAAAGTGAGCTACAAGCTCAATGAAATAATTATGGCTGAAGTAAGATTTTATAGACAACAATAACTAATATGAGTGTCAATAATAGATAAGACAAGCATGATTTAATCATATGAAGCATCAAGTAAAGAGGTATGAATGCAGTAAATATTAACAAACTGTAACAAATATATATTTCATTCAGTCCTGCACAATCATATAAATAGTTTTAACTATTTCATAATTAATAAACATTGTCTTAGGAATGTTACTTGTGCTTGCATATACTTTGACTTGGTTTATTTTATTTTATTTCATTGGGTCACACCCAGCCTGTTGGCTGCACAACTATTGATAAATGTTGGTCCTTTCAACCTAACAATTATCAACAACCTCCATGATACCAACATGTTTGTACCCGCCTAAATATTAAGAATAAGAAATATTATAGCTTTGCCTGTTATCTGTATATGCAGGTCATTCATACAATAGCTACTTATCACACCTCTTGTGACATTCTATTGATCATATTTTTTATAACAATCATTTTTCGTATGCAAATCATTTATCACATGCATATATAATGACATACGAATACCAGCAAGCAGAAATGTAATTATTGTCGGCTCGAATTTGCATTTATGTAACATATGAAGGTATTCAACAATATATGAAATCTCTAAATCCAGTCGCACATCAATAAACCGTAAAGTAATCCTATGGAAAAATATTTTTCTAAAATTAACATATGATTATCTCACCTAAATTGACAGAGCAATCCCGCGATGAGTTTTCTCAGGCTCGCTTCGAGCTCTACATCTAGCTGGAATCCTAATTCCTTTGAATTTCATGATATTCTTGACTTAGGTTTTAATTTAACCATAACATAATTCTTTTGCTATTTCTCACCTCAATATGATTTTCCCGCATTAAATTCTCTACCTAAGTTCTTCAATTCCTTTAATAATTTTGCTCTTCTTCTTTCTTCCTTTTCCTTCCTCTTTTTCCTTTTTTTTTTCTGTGCTTTTCTTGGATTAGAGTTACCCGAGAGCATAGCTCGGTTTCTGCCACTCCCGCTTCCTCCCCACTCCAGCGACGGTGCCAGACGCTGGAACGAAGACAAAACCGAACCAAAGGATGGCTTCTGGATTAAGTAATTAAGCTAATTACTTCACACCTTGTTTAAAATCATTCTCATACCTTAAACCTGAGAGGAATTTCTCTGTTTCTCACGTGGTCCACCTCATCAGCTCCCGTTTACATCTATGGCTACAGTGCTAGTCACGGAATTGTTGCAGCTTCCCCTTTTTCCGCGAAGCAGTGCAGTTACGGGAAGGGAAATAAGTGAAAATTAAATGCTATATATATATTAATCAAAGCCCTCAAAAACATCATGCCGCTGCATGCGGGCATAAGTGCGGTTCTCAGAACTGCTACAATAATGAGATTATTAACAAGAATCAGTTAAGTTATATAAGTAATTAATTAAGTTTAATTAAGATATTATTTTAATTTATAACTCAAATTATATTAATTATTTATTTATAATATTATACATCAATTGGATTGTTATAAGGTGTAGAATTTTATGAAAATAAATTGGATGCATTTCAGGTGGTGCAAAAATTAGGAGTATTTTAAAATGATTAAATGTTTATACCTGAATTAGCCAAAAATTCGGTATTACAATACTCTTATAAAAGTTTATGATTTCGAAATTTTTGAATATCAGCTTAAATAAAAAGAGAAATTACTGTCATATGCTTCTGCTCTTTTCCAAGTAGCTTCTTTTTCAAGCCCATGCTCTACTTTATTTTAACATAAGGAATTTGTTTGTTCCTCAACTTCTTATCACTATCTTTAAGATTCTCACAAATTTTTTAATATATGTTAAATATTTCCTTATCTCAATATCGTCAAATGAAAATATTTCCGTATTTTCCCGACATTTAAATGCAAAATATACAATGAATATCTGATATATCTGCAAGTAAGCTAGCATGTAAGCAACTTGACCCAATTTTTTATATGATGTCAAAAGATTCAATGTATCGTGTGCCCAATTTGCTTCCCTGGCCAAATCTAATTGCATATTTCATCAACCTGACTTTTGAAAACACAAACTCTACTATTTTATGTTTTAGGTCATAATATTTTTGTTGTCAATCTTGAGTAGCTGTCAATCAATCTCTGAGTAATTTTATTCTCTTTAGCTTCAACAACCAATTTAGGCCCTAGTAGTTGGCGTTCTCCTACCTCATCCCAACTCAATGGAGTTTTGCATTTTTTGCTATACAATGCTTTATAGGGAGTCATTCTAATACTAGATTGATAATTATTATTATGGGCAAACTCAATCATCAAAATATGATGTTCCCAACTATCTCCAAATTTAAGGACATAAAGACTCGATAGGTCTTCCATTACTTGTATTATCCTTTATGATTGTCCATTAGTTTGTGGATTAAAAGTTGTGTTATGATGCAGATGCATACCCAAATCTCTCTGAATGCATTTCCATAACCTGGATACGAATCTTCTATCTCTTTCATAAATGATAACCTTTGGAACACCATGCAGTCTAATAATTTTCTTACATATAATCTAACAAACTTTTCTAGCGAGTGTCTGCTTAATTGACAAAAATTGAGCTGGTTATGTTAAACTACCAATAATCACTCAATTATTCTCATGACCTTGCATGGATCAAGGTAATCTCATAACAAAATCCTTCATGATTTCTTTCCATTTTCACTAAGTATAGGTAATGATTGCAGCAATTCACTGTTTCTTTGATGTTCAACCTTTATACTCTGTCAAACTCAATATTTTGACACATATTGATATTCAACACCATTCTTCATACCCGACACCAGAACTTTAATTTGAAATCTTTGTACATATTTATGCTACCTAGATGAATTGTGAACTTTGATGATGAGCTTCATATAAGATATCTTATCTCAAATCAGAATAAGTTGGTACCTAAAATTGTATCTTGTTTTCGATAACACCACCTTCATCTACAATCATATCTAGCCTCTTTCCCAAGTTCAATGAGTTTTTGATATTTTTTGCTAATTTTTTGGGTTGCCTTAATTCTATCTATTAAAGTTTATTGAACGGTTGTCCGATACAAATACCTGACATCTTATGTTCTTTTAACCTTTATCTGCAAACAAAAATTCCTTAATTTAGCTTGCACTATTTATAGATTTATGGCTCAAAGCATCGACAACTACATATGCCCAGTCAGAACAATAATCTATGTCTAGATCATAGTCTTTGATAAATTTTTGTTAGCTTATTTGTCTCAAATTTAGCTCTTTTCTTATGGAAATATATTTCAGACTTCGGTAATCAGTGAGTACTTTCCACTTCATGCCATATAGATAATGACTCCAAATCTTGAGAACAAAACTACAAACAATTTTTTTAGATCATAAGTCAAATAAATTCTCTCATGCAACATTAATTGTCTGGATGGACAGGCTATAACTCTTCTATTTTTGCATTAAAATACATCCCAAAACTCTTAATATTGTGTTTATAAATTTGGAGTCCCTTTGTTCTTAATGGGATGGCTAATGTTGATGCAATAACCAAATGTTTCTTCAATTCTTGATAATTGTGCTCACATTTTTTGGTTTACTCAAAATTAACATCTTTTCTCATCAGCGTGGATAATGGCAGCTATTTATGAAATATTTTGACGAACCTCATGTAATATCAAGTCATAATAAGAAAACATCGTACCTCTATAACATTTTTAGGTGTAGGCCATTCAACGATCGCTTTCACCTTATGAACATTCACTAAGATTCCTTGTCCGCTGATGATATATCCCATGAATGCAATCTCTACAACTAAAATCTCATTTAAAAAATTAGGCAAATAATTGATTCTACTTAAGTAACTCCAATACTATTTTTAGTTGCTTAGTCCTTATCAATTTTTGAATATGTAAAAGCTTCATCGATGAAGATAATAACAAACCGATCTACATAAAACTTAAATATTTGATTCATCTTGTCCATGAAAATTGTAGGTATATTTGTTAAACCAAAAGACATAACTAAGAATTCATAATGACCACACCTTAACCCAAAAGCTCTCTTAGTTATAATTGTCTTTTTGATTTTGCCTTGATGATATCCCGATCTCAGATTGATCTTTAAAAATACAGTAGCGCTCTTGAGCTGATCAAATAAATCATCTATCTCGTGTAGTGGATATTTATTGTTGATTGCTGCCTTGTTAAGCTCTTTATAATGCATAATCACATAATCCATCTTTCTTCTTGATAAACAATAAGTGAACATTATGGCGAGTTACTTGGCCTGATAAAGCTTCTATTAATTAATTCCTATAGTTCCTTTTGAGCCATCCTATAAGTAGATTTAAAAATTACAGATGTCTCCGACTACACATCAATATCAAACTCAACTTCTCTTTTTGATGCTAGGGCTGACAATTCCTTAGGAAATACCTAAAAAAATTTTGCAGCCAATGGAATTTTCTTTAATTTTCGCACATCTTAGTTCAATACTTTTAATTTTGCTAAAAATACCAGTTCATCATTTCACAAACATATTTGAGCTCTTCAGGGTGGTGGGCAGCCCAGGACTTAAATACTGCTCTTCGGCCGTACACCTAGCCGATGTGGAACTTTTTGTCAGTGACATAGTCCTCCACCCAATCACGTGACACTTTGTCACGGATCGGCTCCACTGAGGGTCCCACTAGACCATGGAGAGTCCACACACCGGCAGGCGGTAATCTGCTCTGATACCACTTATCACCTCCCAAAAGAGCGTTTCGGGGTGGTGGGTCACTACATTGATCAAATAAGATAGTGCATTCCTATCACGATAGAAACAAAATGGCTTCTTGCTAGACAAATTAAACTTAACTCTCTTTTTCTATCATTCAATTGTAACAAAATATTTTACTAACCATTCTATCCCAAATGTAGCATCAAAAGTTTGAATTGGTATTATGATCAACTCCACTAATTGTTTTCTATCATAAATACTAACATATACAAAACATTTTTTATTTGCATAGAAACCTTTTCTCAAGGGCATGTTAACATTCAATGTAGGAGTTAAGTGTAAAATATCAACAGATAAATTGACAGAAAATTTTTCAAAAATGAAAGAATACGATGCACTCAAATCAAATATAATTATGCTTGACTAGAATAAGAAACATACCTGTAACCATTTTTTCAGATTCTTTAACTTCTTGAGAGGTAATTGTAAAAATTTTGGCTTTCAATGATGGCTCATTTCGACATTATGAAGTCTCACCTTTTGCTTGAACTGATGTCTTTCTTAAAATGGGGTCTTGTTTTTCTGTCTTCCTTTTATCAATTTTTTAGGCCGCCCTGTCCATGAAATATATGTGGCATGTTGTCTATTTTTTTCCAACGAACAATCTGTCCACATCTATAGCACTTTCCGGAACCAACCAAGCAATGCCAAAAATGACTTTTTCCACACAACTCATAAAGTGGCTTTTCCAACTTGAGTTGCTTTTGCTTACCTTCCAACTTAAATTTCTTGCTTCAGAACTCCTCTCTCGGCAAAATTTTTTTGTTTGCTTGCTTGGGATTGCCACCGCTGAATGGAGAAGTTTATCTCGTTTTCAGTTCTTGTGGGCCTTTAAACTAACACTGAGAAATCATCAATCTCAATTGATCTTAGAGGTTGCACAACAATCAATGCCATTTTTTGATGTGAAGCAAAAATATAATGTGATATGATACAAATTGTGTTTTTTTTTTTTGCTATATATGCTAGTTTTATACTTGTGAAAAGTGGGTTTATTTTTTTTTTGCAGGAATAGGTGCGGAGCTAGCTCAGTTGAACAAAAAAGCCAAAATGAGAGCATGTGCTACGAAACAGAGCCCTGACGCTTGATCTGGGCGCCTGGGCACCTAAAGACAGTGCAAGAGGTGCACAGGCCTCTGAAGCTAGAGCATTAGGAGCTCATCACCAGTGCTAGACGGCTGGGCGTCGGAAGCCAAAGCAATAGGTGTGTAGGTGTCTGAAGCCAGAGCAACATGCACCTTAGCACCACTTTTTGGTGCCTACACACCAATATGCATGTGAGTAGGTTTAGACGCATCATTTCACGGGGAATGGCTTAAATTATCTCATAAACTATTTCAGGGAACTCTCTGGCTAGTGCGTTTGAAGTTCAAAGACTTGTAAGAGTGAGAGAGTGTTGGGGGATTGTGAGGGTGTGTAAGCAATTTGCGAAATAATATATGAAAGCTTTCTCTTTTACTTTGTAAGTGTTATTCGGTTAATCTAGTAGAGAAGTAAGAAAGTTCGGTGGTAGCATTTAAAAGTTCTCGCTTGTACTTTGTATTCTATCGGATTCTTTCTTTTCCAAACTTTTGTATTTAATTTTCTTTAATGAATAAAATGTTGCTTTTGTTGTTTCAAAATATGAGTAGCAGTCAGATCTCATTTTCTCCCTTGAATTGGTAGTCTAAGGATCTGGAGTTTAACTATGTTATGTGATTGAATTAAGCTTTTTTATGATGATGTTTTAATTTATGTTCTTAATTTACTCTCTACCTGGTAGTTGCTTTGTTAAAACTTGTGAACTATGAGTTTCAGAAAAAAGTTAGTGGAACAATTATGTTAAAGTACAATGACTTAAGAGAATAGAAATATTGCTTATAGGTTAGTACAATCGTGTAGGGAGATTCAAAATCATTGAGATTTTTGTAGGATTTAGGGAATTGAACTGTAATATGAAATCCCAAGCCTTCTTTGACTACTGGAATGGGCTAAGGTGGAAATCTCCCCTTGATTGTCTCTAATAACTATATCACTTAGTTAAATATTGATTTTTAAGAGCCAATCCAGGGGAAATCTTGAGCAAAAATATACAGGCGTGATTGTCGCATACTTCATAGTAATTTTTGGCATAAAGTTTTTGCATAGTTGTCGGGGAATGACTTTAAATGTTCATTTTTAGGAAGTTTTTAGCTCATTAGTTAGGGTTTAGACTTGAAACTTGTATTGTAAGGTTTGCATATTTTCTTTGTTATTTTCTGTATTATAAAAATAAAAAAATTGAATGACATGTTTTTTTGTTATTCAACGTATATTCTTGTTTTATCTTATTTATGCATATTTTTTGTGAATTCATATTTTCTGTTAGAGTTACTTGTTCTTGGTTTGCATGCGTAGGATCAAAACTATAAATTTACTAACTTCTGACCCCGAAATCGAAAAAAAACCAAAAAATTTGAAAAATTATAAAACTCAAAAAAATAAAAATTAATAATGACAAATCATCACGAAGAACATCGTAGACCCCTTAGGGAGTTTGCCAATTCATTGGCAGAGAAAATTTACATTAGTATCAGTAACCTAGATGTAGAAGTCATTTCTTTTAAGCTCAAACTTGATGTCATCCACAAATGATTCATAATAACTAGTTTGGAGGATCACTCATAGAAGACCCTAATCTTCACTTGACTAGTTTTTTAGAAATATGTCAATTTCAAGTATATAACGGTCTTTCCAATGACATCATTAGACTGAAGTTATTCCCTTTTTCACTTAAGGATAATGCTAAGATGTGATTGGAATCTTTAGCGCCAGAGTCAATCACCAATTGGAATTATCTAACCTTAAAAAGTTTTGGCCAAATATTTTTCTACATCTAAGACTGCTAAATCTATGAATGATATTATATCCTTTACCCAGTTAGATGGAAACTAAATTTATGAAATTGAAGAAAAATTTAAATAATTACTTAGGAAGTGCCCACACTACGCCCTACCTAACTGGCTTATAATTCAAATATTTTAAAATGAACCGGTGAGATCGTTAAGGTCAATTATAGATGCTGCAGTTGGGGGGTCTCTATTATCCAATCCATTTAAGGAGGCATATTCATTAATAAAGAAAATTGATATAAATAATTTTTAGTAACCCTCTAAGAGAGCTAAACGCAGGAAGATGGTTAGTGTTCATTACACAAATGTGTTGTCAATCATAACTTCACAAATAACTACATATCCAGAAAATTAGATAATTTAAACTTATATCTAGCAACAAGATCACTAGTAATAGAAGAGAATGTGTATAGGCAACTAGTGGATCCGTGTAATGCTTTTGTGGAATCAATGAATGTTATAACCAATAGAGCGACAACCTTTACTCCGACACCTATTATCCTAAATGGATGAATACCCCAATTTTGATTGGAGCAATAATCAAAACATAAAAAACCAACAGTGGGGTAGTAACCAACCAAAAATCTTATAGGAAGACCAAACAGGGCAGTAGCAATTCGAGATCAACTTACCCATCTGAATTCATTTTTAATCCCCAATTTAGAAGAAATTATCTTTGGAAGAATTGATAGCTATTATGGGGAGTAAGATACAAAGTCATGCTACAGTCACAAGGAACATAGAAATACAATTAGGGCAAAACTCTTCGAGTCAATGACCTCAAGGGATGTTACTAAGTAACATAGGGGTAAATCCAAAGAACCAAAATGCGGAGCAGTTTAAAGCCATTAGACATAGAACCAAAATGCGTAACATAGGTATAGGAAGATATCTCCAGGAAAGAGAGTTGTTTTGAAGAAAAAGATCCTACAACCTAAAAGATTTAGTGAGAATTCAACCATAAATTTAGGAAAACTTAGGAAGGAACAAGAGAAACTACCACTATCCTTTCTCCAAAGACTGAAAAAAATATGTTATATCAACAATTCATCATGTTTTTAGAGTTTTTCAAGAAGCTTACAGTTAATATTCCATTGGTAGAAACTCTAAAGCAGATGTCTTGTTATATGAAATTCATGAAATATATCATTAATAAGAATAGAAAACTAGGGGATTTTGAGACTATTGTGCTGACTGAGGAATGCAACACTATCCTACAAAATAAATTGTCACAGAAACTTAAGGATCCAAATAGCTTTACCATTCATTGTGTCATGGGAGAAATATCTTTGGGAATGCTCTATGCTTAGGGGCTAGTATTAACCTCACGCCCCTTTCTTTTTTCAAAAGACTAGGATTATGAGAAGTTCAGTCTATCACAGTGATCATTCAATTAATTGATTGTTCACATGCCAGGGGGGTGATAAATAATGTTTTTGTTAATGTTAATAAGTTTATTTTCCCAATAAATTTTATTGTTTTGGACACAGAGGAAGATGTTAAGATCCCAATAATATTATGTAAACTTTTTTTTCCCTCGGGAAGAGCAAATTTTGACTTACAATAAGTGGAGCTAGCTATGAGTGCTCTGGATCAAGAAATAACCTTTATGCTTTATAATTTGATTCAACCCCTTATATATCTTCTTGATGAGTGTTGTAGAATTGACACTAAAAGGTTACAGGAAATTCTAATCAAAGGTGTAAAAATAAATAGATGTATTCTAGAAGATTCAAGATTGAAACTAAAATTTGAAGATTTAGAGAAGTCTCCATGACAATCAGAATATTGGGAGAGTGATTAGGGACTACTGAAAAGACAATTTGATCATGAAGAATTATTTTACGAGTGATCTAATGTTGTTTGGCTAAGGGCATTAAACTAAATACTTCTTGGGTGATAACCCAAGCGTTATCTTATTGCTTGATTTCATATTTTATTTTGCTATATATGTGTGCGCTTTGGTCAGGCCGAGGACGATAAATCAATTGCTTATTTGGGGTAACCCAATGTATCTTTCCTTCATGTTTTTATGAACTAGTCTCTCTAAAACCACCGACCATTTGCTCATTATACCTTGATTTCCTACTTCCTATATTTTGATTTCCTTTGATACTACTTAGTGATGTTGTGCCTGCAGTTTTTCATCTAACATGTGATCTGTGTGGTTTCTTGTTAGTATTGTTGTGTACAAACCTGTGAATCGCATGTTAGTGGACTTATGTTTTTTTCTTCTTCTTATCTTAAATATGCTAGCATAGTTTTTATGTCTTCTCCATGTTTATCTCAGTACACACATGTTTATATTATGTGGAAAAAAAAATCTAACTTTGTCCCTTTCTTTTCCATGTTTCTGGAAGTCTAAATGATTAACATTCAAGTGGAAAAACTTGTCATATCAAATATGGATTTTTTTTAAAATTATTCTCCATCTTTTTTTGAAGAATTTATCATTAGTCTTATCCGACTATTTTGGTTGGCTTGGCTAGTATAATGCCTTCTGTCATAAATCCCTATTAACTATTATTTTCATTGTTAGCTGTAATTTGAAGTTATTTGCACGCCGTTAAGTCACATTGCCAAGCCACTTTATGATTAAGGTATCCTGTTACAAATGTGTAAGGTCTTAGTTTAGTATTGCAAATGTGTAAGTTACAATGAATAGAAATAATTGCAATACTTTTTATTGCAAATGTGTAAGTTACAATGAGTAGAAATAATTGCAATACTTTTTCCTGGACAGCTTTCACAAAATTGGTTTCGCTGTTGCTTCTCAGTTTATGAAAAAATTCAATTTTTTTGCCCAAAAAAATTAAGTTCCCTTCTGTCTGCCACATTAATGCCATATCTTCCAGTTACGCATGACTGTTTGAACTTGAATTAGACATCGTAACTATGAAAATTCTTGTGTTTTAACTTATGTACTTTCACTGCAGCTTTCCATTATTATTATGCAATCCTTTATCTGTTAGTACGCTTGTGCATCAATAATGCTAATTGATGATTAGGAATGTTCCACTTTTGATTACAAATAAATATTTTTCATTTTCTGGTATACTTAATGCTTAGGCTTGAGTAACGCACAATATAAAATTGTTTTATGTCAAAAAATGTGTTGAACTTATTGAAGGTATTTGCGAAGTAGTATCATTTTGTTAGCAATGAGAAGAAGTGGTAAAATAGGGAGAAAAAGGATTCATTTAGCTGACCTCACTTTGTGGATAAAGGCTTGTTGTTGTTGTTGTTGTTGTTGTTGAGAAGAAGTGGTGAAATGAAAAAAAAGTTCCCAATTATAGTTTCTTTCCAACAAGGATCATTTTTGTACCTTTTATATTTGGTTATGGATAAGCTTAACAATGTATATTCAACATTAGGTATCTTATTGAGTGATTGATATTAACAGATGGTGTGGCTGCAATAAGTGAGTTCTCACCTCGTAAAAATTTAGAATATTGGTGAAGAAAGTTTAAAATAAGCGGCTTAGAAGTAGTAGAACTAAAACTAAGCAGATAATTTGCAATTTTAGGAGTAAATTTAATAAAAATCCGTCAATATTGTCGGAGACTAAGTGAGATACCTTAATGTTGTAGGTTTAGGTACCTTATATTTGTTATATATTGTATTGAAGAATGGAGTTGTAGATGAGGATATGACTGAGTTAAGGCGAGTGCTTAAATTTGAGTATCTTAGAAGTAAGATGAGAGAATATCTTGGTGACTTGAATAAAACTATATTCAAATCAAGTTAACTATAGTATGTGGAATAAAAACTAATAGATAACTAAGGTTTGGTTCATAGCATTAAGATGAATGGTAAAATTATATTGTGGTAGAGAGGTAGTTGGACAAAAATATATTTAAGATAAGATATTTAGTTTGTTTTGAGATGTATATGTTGAGAGGAAACTGTGGAAACTCATTCGTGTATCCAAAACAAAACTTATAATAGAAGCACACAAAGTAATAAAACATATTTAATGTGTAAAACTCGAGAATAGGAAAAAACTACGAAGCCATATCATACCAAGAAATTCACTATGAAGAAATGAGGAGAACAGATAGATTACAACACACTTAAATCTCTGTACACTCCTGGAACTCACGAACACTTATTTCCATCTCTCTCACAAGAGAATTAATGAAATCCAACTTAGTTCACACAAATCCCGCAACCAAGATGATCATTTAAAGGCCGAACTACACATTTTTTGTTACAGGCGCCTAGACGCCATCCTCAGGCGCTAAGTTTTCAAATGTTTTATTTCTGACACTAAAAACAAGCATATCTGGGCGCGGTTGCACCCCTTCCGGGCGCCACTTTTTCTCGCACTGATTATACGAGAAGCTCTTTTAGGTGCTTAGGCGCCACACTAGTTGCCAAATTGTCAAGTGCTCGGTTTTGGAGGCTTCTGTTGGGCGTTGGGGAGCGATGAGGCACCCAATGTAGGTGTCGGCTGCGATTTTATTCTCTATGTAGATTGAGAATAAAAGATGCACGAATAAGACGAGGGATAAAATTATTATGAAAGTTTTTTGAAAGCAAATAGATATACTGAAGATTGTATTAAAAAGGTTTGCACAAAAGTGGTAAAATCTCATATAACATTTGATGTTCATGAATGGTGTATTGGTATTCATGAAGAGAAGCCATAAGAGTTGGGCTAAATCTAATTATGAAAATGATGATAATGAAGATACAAATTCTTTTTATTATAGTATATTTTTGTTATAAATTTACGAGAATCATGCAACTTTAGAGTTATTATTGAATTAATATTGCACTTATCATCATCCTAACTTCATTTGTAGGTGGATAATTGATCAGCAAAAGTCCGAGGGTGTAAATCCTGGTGAAGCTGTATACATCATTTTGCGACTAGATGGTCGTATCCGAAGGTCAGGAAAGGTATGTTACATGAGCACATTTTAATTTTCATTAAACTGATCATGGGATGGTTAATAAATATTCATGCTCAATATTTTTTCCCATTATTTATATGTTGTATAGATATACTGTAGTTGTCGGAAACACAAATTTGACCTTTTTTATATCTGAACCGACATTAATATCTATTTATAACACTTCCTAGCAAATGATACCAGAGTTAATTTATAACAATTCCTAGCAAATGATACCAGAGTTAAAGGTTCAATCGAAGTTTGTAACTCTATCGAATCCTATTTCCATTAGAAATCAATATTCATTGCAAAGTACTCCGACATTAGAGTTTTTGATGATAACCTCTTTTAGGTATTTTTTTCTTGGCGAAATTTACAATACACAGCAAACAATTATTATGTATTTACATATCCGACGCCCAAAGCTTGATATTTATACTTATACATCATAAATCTATGCATGAAAAGGTGTATTTCACTTTTATAATGATGATAATGGTTGTATTTATGATGCTATGTGAATGATTCAAGTGGTAGGCCTGTAAATATGAATGTTTAGGTGGTAGATATGTAAATACATAAGAATTATGTGGTAAGTATGCAAATTATATATCAGCTGTTGTGGATCATTACGTTACCACACTTTGGATAAGATAGTGATAGCCACTCAGCATATATGGGACCCAGACTAATCTAGGGCCCTACAATCTGTGCAGGGCATGCCCAATTGGCAGCAGATTGTGAAGGAGCTGCCGCCACTGGAAGCATTCCTCAGCAAACTGGAACGGTGAATAAGTCAATCCCATGAAAAGGCCCGATCAGACTTTACCCTTTCGTACACAACATGGAGAATGAATAACATTTGTCGCATCTTTGCCAGAATGAGGAAATGCTTTTGATTATAAGGATTATATTCACTTTTGCAATATATTATACTATGTTTTAGAGCTGAATTTTATCATATATATTTTTTTATTCGAAGTTGCGTTGAATTTATATCATTTACTGGATTGTATTGTTTAAAAACTGTAAGTCCTATATCCGGATGAACAATGGTAGGGGTGTAAGTGAGTTAAATCTACTCGTGAGCCGGCTAGAGCTTCGCTAATGAATTGAGCTCGATGAAGCTAACAAGCCAAGCTTAAGCTAGCCCCATGGGATCGTGAGCTAGTATGTTTAAAAAAAATGTCAATATAAAATATACATATAATTTATTAAATATGAATGTTTTATCCTTAATGTATTTAAAATGTTTAAAAAATAATATTTTTATCTGATTTTTTTATTATTTCTCTCTTATTTGCTTATTCTTTTTGTCATTTTGTTGTAACACTAAAGTGATTTTATTTTCTCTCGTTTATAATAAACAAGACAGTTCGTGATTCGAACTTATAGACTTGAGCAAGAGCTCAAGCTAAATAAAACTAATCATGCTCAAGCTCAAGTCGACAATGGCTTGAGCTTGACTCGACTCGTTTACACTCCTAATCAAAGGACTCAATTGATCAAGTGCAGATCCTTTCGACAGGACCGCAAGCCGATCGGACGCAGACTGTCGAAGCCAATTATCAAGATCTATCAAACTGAGAGAAGATATCGGCCTAATTCTTGACTCAGTATCACCAGTCACCTCATAAGAAGGTTTTTTCATGATATATTCCATGGCCAACTCAAAGGATCTTTTGTCAAGGAATGTGCTACATGTCGAATTACAGTGAATGGTCACATAAATGTCCACATTTTATTGTTCATTAATGTGCACACTCTCACTCTTTTTCTCTCTCTCTTTCTCCTATTTAACGTTATATTTCTTGTGTGTGACTCTCAGATAGATTCATATTCAACATCCTCATAAGTGGGGTGAGTAACCAAAAATTTTAGCCGAACAGTACGAGTTGGCCAATAATCATAATTTGACCGAAGAGTGCACTTCCACACCTGGTCTTGTTATTAAAGTCAGCCACTCATTTTCCACAGAAGTGTTCTCCCAGAGATGACAAGTGGAGATCGAGGGAAGACTCACGTCCGTCCACTCGTCTGCGATACGAAGATCATCGTCCGCCCCAGGATTACAGGCGGACCAATAAGAACCGCAATATGCTCAATAACATAACTAACGACCAGCTCTATATTATGAGTGACCGTTGAATGATCAAGAGACTTTGATGACAACTTTGTTGAGAATTTTGATGGCAAGCTAATGAAGGTCACTTAAAATAAACAATACTTCAAGAAGGCACCACTAATGAGAGCTAGAGCTTTTCTCCAAGATACAAAAAATGTTATGCCTACTACAGAGATCATGACCATGATACAGAGAAATGCAGACATTTTTGGAGCCTGATTGAGAAGTTGGTAAGTGCTAGAAAGCTCAATGAATTTGTGGTGCTAGGAGTAGTGACCTAAAGGCAGAGAAAAAGTCCAGTTGAAGAAAATTCATATGAAACGATCTGAGAGAATGTCATCTACATTGTTGGGATAGTGTTAACTATTTTTTGTGGTGGAGATTCATCCCAGTGAGCCATTCATAAAAGGCTCCAACCGGGAGAACATTCTACAATCACTTTCGCTCCCAAACATAGCAACCATCTGCCTATTACTTACACTGATGGAGAGTTGCTCCCAAGGGTAAATCCTTACAATAATGCTATTGTCATTACAATGATGATAAGAAACTACTAGATAAGTTGTTCATAATTTAGGGATGGATAGTAATTTGGCAAGTAAGGGATGACAAGCAGGTAGCCTTTGTAGATTTGATTAGGCCACTACTAGGCTTGAATGTCGGCGGCTGTCGTTGCAGATTGGTTGACCTTCGGAGGATATGCATAAGTTGTGTGGTGTAGAGAAGAGGAGAGGAGCAGCTCAATTTGGGGGAGAAGCCACTCAAATTAGAAATTTAGGGTTTCAACATGGTCGTTGTCATGTCAGCAGACAACTATGCCATGTGGATCCAAGGAAACTATGTTGATTTATATATGTTTTTTTTTTTTTTTTTTTTTGGGACTTAACATATTGAAATTCGCCTCCCATAGTAGCCACTCACAAGAATTATTTGTGTTGGTTTTCATTTCAGCCTAGAAAAATTAACAAATTAAAGCAAGAAATCCATTACCTTTCATAATTTTTAATTTTTTTTTCTACTTATTTTTTTTGTTAATTTTTTTAATTTATGATTTATTTATTTTTAGTCTCCTTCCATAAACCTGGGCTCTTAATGATCCGATTTTAAGCAGAGTTGGGTTCGGCTGAAATCGATTGAATGCAGCTTGAAATCGGCTCATGGCTCATTATATTCAATTTCAAACCGAGCCATCTTGAAATTGAATCGAGCTAGATCTTGCTCAAAATCGAACAAGCAAACTGAAATTGAGTTATTTAGATCTGTTTCAGCTTGGAACTGGCTCAATCCGCTCAAATTGAGTTATTTGGATCCTTTGTGGCTTGAAATGGAATTATGACTTGTTATATTAAATTTTACTTAGTAATAACTATATATATATATATATATGTTTGTATCTATTGCATGAAGTTTTTATGTATTGTAAAGTAATAATATAATATTATATTTTCTTAATTTTTAAGAAGATCATGGTCATGGGATATTTATTTTACTAAAAGACAAAACTAATAAGGTTTTAATCTTATATTCAATATTAGGTTTAGATGAATTCTAATTTTTATTCCAAACCTTGATTCATTTTTTCAATAATTAAATCTATTGCTTACTATTTGCATTTCAACATTGATTGGCCTGTAATTTATATATTGTTTAGTTAAAATATCTATCTATCTATATATATATATATATATATATATATATATATATATATATATATATATATATATATATATATATAAAAGAAAAACTATTGCATTCGGAGACACTTGTTGTGTTCCTTGACCTATGGTGGATCCTTTTATTAATTTGTTATATTTTCTCAAGATTCTTGCGGACATATTTTTGGTATAAACCTTTTATAAAAAAGAATTTTTTTTATTATATCATATGAGAATATTAGGCAAATGATGCTCTTAAATTATTATTGGTTTTTAGGAAGATTTACATAAATATCACTTGATTCTTATGTATTTACATATATAACACTCAAACTTCAATTTTTATATTCTTGTCAACTTGTCCATGCATGAAAAAGGTAAATTTCACTTTCTAAAAATTAAAATAGTGATTTTTTTTTTATATATGATATGATAAATTTGAGTGGTGTAATGCTAAGAAGTAAAGTTTAAGCATTAGATATGTAAATACATAAGAATTGGGTTATATGTGTGCAATGCTTCTTTTTTATTATTTATGTGCATTACATGTAAAACATTTTTAAATAAATATACATCCCTAATTATATATCATATTTGAGGTTGTCTACTCTCTAATCATATCAAAGCTTCCTCTAACAATCATCAAAATCGAGCATATTTAAAGTGCACACAATATTGTTTGAAGTCGAGCATAAGTAGTTCACTTTTTTATATGTCAAAGTCGAGCGTAAAAGGTCCATCATATATTCTTTGAAGTTGAGCATTGTAGCTCTCTTTTGTATATCCAAGTCAAACTTGCTGGTGGAATAATAACTTAGATGGTTGGTTGTTGTGTTCACTCTAGATTTTGAAAGATTTCTTCTATCAAATGATCTATGCATTTGAAGAATACTATACAATCCAACTATGTGGAAATATTACATTAAAATGGATCAAATCTTCCGGATGTGAAAAATATTTAAAATTTATGGGTTTGCATAAAAAAATCTTTTTTTTTCCTACCTTATGGATGTAAAATAAAGTTTCTTTGATTATGAGGTTTGTTATCTCTACAAAGTTAACCCCTCATAGTTAATTACATCTCAATAGTTGTGAATATCTGACTATAAAAATTTAGTTTATTATCGATAGCCAAATAACACATGTGAAAAAGATAAAAAATTCCCACGTCTGCTTCAGACTAAGAATTTTTTTAAAATGAGATAAAAATCTTCCTTATCATTACCTCCGTCGTAAATAACTTCTCTCTTCATTTATTACAACAATGTTACAAAAAGATCAATGCTGCTGATGACCGCATAAAAACGGAAACAGTCAAATGCTTGGCCTATAAATTTACGAGCCGAAAAATAGGAATTTTCATCAAAGGAAATAGCCAAAAAAGCAAAGAGATTAGTGCGATGGGCAAGTCATTAGCTCTTCTTCTTACTCTGCTCTTCATAATTGCTGTTATGGGGATGATGGTTTTCATGGTGGAAGCTCAGACGAAGCCGTCAGATCACAGCTGCTGCATGCCACGCACCAATCCCTGTTGTTCTTTATGGACGAAGACGAAGAAGCCTTTCAGAGCAGATCCTTGAAGAAATAATTACTACTGCTGATATGTTATTCTGAACTAATTAAGACGCTTCAGAAGCTTCTCTTTGTCGAACACTTCTCTTTCTTTCGTGGATGTTTAATTACCCGTCTCAATACCAATTGAATTAAATCAAATAAAATGTACACTTATGCAATCCTTTATCTGTTGGTACAAATAATGCTAATTGGTGGTTAGGAATGTTCCACGGATGATTACAAATAAATATTTTTTCATTTTCTGGTATACTTAATGCTAATTGGTGATTAGGTATGTCAAAAAATGTGTTGCACATGTTGAACGTATGTGCGATGTAACGTTTTGTTAGCAATGAGAAGTGGTGAAATAGGGGAAAAAAAGATTCATTTAGAAGACCCCACTTAGTGGATAAATGCTTGTTGTTGTTGTTGTTGTTGAGAAGTGGTGAAATGAATAAAAAAGTTCCCGTTTATAGTTGCTTTGCAATAAGGGGTCATTTTTGTATCATTTTAATTTGGTTATGGATAAACTTTATGTTATGGTATCGCTCATATAACATATAGGGACAGACGTTGGAGTGGAGCGGAGCAGAAGAATCTGTCCAAATCGGGAAGTTATGTTATGTGAGTTGGGGGTGCGGGGGCAACGCCCCGCGATACGGTACATGGGTAATATTGTAATTACATATTATGCTTAAGGTTTACTCTTGTGGTTATAAATATGTCTGTTTGTAACCCCAGGTGGTATCCCTGAATTTTGTAACCCTTATCTGAATATTGAAATGAATCACAGTTCTGCTCCCGATGACATAGTTATCTTTGTCGAACCTCATTAAATCTCTGCGTGTTCTTCTGGATTTGTGTCGATTCCTATTTTTCTTCGCCTTAATTTCTCAACAAGTAATATCAGAGTCAAGTTCTAGGACAAGGAAGAAAAAAAAATTTCGACGGCACAGAAACAAAGAAAATTTGACAAAGGAGTTTCTTTAAGGCTTGACAGAGGAGATTGGCGGCTAGGGTGTTGGAGGAGATTGGCACCAGAAATTTGGCGACGGGTCTTTTTGGCACTGTTTCAGCGGCTTTAATCGTGACAGGCGGCTTCAATCGCGACAAGAGCAGTTCGCAGCAGATCGGCGACCAGGCGAGATCACTCCATCGAATCGTGGGCCTCTTCGTACGATAGTAAGACAGACAGGTTGCAAGGGTTCAGCGAGCAGTTTAGTTTCGCGACACCTTCAGCGAGTTACTCGGCGCTGCGACAAATCGATAGGTTCTGAGCAGTTTGGCTCGAGGATTCTCTTTGACCAATGATTTTTCAGTGAATCATAAATTCCGGCTCGCAGCAGGAAAGGTAATCAGGATTGTGGAGAAGAATTTGCAGAAGGATTAATTTTCAGATGTGAAAGTTTATATGAGAAAGGTAATCAGGATTGTGGAGGAAAGAAAGAGAAGGAGGGTTCTAGAAGGAGAAATTCCAGATCCATGTCCAAAGGCAAAAAGACAATTCATTGGTACAATTGCAAAGAGCCAGGTCATATGAAGAGAGATTGTCCAAAGCTCAAGAAGTAGCCTAGAGAGAAAGGTGATGGATCATCGAAGTTTGTAAATGTGGCACGGAGTGACAATTCAGATTGCAGTGATGGCGATATGCATTTAGTTTCATCAACTCAGTTCACGGATGCATGAATTCTTGATTCAAGATGCTCTTATCACATAACACCTAACAGGAAGTGGTTTACTTCATACATGTCAACTAATTATGGCTCAGTTTATTTTGGTGATGATAGATGTTGCAATATTATCGGTATTGGAGAAATCAGAATTAAGATGTATGATTGAACAGTTATAACATTATGTGATGTCAGACATACTCCAGATCTAAAGAAGAATTTGATTTCCTTAGGCACTTTACATAGAAATGGTTTAATTCCTAAGGCAGATGAGGATAGGAAAACCGTCAAAAGTGTTAAGGGTGCACTAACTGTGATGAAAGGAAAGTTAACTGCAGGTAATATCTACAAACTGTTTGGTAGTACAGTTGTAGGTAGAGTTTATTCTATGGAGTCGGATGATGATAATACAAAGCTGCAGCATATGCGTCTGGGTCATCTCAGTGAACGTGAGATGACAAAATTACATAGAAGAAATCTGTTGCATGGTGTTAAAAGCTGCAAGCTCAATCTTTGTAAGTTCTCTGTTTTTGGAAAACAGACTAGAGTCAATTTTATGACTGCAAAACATAAAATTTTTTTTTTGGACTTGACATATTTAAATTTGCCTCCCACAGTAGCCACTCACAAGAATTATTTGTGTTGGTTTTTATTTCAGCCTAGAAAAATTAACAAATTAAAGCAAGAAATCCATTGCCTTTCATAATTTTTAATTTTTTTTTCTACTTATGTTTTCTGTTAGTTTTTTTTAATTTATTATTTATTTATTTTTAGTCTCCTTCCATAAACCTGGGCTCTGAATGATCCGATTTTAAGCAGAGTTGGGTTCGGCTTAAATCGATTGAGCGCAGCTTGAAATCAGCTCATGGCTCATTATATTCAATTTCGAACCGAGCCATCTTGAAATTGAATCGAGCTCGATCTGGCTCAAAATCGAACAAGTAGACTGAAATTGAGTTATTTAGATCTGTTTCAACTTGGAATAGACTCGATCCGCTCAAATTGAGTTATTTGGATCCTTTGTGGCTTGAAATGGAATTATGACTTGTTATATTAAATTTTACTTAGTAATAACTATATATATATATATATATGTTTGTATCTATTGCATGAAGTTTTTATGTATTGTAAAGTAATAATATAATATTATATTTTCTTAATTTTTAAGAAGATCATGGTCATGGGATATTTATTTTACTAGAAGACAAAACTAATAAGGTTTTAATCTTATATTCGATATTAGGTTAAGATGAATTCTAATTCCAAACCTTGATGCATCTTTTCAATAATTAAATCTATTGCTTACTATTTGCATTTCAACATCGATTGGCAGTTATTTGAATATGACCTGTAATTTATATATTGTTTAATTAAAATATCTATGTGTGTGTGTGTGTGTGTGTGTGTGTCAAAGAAAAACTACTGCATTCGGAGACACTTGTTGTGTTCCTTGACCCATGGTGGGTCCTTTTTTAATTTATTATATTTTCTCAAGATTAGTGCGGATGTATTTTTGATATAATTTTTTTATAAAAAAGATTTTTTTTTATTGTATCATATGAGAATATTAGGCAAATGATGCTCTTAAATTATTATTGGTTTTTTAGAAGATTTACATAAATATCACTTGATTCTTATGTATTTACATATGTAACACTCAAACTTCTATTTTTATATTCTTGTTAACTTGATTCAAAGGTAAATTTCACTTTTTAAAGATTAAAATAGTGATATTTTTTTATATGATGTGACAAATTTGAGTGGTATAATGCTAAGAAGTAAAGTTTAGGTATTAGATATGTAAATACACAAGAATTGGGTGGTATGTGTGCAATGCTTCTTTTTTTATTATTTATGTGCATTATATGTAAAACATTTATTAATAAGTATACATCCCTAATTATATATCATATTTGAGGTTGTCCACTCTCTGATCATGTCAAAGCTCCCTCAAACAATCATCAAAATTTTGCATGTTCAAAGTGCACACAATATTGTTTGAAGTTGAACATTGGTGGTCCACTTTTTATCTGTCAAATCTGAGCGTAAAAGGTTCATGATATATTAGTTGAAGTTGAGCGGTGTAGGTCTCTTTTGTACATCGAAGCCGAACTTGCTGGTGGAATAACAACTCACATGATTGGTTGTTATGTCTACTCTAGATTTTGAAAGATTTATTCTATCTAAATGATCTATGCATTTGAAGAATAATATACTATCCAGAAAGTTGGAAATATTATATTAAAATGAATCAAATCATCATGATGTGAAAAATTTTTAAAATTTATGGGTTTGCATAAAAAAAATATTTTTCCCTACCTTAAGGATGTAAAATAAAGTTTATTTCATTATGGGGTTTGGTATCTCTACAATGTCAAACTCATATAGTTAATTACATCACAATAGTTATGTATATCTTAGTACAGAAAATTAGCTTATTACCAATAGTCAAATACAGTATGTAAGAACACAACAGCCATAGACAATATATCTATCGACAGTTTAGCGATGACTAAATTAATATAGCAAAAACGTTTGTCGATAAAAAAAATTACCGACAAATTTAGTGATAGTTTATATTAACCGACGAATATCCGACATACCATAACCGTCGCTAGAGATCCAAAAACACACTATATTTAACTGTAGCTTGATCGTGTATTATAAAGCTGATGCATATGTCCGTATGAAATGTGTTGCACTTATGTTGGAAAAGTGTCTGGTTCTACCTATAAAGTATGTCATGTTTAGTCGTAGCTTGACTGTCGGTTATATCACCGACGTATATGTCTGTAGGAAAAGCATTGCACCTCCGTCGGAAAAGTGTTTCGATTCTTTCGATAAAATGTCGCACATTTGTCGGTTAACCGTGAAAATTTATCGAATGTTTTATATGTAGCTAAAGTGCATCATTTTGTTTAGACGCCGTTTGTTCGATAGCTTCTCAAAAAACAACCGACATATAATCAATGGGTCGTAAACTGTCGGTAAACGGTTGAAAATCTGTACCATGAGAAAAAATATTTAAACATCTTTCAATATTACAATCTAAACACATGCAATTGTAACAGCGCAATCAAAACAGCACAAAATTGTAACGAAACTAATTAAACATAAATTAGAAATAAAAGAAAAATAATTGGATTAAATCAAATAAAATTTACAACTCTACAATAAAAACGGTAAACAATTGCAGCTGAAATAATTAAATATATATTCATTTCCTTTATTATGTTTAATTTAACTAATTTCAAAGCGATAAAAAATTCCCACGTCTACTTCAGAATAAGATTTTTTTTAAAAAAAGATAAAAATCTTGCTTATCATCACCTCTGTCGTAAATATCTTATCCTTTCATTTATTACAACAATATTACAAAAAGATCAATGCTGCTGATGACCCGCACAAAAACAGAAACAGTCAAATACTAGGCCTATAAATGTATGAGTCAAAAAATAGGAATTTTCATCAAAGGAAATAGCCAGAAAATAAAGAGATTAGTGAGATGGGCAAGTCATTAGCTCTTCTTCTTGCTCTGCTCTTCACAATAGCTGTTATGGGGATGAAGGTTTTCTCGGTGGAAGCTCGGCCGATTCACGCTGGTCTCAACTGCTGCATCCCACGCTCCAATCCCTGTTGTTCTTCATGGATGNTGAAGTACATTTTTCTTTTCATAAAACTTTCTCTTCGTTGAATCTGGGATTGTCGGTTGAATCACACTCTAGAAACAGAGTGTAGCAAAATAGAGAGATAGAATGCACAGTAGTGTATATATATATATATATATATATATATATCAAATGAAATGTAAAATAAGCATAAATAATATACATAAATAAAGAAAACCAAATGAATAAAATCAAATAAAATGTACAACTGTTCAACAAAAATAAATTCGTTAACAATAAATTGTTTAACATACAAAAAAAAAACCCCTCCTCATCCTTCTTATCCTCCTATGTCCTCTTGTCATTACTCTACTTCTCATCCTCATCCTGAGCTAGCTTCTTCCCTTCAAGCAGTTCAGAACGAAACACCCCTTTCAATTCTGCCATCATCTAAAATCTTAGGGAGGCTAATTGGGTAACAAACTCAGCAGTAACCTGGTGATGCATCTCTTCTTGTGAGTGGAAGTAAATGCACCGGATGTGCTAGAGGTCGGGCAAGCATCATAGGTCGTCACCTTCGACCCCAACCTGTGGACCCTAACCTTCTTCTTGCTAACAGCCTCCCTCCAGAGGTCGTACTCAGAAAGACCGTCAGAAGTGCCCGAACCACAACCCGACTGCTAAGATTGGAGAGCCTCTGAAAGGTCTCCTACAAAACATATGATTAAAGTAAATGAGGCTAACTAAATTTCACTAGTTATTTGAATTTTATACTAAATAATCTTGTGAATTACATGGGTCGCATAAGATTTTCTATCCGCCTAAGACTGACCCAACTGTCGCCTGTGGGTGCATATGTGTAATTCTGCACCACTTAACTCCAGTCCTTTCTCTAGTGTCTGTCAATATAAAGAAATAATTAGCATACATCTAATATAAAATAAGATTTAATGTAAAATAAAGTCTTACCAGCCTTCTCTTGTACTATATGTGGGAGTGCTCCAACGGTGTGTTTCAAGGCTCTGATGGCCCCACAATCATAGTGGTGACTCTGCTTTACATGCTCCCTTTTTTTTTGGTACTCGGGAGAGTCTCAAACCTTGACCATTGTTTCTGTAAATTGAATTAGAAATTGTTAAATTCTTATAGAAAAATGCATAACTGTAATTACTTTGTTAAGGGTAACCCATAAACTCCCTAAACCACATATCCTGAACTGTCATCAAGGTCTTCCTCCAGGATAAGTATGGGTGGTCGTACTTTCTCCGAGCTATATCTCTTATAAAATGGATAGCCTGTGTGGAGGGACTAAATCTGAAAATAACATCCCTCCCACAGTGGCCTTTGAGCAGCATTCAACAAATCATAGGAAGTTTGAGCCTCGTGATTTGGTTTCTCTTCCTGCACCTGACTAGGGCAATGCAGTGTAGTCCCATCAAAGATCTTCTCTTCAAATCAACTTGAGTAAAATTCAGAAGGAAGATCATAGCTTGTCGAAGGAACTGAGCTGAAAGTTGCAGGTCAACCTCCCCATGCGAAGTCTAAATCTTGTAATATGGTTGAAACTGGCGACGATATAAATCATATCTTACTTTATATGGCATTAAATGTGCTAGATTCTTGTGTTTTGAGCATGGACATTGAAATCTACCCTCAGATAGGTAAGATGGAAGTTGTGATGTTGCTGCTATGATGGCCTCTACACCATTCAAGAACTCATTGGTCATTTATTTTCTATTTGGAAAGACTATTGTACTTCCATGATATTGGTGCGCGAACATCCATATTTACCTATAAAACAATCAACACATTATCAAGTGCATCCAAATGAATACATAGAATTTAATTTTAGTAGTTGACATAATCACAGTTATAACAATGGGTGATAAAATTGTTAAAAGTACTAACATTTTAGAGAGCTCCAAAAACATAATCATTAGAAAATTGATTGATTTTAGCTTTGGCTTGGATATAGCTCAGATCAAAATAAACGAGCTGAAAATTTTAGATTAAATTTCTCTATATCTGACCCAAGTTCGAGAGCAGAATTTTAACAACTTGCTGTTGTTAGGGCTGTCAAAGTCGTTAATCTTTCTTAAATTTTTTTGAATTTTTTGATCTAATATTATCTGTATCCATAGCTACATCAAACCTTGCACGAGTTTGTTTCTTTTGCATTTTATTTTTCAAGTGGTCTAGTTGAGCCTTGACAACAAACAACTTTCCTTACTAGGCTGCTAAAAATCTCTTTGGGACACTTTTGATAGGGTTACATAAAACACTCATAACATTTCTTATTGAGAGTCTTCTTAGGTATCTTACTTTATATGGAAATAAATGTGCTAGATTCTTGTGTTTGAGCATGGACATTGAAATCTACCCTCATATAGGTGAGATGGAAGTTGCGATGATGCTGCTATGATGGTCTCTACATCATTCAAGAACTCATTGGTGATCTATTTTCTATCTGGAAAGACTATTGTACTTCCATGATATTGGTGTACGAACATCCATATTTACCTATAAAACAATCAACACATTATAAAGTGCATCCAAATGAATACATAGAATTTAATTTTAGTAGTTGATATATTCACAATTATAACAATGGGTGATAAGATCATTAAAAGTACTAACATTTTAGAGAGCTCCAAAAACATAATCACTAGAAAATTGACTGATTTTAGCTTTGGCTTGGATATAGCTCAGATCAAAATAAACGAGCTGAGCTATGAGTAAAAATTTTAGATTAAATTTATTTATATTTGAACCAAGTTAGAGAGCAGAACATTAACAACTTATTGTTATTAGGGCTCTCAAAGTCGTTAATCTTTCTTAATTTTTTCTGAATTTTTTGATCTAATATTATCTGTCTCCATAGCTACACCAAACCTTGCACGAGTTTGTTTCTTTTGCATTTTATTTTCCAAGTGGTCTAGTTGAGCCTTGATAACAAAAGGTTTTCCCTACTAGAGCTGCTAAAAATCTCTTTGGGACACTTTTGATACGGTTACATAAAACAAGCATAACATTTCTTATCGAGTGTCTTCTTGGGTATCCAACATGATGTAATTGTTCACGAAGATATAACATCTTGGGAGATCTCTTCTAATTCAACAAAAAAAAAATCAATTTTATATTTTGATTTAGATGCAAATGACTTCTTACAGGATCGTTCATGAGCATGGTCTGATTCACTTTAAATTGCTCCTTCAGCTCATGTTACAAGGATTATTCTATAAGATATCTTCATATATATATATATATAGTTAGTTAGTTTTCTTATTGTTTGCCCAATATTATCTTTCCTTTTTCTATATTTCCTGCCTCTTGCTCTGTTCAAGTGGAGGTTACTTAGGAACAGGGGGTCTAAAAGGAGCAAAGATAAAGAATCTCCAAAACTTAAAAAAAGAAACATGAATAACTGCATTCTATAAGGATTTATGTGCAGCTTATTTAAAAGTTGAAGCGTTAAGATAATTCGAAGCATGCTTTTTGATCATATTGTGAAAGCATGAAAGCATATTTTCACCTAATCTTTTTTACTCGATCGAGTATCTACCCGCAGATTTATCTTACAAGGCTAAAGTTGGTGGTTTTGTACAATATCAACGGATATGTCTATCTGAGATGTAGTAACATGTAGTCTTTAATAATTATTTAAAATTATTTGTGAATCATCTTCAATAATGTTTCTATTACAAATTTTTGAATAAATTAAGAAAGCCATGAGAAATGAAATTCATATAAAAGATTTAATATGTGAGGCACATTATTTCACGAGACTATTAATTTTTTCCTCTAACCACTTCGATCAACAACGACCCATTGATGAAGTTGCAAGTGTGATTCCTTCAACAATAATGATTTCTATTGTTTTAGTAATCTGGAGAAGCATCGAGGATATGCACTTCACATTATTTTAATGATAAGAAACTTTGAGTAGCTACTAGTTATTTTTTTCTTAATTCCAACAATGTTCAACTCTTCATTGAGTGAGACATATTATTTAGTAGTAATTGCTCAATTCTATAACTCAAATATAACATTCACTTGATTTATAACTTTTTATAGTATATGAGTAGGTTATTTGTAGGGTCATTGAATTTAAATGATTAGAGTATTATAAGTAAAAAAAATTTGAAAAGACTTTCCAACATGGTTTAAACAGAATGTAAGTTTTACTTTTTATTCACTTTTAATGTTTTATATGTTGATCAAACAATAATAATTTAATTATTTATGTACTTATAAACTCAATGATCAAAATAATGAAGTTACGAATCTGAGCTTCATAGATCTTTCTTGGGGTCTATGCAGATCACAAAAATGTGGCCAAATTTTTATGTGAATGAAGATATATTTAGCACAAGCCCCTGGTTTGATCGTAGAAAGACCAATGACTTTGGTGTTTGTGTTAAAAGAAACATCAAATGATGAAATAGACTACTAATAATGTTTCAATATTAATCGAACCACTGAGCTTCATGCTCGTAAGCTTCTATATTAATCGAACCAGTTGTGGGTCAACATTAGATCTTAAAAAGACCGTTTAAGTGGTATTGCAATTTTTATAATGTTTCAATTATTTTAAAATTTAATTTTACCTCTAATTACTAATTTTAATTTTGGGTTGGAGGACTACTTGAAGTTAAAGGTTGCCAGGCTCAAAGCTTAGAAGCATCTCCTCCCTCCAATGGCCAGCTTGACCACTCAGATTTTGACATTCGGAGAAGCCGTTGGGGCAAAAAGAAGAGGACATAAGACTTGATTTAATAGAGTGTATGAACATGACACTCCTCTGGTGAGAGCTCCAAATTTCATTGAGGACAAAGTGGTCTAATTCGTCTTTCGGCATTCATCTACGCTATTCACAAATCACATAAGCTTAGTTATATTATGTTCCTTATATATATATATATATATATATATATATATATATATATATATATATATATATATATATATATATATATATATATATATATATATATTAGGAATAATTTTAGGACGGTGGACTTCCATTGCACACTTGTGCCAGTTTCTCAATTATCATCACGATAACCTATAAACTGACAGACATAGACTGATGATCCTACACCGAGGAATGTCGATAGAAATGTGTCGTTTTTCAGTAAATTGTCATAAATAGAATCCCGACAGACGTTAGGCTATCATAATGTTTTTTCGACCAAGGAAATTGCGGTAGTGTTTGATCCGTCAAAAATAACAAAAAAAGATGACATAATATTTTCTTTTCACGAAGAGCTAGTCGCACCATAAATTTTATACTTTCCTATGGTGAATGTCAAATTCATTCTAATTTATTTTACTTAAATTAAATTATAATTTTAGCTTTAATTTATATTGAGTTTTTAGTCAATATCGAGCATTACGATGAGCTTATTCAAGAGCTTAAAACGATTTTGTTTATAATCATAAACAAAACGAGCAAAAAAAAATGTCAAAGCAAGTTCATTTATTAATCAAGTAATTAAAAATTTCGTCAAGCAAGTTTGATTATTTAACTAAACGAACGTTAATGAGTCATAATCAAGCCAAGCCATTGGCAAACTTTCAAATGCTCGGCTCTTTTGCAGCCCTACTTGTTGGCCTCGCTCTCAGGGCACTCTACATACCTCGCTCTCTGCTACCTCGAGCACACCAAAGTTGTCCCCATGTTCCTCTTCACTCTGAAGATCTTGGAATCCATGTTCCAAACCCTCCCAATGATCTGCTCGAAGTACCGAATTTATCCCATCCCGTCATAAGGTTCCATCCTCTATCGGCATTCCAATCGGAGAAATCTTTGGTTCAACTTCATATAGAATATTCTAATATTTGTATATGTCTGCCTTTTATATTTATTCATTCACATCGTAATTGATGTTGTAGGTCGAGTTAGTAAGAAAAAATCTCCAAAAAAGAGTAAGAATAAGCAAAAACAGGGCAAAACTTCATCTAAAGTAGTCATTATTCTTCTTTATCTTCTACCTTTGAAACATAATTTGTATAGCTCGATATTATTCTTCAACAAAACCCATCATACTTTAGGGATGAATTGTAATATGAGATAAAACCAGTTCAAATATCAATTGTGTTTTTTATTTTAAAAAAAGAAGGCAGGGAAGGAATTCGATGCAGGCAACCTTTGTTGCTTTGATTAGGCCACTACTAGGCTTCGATGTCGGCAGCTGTCATTGCAGATGAGTTGACTTTGGAGGAGATGCAGAAGTTATGTGGTGTAGAGAAGAGAGGATCAACTCAATTTGGGGGAGAAGCCACTCAAATTGGGAAATAAAGGTTTTGAGATGGTCATGCCATGTCAGCGGACAACTAGGCCTTGCAGATTCATGTGACTAAGTGAGTTACTTGTTGACGTGGCTACGATGTTGCTATATATATATATATATATATATATATATATATATATATATATATATATATATATATATATATATATATATATATATATATATATTATTTTGCCTCCCACATTAGCCACTCGCTAGAATTATTTGTGATGGTTTTTATTTCACCCCAGAAAAAATAACAAATTTATGCAAGAAATCCATTAGCTTTCATAATTTTTCATTTTTTTTCCATTTGTTTTTTTTTTTAATACTTTTAATTTATTATTTATTTATTTTTAATCTCATTCCATCAAGCAGAGCTCTTAATGATCCGGTTTCAAGCAGAGTTGGGGTTGGATTAGATCGATTGAGTGCGGCTTGAAATTAGCTCATGATTCGTTATATTCGATTTCGAACTGAGTCGGTTTGAAATCGAACAAGCAAGCTCAAATTGAGTTATTTGGATCTATTTCAGCTGGGGACAGGCTTGATCCGGCACAAATTGAGTTATTTGGATCCTTTGTAGCTCGAAATTGGATTATGAATATATTTAAGATTATGTTTTGCATGAAGTTTTTATGTATATAAAGTAATAATATAACCTCTTATCATGTATATATTTGTTGAGTATTGAGAAACCCAGTCCACTACATCTATTTGGGCGGTTTCGTGCATCTATGGAAATTATTTAAATTTTATTTTCTTTCCTTTGTTTAATCCGTCGACCATGCCTTTCCTCTGTCGACCATGTCTTTCCTTCTCTGGCTCTCCTCCCTCTCGTTTTTCGTCAATAAGGGCAATTCCTTTTTCTTGACCGAAGCAAGCAAATCTAACGCACGACTTGCAAACCGCATTTCTCACCCCTTCCTGTTTCGGTGAGATCGCAGGTGAAGAAGAAGGGAAGGAAGAAAGAGGAAGCCGCGACGAGCTCTTGTCATCTAAATGATCGACTGTGTGATTCCTCATACAATAAAATCCTCTACAGCTCCGTGAACGTAAGCAATTTGTCGAACCACGTATACCCGTGTGATTGTGTGATTTTCTTTCATTTATATTTTTCGTTTTATCGTCGATCATTTTCACAACAACTGATATCAAAACCGTGGTTCAGATCTGAGGGAAAATAATGGCTACAGATGAACTTAAGGTATCAGAGATTGAGAAGTTTGATGACACGAATTTTGTCTACTGGAGGATGCAGATGGAGAGTTATCTCTATGAGAAGAAACTTCATCCTTCGCTATTGAGAAAATGATCAGAAAATATGGATGAGATCGAATGGAATATGTTTGATCAACAAGTTTTGGGGGTTATTCGATTAACTATGTCAAGATCTGTTGCACACAAAGTCATCAAGAAAATGCAACTGCAAATCTTATGACAGCTCTGTCATGTATGTACGAAAAGCCATCGGTGAATAACAATGTACACTTGATGAAAAATTTATTCAATTTAAAGATGGCAGATGATACATCTGTTGCACAACATCTGAATGATTTTAATAATATCACAAATCAATTATAGTTTATTGAAATTGAATTTGATGAAGATATATGTGCATTGTTATTGTTGGCTTCATTTCCAAAGAGTTGGGAAGCCTTGAGGATTGTTGTTAGCAATTCTGATGGTAAATATAAGCTAAAATGTATTGATATTTGTGATTTAATTTTGGTTGAGGAGGTAACCAAAAAGATTCTAACGAGAACTTAGGTTCGAGTTCAACATTGAACATTAATTCTTGAGGGAGATCAGTCAAACAGAGGAAGATTAAAATCAAAGCACAGAGATAATAACAAGTCAGGGCTTGTTCAGCAAGCAACTTGCTAGAAGTGTGACAAAGCTTTCCACAAAAAGAAAAACTTCAAAAATCTTAAGAAGACAGAGAATGATAATGCTAATTATGTAATTGAACAAGTGCAGGATGCACTACTGCTTGCATTTCATAATTCTGTTGATGAGTATATACTGGATTCAGGGGCTTCCTTCCATACATTTTCCCGCTATGAGTTAATGCGGAATTATGTTGCAGGTGACTTTGGAAAGGTGTATCTGGTTAATGGAGAAGCTTTGAACTTGGTGGAGATGGGAGATATCAACATTACACTCCCTAATAAGAATAAATGAACTTTGTAAAAGGTCATACACATTCCTGAGTTAAAGAAAAACCTTATTTATGTTGTGTAGTTCGTTGAGTGTGGTCATTCAGTAGTGTTTTTAGATAGCACCTAGAAGGTCACAAAAGGGACATTGGTACTGGCTCGAGATAAAAAAACTGGTGCATTATATATTACTACAAGTTTAATTAACATTGTTGACACTGCAGTTGCAGAGAGCGCAACAAATTTGTGGCATTGCAGACTTCGTCATATGAGTTTGAATGATATAAGAGAACTTCAGTCCAGAGGCAAGCTACCATAACTAAAGTCAGTTCATCTCAGTATATATGAGAGTTGCATTATTGGGAAACAGAAAAAGGTCAGTTTCTTGAAAGGTGGCAGAGCGCCAACGGCAATAAACCTGGAACTTGTACACACAGATGTATGGGGACCTTCTGCAATAGCATCTATTGGAGGCTCTTGTTGCTATGTCACATTCATTGATGACCACAGTAGAAAGGTATGTGTTTATTTCTTGAAACATATATTCAATGTATTTAATGTGTTCAAAACTTGGAAGGCTATGGTTGATATAGAGAAAAACTTAAGATTGAAATGTGTGAGATTTGACAATGGTGGTAAGTATATTGATGATGGGTTCAAAGATTACTGTGCAGCTTAGGATATCAGTATGGATAAGACCATTCTGGGGACACCACAGCAAAATAGAGTTGCAAAACGTATGAACATAACCATAAATGAGTGTGCTTGAAGCATGAGACTTCACGTCGGACTACCGCCAACTTTCTGGGCAGATGCGGTCAACATTGCAATTTACTTTATCAATATGGGGCATCTATTCCATCAGATTGTGAATTTTCTGATGAGGTCTAAAGCGGGAAAGAGGTTAAATTTTCTCATTTTAAATTTTTTTGTTGTCTTTCTTATGTTCTTTTTAATCATGACACTTGTAGTAAACTTAAGACTAAGTCAAAGAAATGTTATTTCATCAACTATGGAGATGAGGCATTTGGCTATCATTTTTTGGATGATCAGGGTCGAAAGGTCATAAGAAACAGAAAGGTGATTTTTAATGAGAAGATTATATACAAGGATAAGGCTAGTACAACTTCTGAATTATCTCCTCAAGAATCTGAGTTGGTAAAGTTTGATGACCTACCAAAGATCACAGTGTTGGGTAGAGATGTAAGTGATGAGAAGAGTGAGTCCAGTGCGCCCATTCCTATTATTCTAAAGTCAGTTTCAGAGTCGTCCACCCCTACAACTACATTTCACATATTAGTCGGGACTAGACATTCTCCTCAGTGTTTCTCACCACCTTGAACAACATTTTGTTGACAGATGGTGGAGAATCAAAGAGTTATGAACACTATAAGATGAAACTTCTAGCAACTTGGAGCTGGCCATGAAAGAAGAGATGAATTCCCTACTGCAAATCAGACATGGGAGCTAACATAATTTCCACCAGGGAAGAAGACATTAGACAACAAGTGGGTACATCATGTGAAAATTGAGCATGATGACAGCAAAAGGTATAATGCTATACTAAAGGCTTTCAGCAAAAGTAGGGTATTGATTATTCTGAGATATTTTCTCCTGTAGCGAAGATTACAACCATCAGAATGGTATTGTCTATGATGGCTACCGAATATCTATTTCTTGAACAGTTAGATGTGAAGACATTTTTTCTTCATGGAGACTATGAAGAAGACATCTACATGCACCGACCTTAGGGATTTGTAACATTAGGAAAGGAAGAATCAATTTGCAGACTGAAGATGAGTTTGTATGGCTTGAAACAAGCTCCTATATAGTGGTACAATAAATTTGATAATTTTATGCACAATGCATGAGAAATCAGATGTCAAGCAGATCATTGTTGCTATATCAGTCATTTTGATAATTCTTATATTATTTTATAGTTATATATTGATGACATGCTTATTGCAGGGGCTAGTATAGATAAGATCAATAATCTGAAGAAATAGTGTCATAGCACTTTGCAATGAAAGATTTGAGAGTTGTAAAGCAAATCCTTGTAATGAGAATTGTCAAAGACAGAGTCAAAGGCACGTTGAGACTCTCACAGGCTGAGTATGTGAAAAAGGCACTCTGCAGGTTCAATATGGATAAGGTCAATTTAGTTGGCACGCCTTTGATCAGTCACTTCAGACTCAACAAGAATCAGTCACCCAAGTCAAATGAGGAATGAGACCACATGTGTAAGGTTCCTTACGCCTCAACTATTGGTTCACTTATGTATGGTATGGTTTTTACACGACCAAATATTGCCCATGCTGTGGAAGTTGTGAGCAGATACACGAGTAACCCATGAAAAGAACATTGGGAAGCTGTGAAGTGGATTTTGAGGTACCTAAAGGGCTCCTCAGAAACCTGCTTATGTTTCTCAGGAAAAAGTTTAGTGGTACAGAATTATGTTTATGTCGATTTAGCTGTAGAAATTGATAGTAGAAGTATCACATGTTATGTTTATACTATCGGTGACACTACAGTGTCATAGAGCTTTAATCTAAAGAACATAGTTTCTTTGTCTACTACAAAAACTTAGTATATAGCAGTGTCAGAGGCTAAAAAGGAGATGATATAACTACAAGTCTTCTTGAAAGAATTGGGTATAAATAATCAAAGGGCACTCTCTACAATGATAGTCAAAGCATCATATTTCTTACCAAGAATCCAACATTTCAATCCAAAACCAAGCACATTCAGATCAGGTATCACTTCATACGATCATTGTTAAATGACAGACAATTGTTACTTGAGAAAATTTGTGGAAGCAAGAACCCTGCTGATATGTTGAACAAGATTTTTACACTTGAGAAACTGAAGTGTTGCGCAACTTTAGTTAGTCTTCTATCATAAAGATAAGGGCAATGGGTTGCAGAGGTGGAAATATCACGTTTGAGGAAAAGGACGATGCGGTCAGTAGACAATGCAATTAGTAGACGATACAGCTAGTGGACGATGCAGCCAGTATTTCAGTCTCCAAGTAGAAAAATTGTTGAGTATTGTGGAGCCCGATCCACTACCTCTATTTAGGTGGTTTCGTGCATCAATGGCAATTACTTAAATTTTATTTTCTTTCTTCTGTTTAATCTCTCGACCGTACCTTTCCTTCTATGGCTCTCCTCCCTCCCATTTTTCGCAAATAAGGGCAATTCCTTTTTTGTGATCGAAGCAAGCAAATCCAGCGCACGACTTGCAAACTGCGATTCTCGCCCCCTCCTGTTTCGGTGAGACCACATGTAAAGAAGGGAAGGACGAGAGAGGAAGTCGCGGCAAACTCTTGTAATCAAAGCGATCGACTGTGTGATTCCTCAAGCAATAAAATCCTCTGCAGCTCCGTAGTCGTAAGCAAATTTGTCGAACCATGTGTATCTGTGTGTCTATGTGATTTTCTCTCGTTTATATTTTTCATTATATCGCTAATCGTTTTCACAACAATATTGACATAGTAATTACTATATATTATGAAATTTAAGTGTTTAATATTTTAATCAAACAGTAATTTATGTTGATTTTTCCATAAACTTAAATGAAATTCAGATTAAAAGCTCCGCCAGGGTTAAATAGTCAAATTTACATTGGCCGCATTGAATAAATTACATTATCACCAAAGTAAGCTTTTAGAGTCTTTGATTATTATATCATTATCTTTTCTTCCTTTTGAACAAGACGACGATCATCGGGTATTTATTTTACTAAGATACAAAACTAATAAGCTTTTTAACCTTCTATTTCTTCCATTTTGCATTTCAACATCGATCGGCAGTTATTTGAATGTGACGTGCAATTTATATATTGTTTAATTAAAACATCATGGATCCACTTTTTTGATTTGTTATATTTTCTCAAGATTCGTGCTAACATTGGTGCTCTTAAATTATTACATGAATATCACTTGATTCTCATGTATTTGCATATATAACGCTCAAACTTCATTTTTTATGTTCGTGTCATCTTACTTATGCACGAGAAAGATAAATTTCGCATTTTAAAAGTTAAAATAGTGATATTTTTGATGTGATGCGATAAATTTGAGTGGCATAATGCTAAGAAATAAAGTTTAGGCATTAGATTTATAAATGGTATGTGTGTAATGTTTATTTTTTATTATTTACTTATTCTTAATTCAATATATATATATTTATTATATTAATAATATTATCATTAACTTTTTTTAAAACTCTTTAAGACTTCTGTTTGAATTGGAATGGTGAATGAGACAATCTTTCACAATAACAGTTTTGAGCCTGAGACTCTATTTTCCTTTTACGATTAAGTTGGTGTGCAAAAAGTTAAGTAGCACCAATACTCTTAAAAATGTATTGTACGTGTGTTGGACACCGATACTTATCCGACATTGCAAAATTATTTTTATTAAACGGAATTTAGATTGAATGGGACACGGGAAGTAAAACATTTATAAATAAATATACGGTGCTAATTATATATCATATTTGAGGTTGTCTCCTCTCTGATCATGTCAAAACTCTCTCTGACATTCGTCAAAATCGTGCATGTTCAAAGTGCACGTAATAGTTTTTGAAGTCGAGCATCGTTAGTTTACTTTTTATCGGTCAAACAAAGTGTAAAAGGTTCATCACACATTCGTTGAGGTTGAGCGATGTAGCTCTCTTTTGTACATCAAAGGCGAATTTGTTGGTGGAATAATAACTTGGATGATTGGTTGTCGTGCCCACGCTAGATTTTAAAAGATTTATACCTCAATGATCTGATACGCATTTGAAGAATAATACACTATCCAGAAAGGTGGAAATATTACATTAAAATGGATCCAATCATCTGGATGTGGAAAATAATTAAAATTTATGGGTTTGTACAACAAAATGTTTTTTCCCTATCTTATGGGTGTAAAATAAGGTTTATTTCATTATGGGGTTTGGTATTTCTACAAGGTCAAGCCTTCATAGTTAATTACATCTCAAGAGTTGCGGTTATCATATTAAAGAAATTTAGCTTTTTACCAACAGTCAAATACGTCTATAAGAATGTAACAAGCATAAGCAATATATCTATCGACGGTTTAACGACGGCTAAATTGATGTAACAAAAACATTTGTCGATAATAAAATTACCGACGGATTTAGTGATAGTTTACGTTAACCGACGTGTATCCGACGTATCATAATCATTACTACATATCCAAAAACACTTTATGTTTAACCGTAGCTTGATCGTTGATTATAAAACCGACACATATGTCCATAGGAAATATGTTGCACTTTTGTTGGAAAAAATGTGCGGCTCTATCTATAAAACTTGTCAGCATGCAATTATGTCATGTGGATCTAAGTGTAAAGTGAGTTACATGTTGACGTGGGGACCCTGTTATTTTTTTTTTTTTGCCTATTTAATATATTTAAATTTAAAAAATAAATATATATTTGTTTTTATTTCCCCTCCCAATTTCTCCTTTGGCGAGAATTATTTGTGTTGGTTTTTAGAAAAATTAACAAATTAAAGCAAGAAATCCATCACCTTTCATAATTTTTTAATTTTATTTTCCTTTTTTTTAAATTATTATTTATTTCTAATCTCTTTCCATCAAGTAGGACTATTAATGATCTGATTTCAAGCACGGTCGGGGTCGGTTTGAATCGATTTGAGTGCGGCTTAAAATCGGCTCACGGCTCGTTATATTCTATTCTGAACCGAGCCGGCTTGAAATCGAACAATCAGACTCAAATTGAGTTATTTGGATCCGTCTCAGCTCGTAACGATCTTCAACCAAAATTCACAGCCCTGCCCTCAACTGCAGCTGTAATAATTAAATAATTATTCATTTCCTTTATTATGCTTAATTTTTCATTCAAGTAGGTTAGCAGAAATTAATTCCAAAACGATAAAAAATTCCCACGTCTGCTTCAGACAAAGAATTTTTTAAAAATGAGATAAAAAGCTTCCTTGTCATTACCTCCGTCGCAAATAACTTCTCCCTTCATTTATTACAACAATGTTACAAAAAGATCAATGCTGCTGATGACCGCATAAAAACGGAAACAGTCAAATGCTTGGCCTATAAATTTACGAGCCGAAAAATAGGAATTTTCATCAAAGGAAATAGCCAAAAAAGCAAAGAGATTAGTGTGATGGGCAAGTCATTAGCTCTTCTTCTTACTCTGCTCTTCATAATTGCTGTTATGGGGATGATGGTTTTCATGGTGGAAGCTCAGACGATGCCGTCGGATCAAAGCTGCTGCATGCCACGCACCAATCCCTGTTGTTCTCTATGGACGAAGACGAAGAAGCCTTTCAGAGCAGATCCTTGAAGAAATAAGTACTACTGCTCATATGTGTTACTGTGTGTTATATTTCATGAATGTTTGATTGCGGGTGTTAATTTGAAGTGTACGTTTCTTATGATAATACTTTTGGCTTTGTTGAATTGGAGATTGTTGGTTGAATCACATTTAAGAAATAGAGTCTATGAAGAAGAACGAGAAGATGAAAGAGAGAGACAGATAGAATGCATGGTAGGTTAAAGCTTTTAGAGTTTTTACCACTTATATTCATTAGCTTTTTGATGCGAAGAAAAGTATATTTAAAAAGTAAATAAATGAATATTTAAATACTCACATAAATAGACAAATAAATTAATTCCAATTGCATTTAAAATAAATAAATAAGTCTTCGGTTCGACTCTTCCTGACAAATGATTGTCTGCGGTCAGTGGGCCTCGGGTAGGTGAGGTCTGCTTAGCAGACTGGGCTGGGTTCGGGTGGTCGGTCGATTGAAGTTATCTATTGGTCGTCAGGATTTTTCCCGATCAGTCTCGTTGGTCGATCCGCTTCTGTGATCTGTTGATTGACTTTTGGATTCTGTTTTGAGAGAAATGATAGCATTTTGCAAGTGAAGTAGTGCCCGAAAAATTTTTATTGGTTTTTTAGGAAGATTTACATAACTATCACTTGATTCCTATGTTTTTACATATCAAACCCTTAAATTATTATTTTTTTTTATCTTGTCAACTTGCCTATACATGAAAAAGGTGAATTTCACTTTTCAAAAATTAAAATAGTGATATTTTTTAAGTGGTATAATGCTATGAAGTAAAGTTAAGATGTTAAATATGTAAATACGTAAGAATTGGGCGGTATGTATGTAAATGCTTTATTTTATTATTTACTTATGTAAGTTCAAAGCAAAAATTTGCTCCCTTTTACGCACTTTATATATATATATATATATATATATATCAAAAAATTGCATTAGAAATTCTATTAATGTACTCTTTTTTTTAACTCTTTAAGATTTTTGTTTGAATTGGAATAGTGAATGAGACTTTTTTTCACAGTAACTATTTTCAGCTTAGGAGTTTATTTTCCTTTTAAGATTAAGTTGGTGTGCAAAAAGTAAGTAGCACCAACACTTTTAATAATGCGTTGTATTCGTATTAGACACGTATTGGATAACGACATTTATCCGACCAGCTCTGATATTTATATGACACTGTAAAATATATGTCTGAATTTTTTTTTTTGGCTAGATAGGATTTAGAAAAGAATGGGACACGGGAAGTAAAAATTTATAAATAAATATACAATCCTAATTGTATATCATATTCAAAGTTGTCTCCTCTCTCATCATGTCAAAGCTCCCTAAAACATCCATTAAAATCGGACATATTCAAAGTGCACAATAGCGTTTGAAGTTGAGCATCGGTAGTTCACTTTTTATCTGTCAAAGCCAAGCATAAAAGTTTCATAATACATTCGTTAATGTAGAGCGTTGTAGCTCTCTTTTGTACATCAAAGCCGAACTTGTTGGTGGAATAATAACTTTGATGGTTGGATGTTTTGTCCACATTAAATTTTGCAAGATTTTATCTAAATAATCTGATAGGTCATTTGAAGAATAATATACTATGCTGAAAGGTGGAAACATCCAAATGTGAAAAATGTATATTATTCTTCAAATGACCTATCAGGATAGTATTTGTTTCCACCTTTCAGGATAGTGAAAAAAATTTAAAATGTATCCTAAAAATTATTCCCCTTACCTTATGGGTGTAACATAGGGTTTATTTTATTCTACGGTTTGGTATCCCTACAAAATTAAGCCCTCATAGTTTATTACATCTCAAAAGTTGTGGATACCTTATTACAAGAATTTAGCTTATTACCGATGGTCAACTACCGTCTGTAAGAATGTAAAAATCATAAGCAATATATCTATGAATGGTTTAGCAATGGCTAAATTGATATAACAAAAACGTTTGTCGATAATAAAATTACCGATGGATTTAGCCACAATTTACATTAACAAACGGGTCTTCGACGTATCATAACTGTCATATGAGATCTAAAAACATGCTATGTTTAACCGTAACTTGATCGTTGGTTATATAATCGACGCATATGTCCATAGGAAATGTGTTGTACTTCTATTGAAAAAGTGTGTGATTTTATCGTTAAAACATATCATGTTTAATCATATCTTGACCATCGGTTATATAACTGACGCATATGTCTGTAGAAAAAGTGTTGTACTTTCGTCCGAAAAAGTATCATGGTTCTGTCGGTAAAATATAGCACAACCGTCAGTTAACCATGACAATTTACCAATAGTTTTATCTGTAGCAAACATGCATCACTTTGACTAGACGTCGCTTATTTGATAGCCTGTCAAAAAACTGTCGGTATATAATCAAGGGGTTGTAAAACCATCAGTAAATCGTCGAAAGTCTGTATCATCAAAAAAAATATTTAAAACCCTCTTTCTACATTACAATTTACACACATGAAATTGTAACAATATAATCAAAATACATTACAACACCATAACAAAACTAATTAAAATAAATCATTTATAGAAATAAAAGAAAAACAATTGAATTAAATCAAATAAAATGTAAACTATTCAGCAAAAATAATATTCACTGACAATAAATTATTTAACATATAAAAAGCAAAAAAATAACCCTCTACTCATCTTCCTCATCCTCTTGTGTCCTCTCATCATTAGCATCACTGTGATCCTCACCCTGAATTAGCTCCTTCTCAGAACGCAACATCGTTTTGATCACTGCCCCCATCTCCGATTTAATGGAAGTAGATGCACCATATGTGCTAGAGGTCGGGCATGTGTCATAAGTTGGTGCCATGGATCCTAACACGTAGACCTTGGTTTTCTTCTTCTTATCGATAGCCTCCCTCTAGAGTTCATGCTCAGAAGGATCGTGAGAAGTGCCCGAACCACAACCCGACTGCTTAGATTTGCTCTCCTTGAGCCTTTGGAAGGTCTCCTACAAAACATATGATTAAAGAAAGTGACAACAACTCAATTTTGATAGTTATTTGAATTCTATACTCATTAATCTTGTGAATTATCTAGATTACATGAGATTTATTATCCATCTAAGACTGATCTGACTGTCGCCTATGGGTGCGCTCATGTAACTCTGCGGCATTGACTCCCGTCATTTCTCCAATGTCTGTCAATGTAATGGAATAGTTAGCATACGTCTAATTTAAAATAAGATTTAATGTTAAAAAGATAATAAGTCTTTCTAGCTTTCTCTTGTACTCTGTATGTAGGAGCGCTCCACTGGTGTGCTTTGAGGCCTCTATGCCTCCGCTGTCAGAGCGACGATCTTGCTTTGACTGCTCCCTCTGCTTCTAATACTCAGGAGAGTCCCAAGCATTGAGCTGTATGATAAACACATCCTAACCGAGCCACAAGGGGCACTCACGTGTCTGACGTATATTGTCAAACTGGTCACGCAAACGATCGCTCGTCTTGTGGCCAAAGTTCCTGCGGATGTGTGTATCCTCCTCGGGGGTTAAGACCATTGTTTCTATAAATTAAATTAGAGCTTGTTATATTCATAAAAAAATACATAATTGTAATTACTATATTCGATGGTTTACTTTAAACTCCCCAAACCACATATCATGAACTATCATCGAGATGTCCCTCCAGGATAAGTAGGGTGGTCGTACTTGCTCTACATTATGTCTCTGATGGAATGGATGGCCTATGTGGGGGGACTAAATCTGAAAATAACATGTGATTGGTTCTTTATTAAATTAAAAAAATTTAAGGTAGTAATGTCAATGATGGAATTAAAACTTACGTGTACCCCACTGCTAATAGTTGATGACGGCTGATCGAATTGGAGGATGCATCAATAGCAAGTGATGCATATGATGTTAATGGTGTCATGGTCGCGGTTGGTGGATATGTTGGTGTCATGGTCGCAACTGGTGTCGGTGGAGGTGTCGTGGCTGGTGGCGGTAGTGGTTTCATGGTTGCCTTCGTAGCTAATGAAGAGAAGAAGTTACCTTGGTCGATCATTTTGGGTAAGAAAGGAGCGAAAGAAGGAGAAAAATGTGAGTTTCCAGTCATTGTAAGCAGTGATCCCATGGTTGCCTTCCTAGCTAGCTCCTATTAAGATTGTATCTCGAGCATTCAAAGATGAAGGGGATGGTTTTGAACCAAACAGAGAGGGATTGGAGGGACATGCGAGGGTTTGGGGTAGAGGATAGAGATTCAGTGGGGGCAGAAGAGAGGGTTTTGGGTAGAGAGGAGCGAGGGGAGAGGGTATTAGGGCAAGGGCAGGAGGGACACGATTTTGGCGGTATAAATGATTATTTCTGACAGCTTATAAACGAATTTAAAGCTATCGATAATTAAAAATTTTATCGACGAACATTCTATCTCTTATTAAAAAAAATGCATTGATAAACGCCCTGCCAGATGGCGGTTTTAAAGATAAACAGTGAAATATGATTGTTTGTTAATATTTGCTTATAACTGACAGTATATTACTTTTGTAATTATTAAAACTGTTAGAAAAATTAATATTGTTGATAAGTGAAATCATGTCTTGTAGTCTTGTCATCACAAATAACCCAGATCATAAAATCATCGCTAGAACGTCAAAAAATAACATATGTTTTTTCAACGCAAATTAGGCGGTTGATTTTGCCTTCATTTTTTGCATTTTTTCTGTAGTGCGATAACTACGTATGTGAAGTGCATCCTTCTCACAAAGGTTATTGTGCAACATTTAATAATTCAAAAAATTGTTCTCTTTGTTTGGTTCTTGATCATCATTAGGCACAATCCTAACAAAATGAGATTTGTTGACATCACTAATCATTTCCTCATGCACATCGAAATCATAAATTATTGGACGGGTGTAACTTCATGAGGCTCCAACATGATCAAACTGAACAACTGGTTCAAACTCACCATGTGAAGTCCAATACCAATAATGGGGTTTAAATCCCCTACGACATATTTCCAACTTCACTTCATCAGATGATAGGTAACCTTGATTCTTGTGCTTCACACAGGAGCATCTGAACCCACCTTTTGAAAGGTAAATAAGGAGTTGCGATGTCGCCTGCATGAGTTCCTCAATACCAGTTAAAAACTCACTAGTAAGTCATTTTCTTCATGAATACAATATGTTATACATCCATGATCTCATTTTTTAAATATTCATCCGCATCATAGATGTAACTCTATAGAGTTGTATAATTAGATATAGGTCATTCAGACAATACAAATCTCAATGATTTACTAAATCCTTGATTTAAAGCCAAAATACATGAAATTTGGATTTACAACTTGCCGAGATTTATATTGTCCAAATTGACCATCTAGCAAGATTGTTGAAATCCTTGCTAAATCCCACCTTAAATCCATTGCCACATAACCCCTACATGTCTACCAACTGAACTTTACATTTCATAAAAAAAACAAACAACACAACCTCTTAACAGTACATAGCTAACACAAATTTTTTTTGGCATTTACATACATAAGACAAAATTATTATATATTTGCATATCTCATACCTTAACTTTTATATTTGAACACATAACACTCAAATCTTTACCATTTTTTGAGGCATTTACAAGACATATCACAAAATTCTTATGTCTTTACATATCTCACACCTAAACTTCTACATTTAGACACATAATACTCAAATCTTTTATATCACATCAAAAAGAACACTAACTCCGCCTAAACACGTAGTCTAAGCATTACAATCAATCAAAACTTTTTTGGGGCATTTAAATACATGGCATAAAATTTTTATATTTAGGTACATAACACTCAAATTGATCAAAAATTTTTTTGGGGTTTTTACATAAGTAGCACAATAACTTATGTATTTACATATTTCACATCTAAACTTTTATATATGTGCAGATAACACTCAAATCTTTAATATAACATGAAAAATAACACTGACAACACATTAGAAACCATCTATATTCATTTCTAATAATGAAAACCATCTAATCCTTATGCATTACATATTGATCTGAAAATAGCATGAAAGCATGCATTGAATGAGGAAAAAACCAAAGTTTGGAGGCAATCACCTTGGATGAAGAATGAGCGGTGAAAACTAGCCGGAAATGTTGGAACCGAGGTGGGACAGTGAGGAGAGTTGGAGGGGAGGAAGTTGCAATCATGAGAAAAAAGGAGAAAGCGTCGCCTGCAGCATGGGTTGGGGGGTTTTTAGGGCATTAGTGTCCGCTTATTCTGACATTAATAAGTAATGATTAGTGTCGACTACTTCTGACACTAATCCAACGCTACAACGTCCATTTAATGTCACCAACTCAACGAAACTCTCGTCCGCATAGATAACAAAAGACGCGCGACGCTAAACAAAAGCAAACGAAATTTTGTATCAATATTATGTCCGACATTACTTTTCGATGCTGTGATGGAGAGAAAAAAATGGGAAGGGAGGGCTGCTGAAACATGGTGGGAAGGAGGAAAAGAAAGAAAAAACAATTAGGAGAGACAAGAAGTATGTGGTAGATGTAGCTCACGGTTGGAAGAAAGGCAAGGTAGGGGCCGCTTGGTAGGTTTTCACGGCAAGAGGGAGGAGTGTGAGTTTTCTCTTTTTTGGTTTGGGAGCAGTGGAGTTGCCCTTTTATCTCCTCAAATTCACATTTTAACTTATATGGGATGGCAATTTATTCTTTTGGCCCTTGTGAAATATTAGTTTTGCCCATTTTGAAATATCATTTTGCTCTTTGTTGCCCCAACCCCTCCCATATTGGGAAAAAATTTGCGTACATAAGACGTACGCAGTTCTATGTGCGGCGTATGTTATTCTTAAGTTATTTTCAGGTTATTTCTGGGTTATTTTCAATAATACCGAAATAACCCAGAAATAACCCGCGGTTTTTATTCTTGGGGTATTTCTGGGTTATTTCGGTATTATTAAAAATAACTCAGAAATAACCTGAAAATAACTTAGAAATAACTTGGTCCGCACGTAGAGCTACGTTAGGAGTCCGCACAGAAATTTTTTTTCCCATATTGGGTCCACAGGGCACTTCTGCCCCTGTTCTTTGATGAGCGGGTATGATGAGATTTATCATGACATGAATTCAAGGCACGGGTTACCATGCTCATAAGTCATAATGGGTTATCAAGTTTTTTGGGTGCGATTCAGGCTGTGTCGTGACAATTTGGGCTTTAATTAAATTTAGATTTAGTTAAAGATTAATTATATTCAAGTCTTTAAAAATTTTTTATTTTTATTTTATTTCATTTGTTTTAAATTATATTTAAGTTTATATTTTTAGTTTTCTTGTTAGGTATGTTTACATAAGTACTACCTAACTAGCATGCATAAAGTGGTATCAATGTAAACCATTTTTTAATTTCATGTGTTTTAATTATTCTCTTTTTTAAAAGTAATATTTAATTTTAATATTTATATTTATATTACCTTATTGTTTGTGCTTTAAGTTTCAATTTTAAATCATTTAGATTTTAATTTCATTATTATTATTATTATTTTCTTCTTCTTCTTCTTCTTCTTCTACTTCCTCCAAATTATCATGGCCTCAACACACCCCTAAATGAAATTCAATTCGGGTGCGAATGGGCTCATTTGAACGGTTTCACGCACTAGTACGATTCATTTTCGTGAAACGACGCCCCAAGCAAAACTTTTTACTAAGGAGCGTAAAAATTCGAAGCGCAGAAATTCACGTAAAAAAGTTTGTCAAAACACAATCAAACCCATAGTATACTCTTCTGGGCATAATCATGAATCTGATGTAGCTTACAAAATTGAATTTCAAGCACTACAAAAGGAGTTGGAGAGCCAACAATAATCTTCGCCTGTTTTTACGTGTTAAATTCAATTCAGTTCAATTCAAGTTTCAATTAAGGTTTGTTTTATCTGACTTAAGTTCATTATCATTATTATTATCATTTTAGTTTCAAGCCAAGGCCAAATGGGAGAACATAAGAGGCTAAAGTCTCTACAATCAAAGGGTAGCTTAAGGAACTTTCAACCTATGGGAACTCAACTCGGGTCTCAATGACACAACTTTAACCTCTCAACCAAAGTTCAAGGGTTTGAAACCAAGTGTTTGAAACACCTAAGACTAAAGAGATGTTTGAAATTCTATTTAGGTATTGGTTCCACCACTAGTCCTTTAGGAATGCCTTTAAAGAAACCTTAAGCCTAGATCCTAAGTTGTTAGGAGCAAGGAGAGGAAGGACCTTATACAAAAATGATCTCAACACTCGCAAAAAAAAAAAAAGGAAACATGGGTTTGAAATGATCTTTATTAGAATTTAACCTAATCGAATAAGTTTTCTTAATACCAACTCACCACTTACTATAAATTGGATTGAGTTAACTGCTTTAACATATGTCTAGAACATGGTGAGCTTGGTAATCACATTAGAAAATTTGTCCTTTAATTTAACCACCTCTTATTTTAGTTTTCCATGAGCATATGTTAGTTCAACACACTCATACATTAACACAGCCACATTTCAAATTTTAACCTTCTTAAAGGCATTCAACTTTAAGGAAAAACTCCTCCATCCTCCTTGCCTACTCAACGCCCAAATTCTCTAAGGGCAATGCAAGGGTCATGGTAGGAATGGCTATTAGAGAGTCCTCAAGAGAATGCCCTACAAAAGAAGTAGCAAAATTTTTAATTTATTTACTTGTTTCAACTCTTTTCTTAGTGGTGTGAATTTATATAAGAACCATCAGGTTTGAACATTATTAAAATATGGCTAGAACATTATTCAAACACATCTGATTCATATTCAAATATGTTTTCACTAGAGTATGACTAAAAGTGATTCAAAAAAATGTTTCTAATTTTCTTTAAACATGGTTTCAATCTTATTCATACCATGAACAAATCTTGTTCACACTATTGTTGACAACTGTGGATTTAAACTAGTATCATGTATAAAAAAAAAGAGATTGTTTTAATCCAAAATAAACTCTTAAGTATATTCTAATATACAAATAAATAAGAAATAATGAGCATTTTTTCTAGTTTTTATCATTATGAGATGCATAAGATCAAAATGTTATTAGTTTAGCTGAATTCATATGAACTTTAACCATTAAATTTGGTATGATTTAGCATTGTTTTATGATGCATTGACACATCACTATAAATATATATGTAGTGATTGATACATGTTATACATGAACATGTATGAAATGTATTTGATACATGTAAGACAAATCTATGATTTATCTAATTTCAAAAAAAAAAAAAAAAATCAAACAAACATATTCAACATGCATGCCCTTAATTATTAAATATAAATTTTATAAATCATAACTAATGGTATAAGCAAATATTAAATTTTAATGAATTATGTTATACTAAACAATTACTACTAATTTGGTTTATTATTTCATGCTTATTTAATTCAAACTTGAACGGTCCCGATTAACGATCATTTCCCCGTTTCATATCGGGCCGAGAAAAACCCTCCCTCCGGTAAGAAGGAGAGGAGAGCTCCACGACGCCATGGCACCTCTAATTCCGAGTTCACAGCCATGGGTGGAAAAATAGTATCACTCTTTTCTCATACCCTTTACACCTATTTTCTTCTATGGCGTCCTTTGATCTCTAACCTTTTTCACGTTATTACCTTCCCATCTTCAACAGCCGGCCGAAGCAAGTGAAGGACGTAGCGCACCAGGAAGAGGTTGTTCGGGTTCTCACCAACACGCTAGAGACCGCCAACGTGAAGACCCATCACCTTGCCTAGTTTCCCTCGCCTTGGTTTCTTCTGACATTTGCCTTTTTATCCCGTGATTCTGGGGTTATCTTTTTGTGTTCGTTGGTATTTCAGTGCCCTCATATGCTATTCTATGGACCTCCTGGAACGGGCAAAACCACAACGGCTCTTGCCATTGCACACCAGCTGTTTGGGTAAGAGCCCCATGTAACGAAACTTTCACGAACAAATTGATCGTTTTATGTCATGATCACCAACTTAATTAACCAGAAAATTTCTTAATTACACTTGATTTTAGTTTGCTTGTTGCATAGGTTATCTGTTTATTTACTGTCTTGTGGAAGAGTTGCAAAAGTTCCCCTGATTAACTTCATAGTTTTTTCCGTACATATCATCTTGTTCTTTTAAAATAGACGCACACATTGCTTCTGTTTTTTTTTTTTTTTTTTTGTTGAAGATGAGCTATGTGTTTTGCAGCTGCTGTTTTAAGAAGTTGTGGTGCTATTTACCATTTTGTGTTTAGCTTATGCTACAAATGCTATGTACATATCTTGCAATTTCCATCCACGTGCCTTGACTTTGTTTTCTTGAATGAGAGATATTTATGTTTTCTTGCAAAAAGAGCTATTAAACAAATAATGGTAGAAGGCAAAAAAACAAACTCATTTGGGTCGATTGGTAGATATTTATGGTATTTACGGTGATTTATGTAACCACATTTTTCAAAATAAGGAATCGGTTCGCTAGTTTGTTGGTCGAACCAATGATTCGAACTGTCTCGAGCTGTTCTATAGCAGAAATGGTTGTTTATGAGTTTCGACCAGACTAGCCACTGGTTTGTGGTTGAATTAGTCTAACTGACTGGTCCGGTTCGATTTTCTAAGAATTGGTTATGCCCACTAATCCCAGAGTTTTAGAATATCGTACAGAAAAGCTTTGGTTATATTGGAAGATCTTATGACCGCTAGAATGCTTATTTTCTACATTGTCTATATGAAGATGCTAGCAAACTGTTCAACTTCTAAAATGAAGCTATTTAGTGAGCTTAAACTACTCATTTGGTGACGAGCTTTCCTTTAAAAAGAACCCTTTAGTCGGATAAAGGTTTGTTTTGTTGTATCTTCTAATGTTTTAATAGAAAATTTTAGTATTAAGTGCTTTTATTATGCATTTTAGATCAATAGGAGTGACAATAAGATGAGTCTAGGGATTTTAGTTGTTGAAGATTTGTTGGAGGATATGAGAGAGAAGCATGCCTTAGTAGAGTTTTGGGGTTGTGTTTGAGAGGTGTGGAGGGGGTTGAGAAAGGGCGAAGGCTAAGTTTTAAAGGAATTAGGTTTTATATGCTAAAGAAGATTGAGGGAGGTTAGTTGATGGGGTTATTAGGGTTTTGGAAAGGTAACGTGGAGTTAATTATAGGGTTTGGAGTGGGGCAAAGGGAGATGTGACTAAGGAGAAGGGTTTAGGTTTTAGGTTAGTTATAACTTTGGCATGCTAAGAGGGTTGAACTCTAGGGTTTGAAAGGAGTAGAGTGGAGAGGAAGGTGTACATTGTTTTCGTTCGTTTTTTCTCTTTTTTTATTTTAAAAGGAGTTGTCAGCTTGTCGATCGTCGTATACTTCCCTCATTCGAACAAATCTCCCTCCCGAGCCATATAAATGATTCGAAGATGAGAGGAATCAAATAAGAAGGGACATACGACAAAGTGACAAACAAGAGAAAAAGTAAAACGTGGAGAGTCTACGTGCGATAAACCTCGCAAAGATAAGTTAAGAATGTCCGCCCAAACAAGATCGGGCGGAGACACCTTAAACCAATATCCGCGAAAGAAGTATCTACATAGACTACCCATAACCAGAGAGTCAGGTGTATGTACCTGTTTTGGGGTCAAGAGCACTCCCAGAGGAACGTGTTCCTACTGGTTAATTACATCTTGGGGAATACCCAAGAATACTCTCGATAAAAGGAGTTTCGCTTCATATTATCATAGACCTGGGGTATAGGCAACCAAATGAAGGTTATTCCGTGTGGGAGCAGTCCGAATGCTTCAAAGCTCACGCTAAACAATCGGGCAGAGAATGAGTCTGTTGCATCCCGGAATGGGTAGCGGCTTATCGGCACATGGGGCCCACGAAATAACCTAAATCATCTTAACGGGGATATCCCAATACGTTAAAGCATGTCCGGGCCAAAGGGCAGAGGACAAATCGTCGTATCCCAAATGGGCGGCAGCTCATCAGCATTGGGCCGTCAAGGTGATATCAACGAGGTCAATGAGCGACAGGGCTCAACAAAAAAGAATGTAGAGTGATCCTAAAAGGTAGAGGTAACTGGGTTGGGCTACCACGGACCCGTCATACACAGCTACTAGAACCCTAAGTTTACCTGGTCGTGAAGGTAGTCGACCCAACACGTCCTGAAATCCCCGGTCAGCAATCCCTGAATTGCATCATCCACGGGAACCTCGGTAGCCCTAAGGTCAAAGGAAGGAAACTCTATCCTATGACTACAAGCTAAAGCTCCAAGAGGTGGGACTTATACCTGTCGAAATAGTAAGGATGCCTCAAGAAAGAAATAGAAGTGGAGGTTCAGCTACAAAGCTGGAAACTCTCCAAACAAAAGGACGTATTCCCCGTCTGGGTCGGGGAGCCTTCTAACATCCTAGGCGCACTAGACAACCACCTATATGAAGGTATGCTGGACCAGTCAGGTTTGAAAAGTACGGGGACTCCTCCTCGGGACATACAAATATGAATGCAGTTATCTAGAATGATCCTAAGTATCGTGGAGGCCCTATTAATATATGCAAGAAAGTAAATGTTGCAATTTTTAAATCCTGAATATTTTAATCCTAAATTTTAAATCCTGAAGATTTTCAAAGTTGAGTTTTCAAGTCAAAAATTTTGGAAGAGTTCCTTATGTTTGAATAAAGATCTGGAACGTCCACCCAAATATCTTAAGTAGTGAGAAGAAACATGTGAAACTTTCCTACGATGTTCCATGGAGTTGATGTGCCAAGTCATAACAAGAGAGTTTTCAAAATGCCATTTTTTAAATTAGGGTCACCAATAGTAGGTTTTGAAATTTCACTAGTGAATTTCAATTTTATGAATTGAGCTCATTTGAGATAGTTGTGCCTATTGAGTTTTATAGCTGTGAGGTAAGAGACTAAATTCTGGGGATAATATTAACAAATACATCCATGCGACAGAGCTAGGGTGAGGCGAAATGGTTTTAGAATTACTAGAACCGTTAGAGATGGTAGAATTTATTTGGGCTTCGGCCTTCTTCTCCGACTTACACGACGTCATCATAATTAGAGAAGAGAAGCTCATGTTTATTGGCTGCCTCGAGGAAAAATGCACTAGCTGTAGATGTGGGCAATCGAAGCGGCTCAAGAGGACGATCGCGAGTGCAGAACTAGTGAATGAGCAGGCCAAGCAGCTCAAGCGCTAGTAGACATGCGTGACCTCGACCGAAATTCAATCATGAGCTTGGTCGCGGTTGGTCATGATGGATAAAATAGGAGTAATGGTTACCGTGAGGAGCTGCTACTTCATAAGCGAAACGTCACGAGTTCAGTCCTTGTTCGAAGCTTCAAAGCCATTTCGGTTGTGATTTTTACCGCAATTTCAGGTTTTGATACCATGCAGTTTTTGGGAGAGAATAATTATTAATCGTCAATTTCATAAAAAAATGTTTACAAGATAAATAGTATGGAATGCCATGAAATTAAGAACGCCACAACATTTTCATACTAAAAAATGGAAACCAACATTATCAAAAATAAAAAAAATTCTAGTAGAAAATACTAAAAATAAAGTTCCTAAAAATTGAGCAGGTTTCTATGGTATTGGATGGTCGGGGAGCTTGATAAATTGGGTTGTTAGCTTCTGGAAAGGATGCAGTCGAATGGGATTAGCTATAGCTCCCATAGCACCACTGTTGGAAATTTGTATCATAGGCGAAGAATAATATTTACCATTTGGTCTACTACCATAATATATGTTGCTATAAACTTTGTTGTGAATAAATGCTTTTACTTGGTGTTTTTATTTAAATAAGCATGATATCTTCTTTCACTTCTTCAGGTTATTCGGTGAATGGTGTAACATTCTTGGAAGAAGAAAAAAAAATTATTTCATTCTTATTACACCTATTTTGTCCCCTTTATCATAATATTGACATTTCATGTAAGTGTAAACTCTCTTCTTTGCAAGTTGCACTTAAAATATTATAATTTTAGTTGAATCTTTTATATTTCTCAATGTACTTATTTTCAAAAACTTTTAAGTAATTTTAAAAAACCTCAAATTGAAAACTTTATTCAAAATATAGAATGTGAAATGCGAATTACTGAAGTGATAAATACCCTAAATAAAGAAATAAATAAGCGAAAAGAAGCCCAGGAAAAAAAAAGAAGAATTATTGGCACATAAGTAGTAGTTGTCGGCCAGCAGTGGAGACAACGCAGTGGGTTGGGGTGTAATTGTAAATGTTCCTCGGCATGTGGCTTGGTTTTGCATGTCTTGAGGATGTGTGGTTCTTGTGTGTTCTTAGTTGCTTTAGATTTAAGCTAGTTAAATAGGTTTAATTTGATATATTAGGTTTATAAACTACGATCTTTAAGAAATGTAAACCCTAAAATTTGAGGCTTACTTCAAGTAACACTAAGACATATGCCTTAACTATCACACATAAGGCATACACCTAATTGCTTTTTTATGCGCCTCAACTACTTAAAATTATGCAATTTTGAACCTTGACTTAGCTACTACAAGCATATGGCTAAAAAAAAATAGCGTATGCCTGTACAAAAAGAGGGAGTTGGCTCAATTGTATACATGTTCTTCCATAATTGAATTGAGGAATTGATCTGTTCTGCAATGATGCATATATTAATCACATAAGTATACATGTTGATTGAGTAGTGTTTGAATTTTAGAGTCCGAGTTATAAATTCCATGAGAAACAAGTTACTTCTCAAAACAACTTAATTACTAGTCTACTATTTCTTAGTTTAATTCAAAGCCTTCAGATTTTAAAATGTTACTAAAATTTCTAATCTCAAAGCGAAAAATCAAAGGTAAGTGTGTTACTAATAATAAAACTTTTTTTCTAAATTAGTTTATGCAAAATATAAGTTCCTCAACTAGATTCTCCTATGGTAGTTGACAATCAAGGAACAATCATTTTTTATTTGCTTCTGAGACATAACAGTGATTAGAATATCATATTATCATTAAACTTTCTTAACCTTGCAAAAATTTTCATGATTTTCTATTCCTTTCAAATGATTACAAATTTTTTGGCAGTATTCCTATTCCATTAAGTATTTGTGTTTTAACTTATTTGTGCTTCTAGTATTTTTTTGATGGTTCTATATTACAACATATGTTAACAAATCTAATGACCTGCTTGTAGTATAAATGATGAATGAAATATTAAAACATCAACTTATACGTTTCAAATGCTTAATAATCTACCATAGATTCACTTAGTATTTTTAGATCAATCCAAAAAAGAAAGTGCTTCTTCCTCGTGTGAAAGAAAATATGAAGTCCATTGAAATTAAAGCAAAATTTACAAGTAATCCTTGCTCCCAAGTGAATCCTTCTTCCAATTTGATTTTCCCTTTTGCTTGCTTCTTAGTTGTCTCTCAATACAAACTCTCTCACTCACTACACACTTACAAATAGAAACCCTAGACTAAGATGACATTAAGAAATATTAAGAAGATTAAAAAAACTCTCCTTCCATCCAAAATCTCCCTTCATATAGAGATTCATGCCAAACCATCACTAGAACCGCTCAAACTGAAGTGAGTCGATACTGAGCGCTGAGACACCGCGATTTGGAATTGCAGCGCTGTGAGAGAACGCGGCGGCGTTGTCTGAACGCCACATTTCATGTTCTCTGATTTTTGAATTAGGGCATAAAACAAAGATGTTGTCTTCCTGACGTCGTGGCGTTGCTAGTCAAGGCGCTAGGGCGTTTGCTTCCGGTGCCGTAGTGTTGTGTTCTCAGATTTTTGACATAAAAAATATTAATTCGGGAGCTGAAGCGCTGCTCCTTCAGCGTTGTGTCACTATCAAATGGGAGTTGTTGCGCTATATATTTGATGCTGGGGCATTGAGTCGTAATTGTAATTGTTCTCCAAAATATATGTTCTACATGTCTATTACAAACATAGATTACATATATCACGAGAGCATAAATTTGACACAAAAAAGTAAGAAAACGCCATATAATTACCCCACTTTGCACATTTGAAAGAAATCTAATGAGAGCTGAATCAACTTGCTTTCAGTTTAAGTTGCAAACAAACCTGACCACAGGAATCAAAATATTAGGGAACACATGCCATTCTCATAGGCATCATTTTTATAGGTATATTACATTAAATAATTTGGAAAAATAAAGCAATAATTACAATGTCTTAAATAATATCAATGCACACAATTTGCACCTCTGATGGTATAGATTTTTCAAATTTGCATCATCAATTCTAATTCTTATCATCTATCTCACCCAGTCATGATTGTAATGATTTTTACTTATACTGATTGATCTCACCGAAAAAAATGCAAAATTTGCTATATTTTAGATTTAAATAAATAGTTAAACACGTTTAATTTGATATATTAGGTTTATAAATTTAAATTTTAAAAATAATTTAATGAGATGCTTATTCGAAATAAAGCAATGGCGTATGACTCTACTGCCACAACTTGAGACATTTGCCTCGTTGCTTTTTTTGTACTGGCTCAATTGCCTGTAATTACGCAATTTTGAATCTTGACTTAGTTAATGTACCATGCATTTGCTTAGGCAGAAATAGAGAATTGGCTTATTTGAATAGAGGATAAAGAAAGCTAACCACGGACTCTAATGAGAGTTGAATCAACTTGCTTGTAGGTTTAGTTGCAAACGAAACTGACCAAATGGATCAAAATATTCGCGAATACTTCCCAATCTCATAGGCAACATTATTATATGTATGTTACATTAAATAAACTGGAAGAATAAAAAATTGTAATTAAGACAAGTTAGACAACTTAATCAATATCAATACACACAATTTGCACGTTTGATGAGTATAGATTTTTCATATTTGCATCATTAATTATAATTCTTACCCTTTATCTCACTCATTTGTGTATATGATGATCTTTATTTTTGCTGATTAATCTCACAGAGCAAAAAGCAAAATGTGCTCGAAGCTTAAAAACAGCTGAAAATTTTCGTTTTCTTTCCCTCTTGTTTTTTCATGTCTTTGATTATCTTCTGCAGTCCGGAATTGTACAAATCACGAGTACTAGAACTAAATGCAAGTGATGATCGTGGGATCAATGTCGTACGGACAAAAATAAAGGATTTTGCTGCTGTTGCTGTGGGTTCTGGTATGCGCCAAGGGTAAGTAATATGTTTGAATATTTTTGTCGATAACCATGCTCTTATCAATTATGGTTCAAGTCGGAGTAATGCATTGTTTCGTTGCCACATTCATGCACTCACCACAATTTTTTTTGTGAATTCAAGTGGCTATCCTTGCCCACCTTACAAAATCATCATCTTAGATGAAGCAGATTCAATGACTGAAGATGCTCAGGTACGTAGATTTTTTTCAGTGGTTTAGTTATCACATTTGCAAACTGCTTTTGTCATGAATATCAGCTGGGCAGAATGCATTGAGACGTACTATGGAGACTTATTCCAAAGTCACAAGGTTTTTTTTCATTTGTAACTACATAAGCAGGTATTTTGTACTATGTCATAACAATACGAAAATTACAATTTCTTCGTCCAATAAATTTGCTTCATATCATTCTGTTGATAGAATAATTGAACCACTGGCCTCAAGATGTGCAAAATTCAGATTCAAACCTCTCTCCGAAGATGTCATGAGTAGTCGTATCTTGCATATCTGCAATGAGGAAGGCCTTAGTCTGGATCAAGAGGTTCTAAATGTGTCATGTTATTCATCAAAAATTAATTTTCAATCGCCAATGCTAACAATTTTGATGTTGCTTATGTATATGCTTAGGCACTTTCAACTTTGAGCTCCATCTGTGGAGGGGATCTTCGCCGTGCTATAACGTACTTGCAGGTCTGTCTTTGTCAAGCAGATGCATGAAGTATTGCCTATAACATTTGCATCCCAATAGAACAAAATGTGATTGTGTATGCTTCTATTTTCTATGCATTCATGCGCTTATATAATGAAGCTTCGGAATGCATTATCACTTCTTTTTTTCCATGATGACATCTTGTTATACTTCAATCAAGTATAACTACTAAATGCAGTTTTTATTACTTTGAAGAAATTATTAGACCATCCTTTGATGCTAAATTTCATTTGTCCTTTCAGAGTACCGCTCGCTTGTATGGGTCTTCAATTTCATCCAAGGAGTTAATAAGCGTTTCTGGGGTATTTTCATTTCGGCATCTACTCTATTAAGTTCCTTATAATTTTTCCTTCTGTACCTGTACGCCACACACATTTTCTATGAAATATGGAATCAATATATTACCTTTGGTTCATGTGTCAGTTTCATCTACACAAATGGAATAAAGTAATATTGCTCATGGCAAGCATAGATGCTAGCACACCATCTCATATGTGCGTGCAATTTTGTGTCTCGATCTATTAGGTGATACCTCAGGATGTTGTTCAGACCCTGTTTGCAGCTTGTAAGACTGGGGAGTTTGATGCAGCTAACAAGGAAGTTAGTAATGTGATTTCAGAGGGATATCCAGTATCACAAATGCTATCTCAGGTAATCCACGCGCATGCGTTTTACAATCGAGTTGGTTTTAGTCTTGTTATTGACTTGAGTTTTATCTGCCAGTTCTTTGAACTGATTGTCAGCTCGGATGACATATCTGATGTACAGAAGTCAAGGATATGTAAGAGGTTAGCTGAGGCAGATAAGGTATGTTATCATTATTATTATTCTTCTTTTTTTATCTTTTGCGAATTATAAAGAATGAATTTATCATTTTTTATGGAATTTCAATCTTTAAAGTTACTGCTATATCGCTCTAATCAATAACATCCTCCAATTATCTAAAGTGAGTAATTAGTGTTAGAATATTCCATTATATATTTTTTTTTCAAAAATGAAATTGTGATTATGAAAACAATCATCGGTACATTCGAGTTGAGTCGAGATGATCCTTCAAGAGCTAACTTCGGCCATATCTACTTGAAGGTTTTGGGAACCAAAATTTGATTGCATCACACTGCATTTGGCCATTCCACCCAACCTAGATACATCTTTGGTTAGCTAATTGAATAAGAAACTTAATTGAGTTGTATATTTATAAGAAAATATAGATTAGAGTCTTATACTAATATATTTGTATATATTTTGGGTATATCCTAATTTTGACTTGAATAAGAGATAATTTTGTGAAGGGTCGTCATCAATTCATAATTTTGGCTTCGTTTTTCTTACGTCAGTGTTTAGTTGATGGGGCAGACGAGTACCTGCAGCTGCTGGATGTGGCCAGTCATTCAATGCGCTCTCTTTGTGACAGTCCTCAGGAGATGCAGTTTGATTAGATGCTGGAGACGGTTTGGCTATCAACTTTGTCTTTTGCTCCAGACTACGTAAAGTTTCTTTATGATTGCTTTTCCTTTTTTAAATCAGAGTTCCTTTATTTATTATATTGTCATTTTTGTAACCTAAATATAATCTCTCTTTAAATGACTTGGTTTTCCTGGTCATTTGGATGATCCATATTTAGTTAGCTGAGCTTTTTGTCTGGGTTCAGTAGGAGCACGGTTGGACTCGGTGCCAAGTAAGAATTAAACGCAAGGACCTGAATAAGTCTTGAAGATTGAATCCAAGGCAGTTGAGGAACCTTTTCGGTTTCAATGGAACTTTACCGTTCAGCGAAGCTCTTTTAATGTCACGTCTGTCGAATGGAGAAGACCTACTGCGATCTAAGGTGGTGAAGATGCTTCTTCTCCGAATGAAAGTATTTTTTCACACATCAACAATCACTACAACGGAACGAAGCTTCACTACCATCTCAAACGAAATCTTAGTTGATTAAAAATAGCGTTGCACCCCTAAAAGGATATTGATCATAAAAGTGAATCTTTCCAATAATTGGTCAAATAAAATCTTTTACGTAACAAAGAGATTTATGTAACTAGTAATTTAAAAAAAAAAACCTAGTAAGAGATCTAATTAGGGAATATCATATAAATAAATTATATTTTACGACATGGGATCATATTTTTGATTTTATTATGTCCTTATTTTGCCGGAAATTCTTTTTATATATAGTGGCAATGCTTCTTGATCTACCCATTAAGCCACAATGAGTGTGAAGTAAAAAATATTGGAGATCATAATAAAGGGACAGTACCCTTCATTCGAAGAAAGTTGGAGACTCATGAGATGGTCTCCAGAAAAACATTTTATGGTGAGAGTGTGGCCTGACATGGCTCAACTTAAGGCCAAAGTAAATTGATCGAGAATAAAGATCTTGGGAGATGTAAGCACTCTTGAAGCTTGGTGGATGTATGATTTTCGTCTTTTTTTGACAATGCATCTTAATTCTATGCATGGGACATCATTAGCATAAGTGTATAGTTTCTCGACCAGTGACGATTTTTTTCTTGGGTGCCAATAAATCATTCTCAGATCAAGGGAAATCATTATTGGGAAATTGAGGGAGTAGCTCAATTTTAGGAGAGTCCACCTCGACAAATGGTCGAGCATAAGAAAATAATGTTTTCGTTAAATTACTTTTTCAAAATTTTATCATTTATGGCCAAGAGGGAAGATAGGCTTATTTCTTCATTAATTTCAAAATTTAGTTCTCGCTTGGATGATGGTATGAAGCATGTTTTAGAGGAAACCTTTAATGACCATTCCCTCCACTCCATTGAGGAGCCATGATCCCCATCTGCAAGAAGATGTCACTGACTACTCACCCTTCTTTTATAACCAACTCCAAATAAGGGAAAAAAGATTCCATCCATTTTGTGTTTGAAAATTTAGTTTCCAAATTTGTACTTTATGATTTTGTATTTTCTCTTATGCATAAATATGAAATGAATGAAAGTTAAGTTATGTGAAAATTAATCATGGAATATTCTCCTCTTTCAATTTTTTGAAATTCATTTGCTTTTATATTTTAGAAAGCCATGGGTGTTCTATGAGGTCCATGGATATGAAAGGCACAAATGAACCAATTACATTTTCTAATTTTTGTTGTAATCTTCATCTTTACTGCATTCCACTTCATCTAATACTCCGCACTCTTAATCCATTTGTAGAGGTCTAAAGTAAGTCCTCTTCACTTCCCTAAAAAGAAATTTAGCCTTTCTTATGGAGTTCTCAACCAAGCTAGGAAAATCACTTCAACAAATTTCTTCACGATGCCCTATTTTCATCTTTAGGCTACCCACATTATCATCATTCCACGACTAGAAATAGGGCTTCATATTCTCCTAACTTTTCATTAGATGCCACTCACTTTTCCAGCAAGGGAAACTTGATAAGAATTATTTTTGAACAGTTATGCCTTGATAAACTTACTAGCATACCTTCTTTTGATTGTTGTTGTCAGCCTGATCGATAATGGGTAAGAAGTTCACATTGGAAGATAATAAGGGATCTTCCACAATTCTTCTTTCAATAGTGCTTAAGATTATAACCTTGGCGTTCCTTTGCCCTTTGAACCTTGCTACAATCTGAGGAACTTTTCTCAAAATTCAAAATTTGCTGGGGATTAGTTAAGAATGATCATAAAATAGCCGAGTTTCAATAACATAGGGGAGGAACTGTGCCATGCCCCCTACAACAAGTAATAGGACAATAATCAAATGCATTAGAACATTTGTTCCATCATGAGACAAACTTTCAAATAACCTCAAGTTATGACCACTTTAGTATCACCACTAACATTACTATAACCTTGGTTATCTCTTCCATCAAGAGAAACTTAAGGGGGCATGTCATATCTACATGGAGGGCACCCATGGAGGTTAATGATCACAACTTGTTTTAGACTAGTGAGGCTAGGGCAACAACAAAAATATTGGGGACTTCACCAATAACGCCTTGGCTCAAGAGCCTTTTGAAATTTTTTATGCAAAAAATCTTTTAGGTCATAATTTCCAAGGCCAATACTTCTAACATTAAATGCAGAGCTTAGGTTCACTAGCTACTTTCAAAGACATGTTCCTTTTGGCATCATTACCTAATTCAATATTATTTTCTCTAATAACAAAGGACTTACGTAAAGATTTATAGAATGAAAAGCCTTAAAATGAGTGGGGAACTTCCATTCTTTCTCATTCAAGACATCAAAGTATTTGTTCCTCTAGCTTTTGTTGGATGAAGGTAATCTTGCTATGCCAAAATTCAAGGTAGTTTGCAACATGAAATAACATATGATCAGAAGGCATTTGACTCCAAATAAATAAAAAAAAACTAGCTCACAATTTGGTCATTTTATACCTATCTAAGAATTACATTGATCCCCAATATATTATAGGAGAATTTAGTAAGACACATGCATAATAATATATAATGTGGTTACTAGGGATGATATCATTCTTGAGATGGATCTCCAACCCAAAGTCAAATTATGAAATTAGATGTCAACACGTTTTCCATCATAAACATAATTTTGACTCTCGTACTTAAGATGAGTTGGTGCATGACTCTCAATAGCTCCATATTTCTACTTCAACTTCCCTAATGAGTTCATCATCACATTGCTTGTAGGGAAGCTAATAGAAATGGAGTTCGCCAAAGGGATGTACTACCTTTAAGAATTTTACGACCAATATTGTCATGTAAGGACGCGAGCATCAAGAAGCAACGAGAAAAGCAAGAATAATGGGAAGACAATACAATCACAGGAAAGAAAGTATAACAAAAAAATTATTCAAAATATAAATATGGATCTATAATCAATTCATTGTCTGATCATATGTGTAATATAGGAGTGATTAACAAAATATATTGATTTAAAACTATTATCATTATTTAAAATTAAAAAAAAATAATTAAAATTAAAAATTCCCTCTCATATTATACATAAAATCAAGATAAAAAACTATTGTTTATATATTTTGTCAATATTTCTAAATATGCATTAATTTCTTATTAATTAGTGATTATACTCCCGACCTTTAAAAAAGATAACTCGTTCTTCTTAAGAGCACTTCAAATAGGCATACCAAATAAATGAGGCTTTTTGCCACCAACATACACGACAAAAAAATGCAATGTGTAAGGATTTATAAATAAAAAAGACAATTCATGATATCATTAAAGAACTACTTCATTCATGAGGAAACTTGCATTTTATACTTAGGAAAAAAAACCCTTACAAAAATTATCAAAGAAATTAAAACCAAAACAAAAGCATAGCCACATCTTTTATTTCATTACCCATTCGAACTTTCACACTCAACCACTTAGGGTCTGTTTGGCGCAGCTGTTGATTATTTATAATCTGCTGATAAGCAGATTATTATGATAATCTGATAATCTGCAGACTGCATCAGAATAAGCTGTTTTGCTGTTTTGGGGGATCTTATTTAAAATAACTTATTGATAGCTGTTGCTGGATGAATGACTATTCTGTCTCTGTTTGATGAAACTGTTTGTAACATAATTGTATGTAATCATTTAATTTTTATAAACTATTAACTTATTAGCTAATAAATTTTGATTAATTAATTATTAATTACATAAATGAAGAATTTCTTTAAAATTTATTAAATAAGTTAAAATTTTGATATATTTTTATTAATTAATCAAATATTAAGTAATTACATACAAATTTTTCTAATATAATTAAATTGATATATACAAATTAATTATAGATTCATAAATTAATTATAATTAAAATTTCGATATAATTAATTATAGATTCTTAAAATTATGATATACATCTGTAAATTTATCTATTAAGAGCATAGATATTTAAAATTTTGGATATATCTGTATGTATTAAGAGAATAGATATTTTTATTTTATTCCCAAACCCTCGCTTCCTGTCACTCACCCTCTCGATTTCACCAAAAACGATCGCCTTCATGAACGAACCTTTGCGATAGTCGCCATTAGAGCTACTGGGAAGGCAACGACAGGATCGCGGTTTATAGTGACTACCGAAACTACCGTCTCTCTCTGATCCGCCTTCGTGATCGACGGGGTTCGCGATAGTCGCCTTTCTTCCTCTTCGCTTGGTGAGAGGGCCACCCAGGAGACAAAGGAATCAGCGAGGGCGAAGGGCACCCGGAGGAATTCCTCACGCTAACGCGGGAAGCAGACGCAGGACGCGGCTCCTCCCCCGCTTCGCCTTCTATTAAGGAAATCTCGTAAGTGTGTATGCGCGGTAGGAATAATCTGCCCCGAAAGTATTTTTCAAACACCTCTACGGCATTTTCATTCCTCCTCTGCACCCCAATAAGCTGCCCCAAACTGGCCCTTAGTTAGGAGGGGTGAGACATAAATGATTGTAATAATATTTACTCATTAATAAATCAGTTAAGAGTATTTAATTATAAAACGATCACTAATTCACCCACCAAAATATTATAAAATTTAACAAGACTATTATCTAATGTTAATCATCTTCAATAACATACATGATGCACAACTAGTATCTTGAAAATCATGAAATAACGAGTTCCCATCCAATAAAGTATAAATTGCAATACATGGACTACAAATATGAGCAGTAAATGTGGAAGATGAAAAAATGGGCATTATAACATAATTATTGTAGATGACATATAAAAGACATATCAATAATTTAAGCATACAAATAAGTAAAAAAACTATGCCTCTAATAAGGAAGTGTGAGTTTATCCTTTAACCAGTAATAAGTCACTTACTAAAAAGGGCTACAAGTGGCCTTTCTTTTTGATCAAGCATTAATCTTCTCACTCCATATGGTGTTCCACATCCTCAAGGCCAAAAGAATCCACTCAGTCATATATTCTTGGCATTACACCTCAAGCATTAAATAGCCTAAATAACTAATTAAGCATATTGCTATAATCAAGGATGATGAGATAGAGGAGATTAATGATGATACACCATTGGAGGATATAGAATACCTCATAAAGGATTAGGGAAGTGTTATGAGATGCATGACTCTGTTATGAGGTGAAGATTGTAGGTGTAATGTCTTTATCATGTATTTCATGCATAATGAAAAAAGGTGGAGTAAGTCATTGATGAGGGTAGTGCAGTAAATGTGAGTATGGACCTCACTACAGGAAATATACAGATTAGCTTCGATGCTAATCGATCATATATTCGACACAAATGAACATTTGCGTCGAAAAAAATTTGACGTTAAAATGGGCGTCACTAATTGGATTTGCATCAGCTTTTTACTTGCGTTGGAATCAACATTGCAATGGTTCGTCGTTGTGAAATTTTGTCAAAAAATCAGTCGAAACAACCTTAATGTTGAATTTGCATCCGCCATGGGTGACACAAATTAGCATCTACTTGAGTAGACGCTAATTAGTGTCGACCCATTTTCGACGCAAAATTGTAGGATGCGTCGAATTAACAACAAGTATTAAACTGATTATTATAATGTTTGCGTCAGAGTTTCCGATGCAATAATGCAAGGAAAAAAAAAACAACAAAACGATTAGATTTTCACATACCAACACGTAACAAACACAAGCAGCATAATATTTATATTTATCTATTATCACAATTGAAAACATAAATCACCATAATTAAACAATGATGTCAAATTAAATTAAAGAAAAATAAATCTAAATGTTCAAAGTTCACAACTGTAGAAAATGAAAGTTCACCTAAATAGGAAGTAAAAATAAAAAATAAGATGCCCCTATAGCGGGGGAACATCTACAAATACATAATAAAAATCCTAATCCTACTCCTCATCCTCCTCTTTCTCCTCCTCCTTATCTTTGTCGACAACACTCATATGTCTATTGCCTCTACAATCAAAACTCTCTGTCAGGTGTGTTAAACCATTTTCAACCCTCTGATGGCCTTCACTCATCTGTCAGAGCTCTCCATTCATCAACATGTCTTGTTTGGCAAGCTCCTCAAGTTGCGCCACAGCTGCATGAGAGAGCTCAGCCTCAAATGCTATGCTCTTTGCGCCTAGGCCATACACCATACCCTTCTTCTTCTTCGCTGCCTACATCCATAGTTTAAAATTGGATTGAGCAATGATAGACTGACTACCATTGCAGCTGGAAGACAACGAGGTCTGGCTAGTCATCTCCCTGTCTCTCTCGAAACTGCATGTACTCCTCCAGCATAACAAAATTCAAACATTAATCATCATTTTAAATATTAACAACCACAAAAAAAATTAAAAAATAAAAATTTTTAACTTACATTGACATGCTGAGAGTGGTCGGAGATCCATTGATGTGTCCTCAGGTGCCGATGCGTGAGGACATGCAACTCTGCAGTTGATGGCTCTCAGTCAAGCTGCTTGGCATGTACACATAATCATATAAATATAAAAATCACATAATTACATAATCTTTAAGCTTCTGAAATTTGAGATAATCTTACTAGTCTCTGATAGTACTCTTACTAGTCTCTGATAGTACTTTATGTGAGGGATCAAACCTACAATGTGAGTGCGGCCCCTTTGGCTCCCCGCCATCTGATTCTACTAATTTTTCTGTCTTTTCCACTGATAATCCAGAGAGGCCATACTCTATTCAAATTGGCACAGACATCCTCAACCACCCACGTGGGCCTTTCCTCCTTACCTGCTGTGATGAACATATCCCCGACACGATGCCTGCTATGAACCTCAAAAATCTGTTAAATCTTATGTTGATGTTCCAGAAACTAATGGAATGACCTCTACAAATTAGAAATTATGTAAGTTTGATTAGTATAAATAAAGTACATATTAGCACGTTGTTTCAAAATAAAATATTATTCCTCGAACTCCCAAAAACACATCCCTAATTGCAATCAAGATCTATTTTCAGGAGAGAAATGACTGATCATACCAGCTCCAGATGATCTTCGTGTTGTGTGTCACGGGAGACATGGGAAGGGAATAACCTAAATTGAAATATTATTTAACAATAAAAAATGAGATGATAATTGAACTTACTCCAATGTAAAAAAAAACTTACGAGTCTCCGTCGGACACAATATACACTGTTGGAGGAGTTCGCCATCTAAGGTGCAAGAGTCAAAGAACCTGACTAGTTAGAGGAGGAATCTAGATGGAAAACCAGTGTAGGTGTGGGAGGTGGTGCTGTGATGGAGCTGGTGCGAGTGGAGATGGTAGCATGAGAAGTGATCAGAGTGGCTGTAGGAGTGTCATACCTCTCAGCATGAGTGAAAACCTTCTTCGGCCTCCAGTATGCGTTCCCCAAATTCCTCTGAACATGTGGTCTCTCCAAGGGCTGAACGTCTGTCATCTGCAATAGGAAAAAAAAATTATTAGAATTAGTAAGCAGGATTAGTATATAATATAAGACGAAAAAGTGAAAACAGAACATTGTAGAATACCAACATGAAACATGTTGTGACTATGTATAAAATCAACAAAAGTAAGCAGAACAAATATAGTGTAAGAAGCGAAAGTAAAAGCAAGAACGAGCATCAACTAATCATTTAAGCATATGCATCATTTTTAGTCTTTTTCATTAGATGTTCCAGTTGATGAAGAACTTAAAATTTCTTCGTCACTCTCATCATCATTTTCATCCATATCTAGAGGCACTTCCTAATGAAGCCCCGTGGTATCCTATAGGAGTAATACATCATCGATTGAATTAAGCTGAATACAAAAATCAAACATAAATGACTCTTGGTGAATTGGTTCAATAACATTTTGTATCTCAATAGTTTTTTTTTAGTTTATTTTTCAATATAACAATCCAATCAAGTTTAACCCTTGCTCAACCAGGATATCATAGATAAAAAACTCGTCGTGCCAGAGTAAATAAGTTGTACTTTACATATCTTTTATTCATTTTAACTTCAGTAATATCATGCAGACTGAGTGTTCGTATTCGTTGATTAGGAATATGATCAAACCCCCCATAAATTAACATGTAGACATTGCATTCAACATAACTCAAATATTGCAACCGAACTACTTCATTTATTGTATCGTAATTGTCAATCTCATTATCTATGTGTGTGTTTCCTCTGACATAAACACTGCAATTATAAGTTTGTTTTCATTCACAACAGAAGCTCGTATGAAAATGGTAACCATTCACATCAAACATTTGTGATATCTTGACATTACAATTAGGCCTCCAAGCAAGATCTAATAAGCCCTAATCTGTGATTCTATTGCTTGTATTATGAACTTAGAAGAAGTTTCAAAGCATAGTTAGTTTTACTTTGTAAGTTATAATTACACAACATACTGATGAATTGAAAAGTTATTTCAACGTACGTATAATTTGAACAGTTTTGGAAATTTATCATTGATCTTCTTGCTTATAAGAGAGTCATCTCCTATGTTCTGGGTCCTGTTAAATAATATGTGGACATCATTGTTGTTTGTATGTCTGAATTAATTGGTATCACAAGGACTGGATGATCTTTGTGGGTCTCTGGGAGCTGGGGAATTATGTTAAGAACAATCTCTTAAAATCGGCGAAAGTACCGATGCTTCCGATCGAGAGCCCATGGAAACACTTCAAGGGTCAAGACCTCAAGGTGTTGAAAAATAACAGATACTTGAACCCATCTGAGATTTTGAGTAAGCACACGACCGACTCAAATGTAGTGATATGGTCGTTGAGATCTGATCGTTCTTTGTATGCTTTCAAGGCAGACCGTTTGAATTATCCTGGGGTTCCGCCCCAGATAATTGGAGGGAGAAATCCTTCTCTAGTTGTCGCGGCATTTTGGCGCGCTCTGCTGGTTGCCTTTCCACTTGTGTGGATCCAGCGTTGTCCTAGTACTGGGAGTCGTCGGCAGCCTCAGGGTTGAGGTTCGCCTTCCAGCAGTTGTGCGTCGGTGCCATCTTTTGAGGTGGGTTCTGCTTTTGTGGGGTTCAATCTTCTGCTAGGTCTATGACGACCCTCATGACTTCGACGACCTGGCCCGTCACTTTTTCCATGATCTTTGTCCTCATCTCCTACATTCCTCTCTACAAGTGTTCATTTATGTTGTCTCGCGATGGTTCTATATTCGTTACTACCCTTTGGTCCCTCCCTTCCCTCTGGGACCTCGGTGCTCCCTATCTTATTGACGAGTACCTCAACGCTCACCGCACTTTTTAGGATGTTAAATCTAAATCAGTCCAGGTGACATGCCCGAGGATTAAAACGCTGGAGGGGGGAGTAATCAAATGACACTAAGCATGCTACTTATTCGCCAGGAGCGTGGGTCTCCGATTGCGTAGGTATTTTTGGGTCTTCCCTGGTTGGTCCGGCGAGNCACAACAGAAGCTCGTATGAAAATGGTAACCATTCACATCAAACATTTGTGATATCTTGACATTACAATTAGGCCTCCAAGCAAGATCTAATAAGTCCTAGTCTGTGATTCTATTGCTTGTATTATGAACTTAGAAGTAGTTTCAAAGCATAATTAGTTTTACTTTGTAATTTATAATTACACAACATACTGGTGAATTGAAAAGTTATTTCAACGTACGTATAATTTGAACCGTTTTGGAAATTCATCTTTGATCTTCTTACTTATAAGGGAGTCATCCCCTATGTTTTGGCTCCTATTAAATAACATGTGGACATCATTGCTGTTTGTATTTCTGAATTAATTGGTATCACAAGGACTGGACGGTTTTTGTGGGTCTCTGGGAGCTATCGAATTGTGTTAAGAACAATCTCTTAAAATCGGCGAAAGTACCGATGCTTCCGATCGAGAGCCCATGGAAACACTTCAAGGGTAAATACCTCAAGGTGTTGAAGAATAGCAGACACTTGAACCCATCTGAGATTTTGAGTAAGCACACGACCGACTCAATTGTAGTGATATGGTTGTTGGGGTCTGATCGTTCTTTGTATGCTTTCAAGGCATGTAGTTTGAATATTTCTGGGGTTCCGCCCCAGATAATTGGAGGGAGAAATCCTTCTCTAGTTATCGCAGCATTTTGGCTCGCTCTGCTGGTTGCTTTTCCACTTGTGTAGATCCAGCGTTGTCCTGGTACTGGGAGTTGTCGGCAGCCTCAAGGCTGAGGTTCACGTTCCAACTGTTGTGCACCGGTGCCACCTTTTGAGGTGGGTTCTGCTTTTGTGGGGTTCAATCTTCTGCTAGGTCTGCGACGACCCTCATGACTCCGACGACCTGACCCGTCACTTTTTCCATGATCTTTGTCCTCATCTCCTACATTTCTCTCTACAAGTGTTCATCTATGTTGTCCCGTGATGGTTCTATATTCGTTACTACCCTTTGGTCCCTCCCTTCCCTCTGGGACCTCGGTGCTCCCTGTATTATTGACGAGTGCCTCTACGCTCACCGCACTTTTTAGGATGTTGAATCTAAATCAGTCCAGGTGACACGCCCGAGGATTAAAACGTTGTAGGAGGGCAGAGAGAGAGAGAACAAAGTATTTAAGATCAAAAATTGCAAAAAAATTATTTATGAAATGGACCTCATACTTATAAGATGGCGTTTAAATACAATTAAATATTGTACCCCTACGATGCTTAGTTACAACTGAGGTAATTTAGCCCATACTCAAACTCGACCTGAGCAGGGGGGAGTAGTCAAATAAAACTAAGCATGCTACTTATTCGCTAGGAGCGTGGGTCTCCGGTTGC
>NEWO01000097.1:1238325-1257100 GCA_003013225.1 Phalaenopsis aphrodite
TGATTGAAAATATATTAATCCCTAATAATAATAATAATAAAAACAGAAGAATTCAATCATTTGTCCGTATCGAAAATTTAAACCGCAACATTTTTTTTTTGTAGCCAAACTTATTAAATTGTTGAATATAACCGGTTCAAAATTGGAATACTCATTGATTGAAAATATATTAATCCCTAATAATAATAATAATAAAAACAGAAGAATTCAATCATTTGTCCGTATCGAAAATTTAAATTCATCAATTGAATACTTGCATAAGTCCAAAAATTGAATACACGTCGTCTTTGCTTTCTACAGTTAGGCATTCATGCTGGATGAAGTATACTATATCATGGCGACTCTCCCATGTCCGAAAAATTATTCTATACAGAGATGCATGTGTAAATATTAATACTAAATTTGATCTAAACATGTTCACAAACATGAACAAACATATTTGGATCGATAAGCGGAAGCGAGATAGGATCATACATACCTCCAACAATAACTTGCACGAGCAGAGTCGACAATCATAATTCACATGGCAAATTTTCTCCAACCATAACTTGCACGAGCAGAGTCAACAATCACAATTCACACGATAAATTTTCCGTTATAGATCTTCTAAAATTTTCTTTCTCACAACCCGATGATGTAACAAATTAAGAGGAGCAAACTTTGGGACTAAAACAACAAGCATCACGTCTAATTTATAGTACTCTGCCCATCACAGAGTTCAACAGACGTGAGCAGGGCATATATGAGTTTTTCTCTCATTATGAACGTTATGGAACATTACTAAATTCTAGTGTTGAACTTAGACACTATATAGACAACATTCTGAAATTTATTTCCCAACATTAATTAATTTGGGAATCCTAAATAAAGAAATTTATTTCCCAACATTAATTAATTTGGAAATCCTAAAGAAAAAAATCTCAACATTCTCCCACTTTGTCCATATAGTTTAACACACACCATATAGAGAAACAAAATATATGAATCATGACAATAGGTCCTCTTATAGTGAGTATTATCTTTCATGTATTAAACTATATCATGTCTCTCAACACAAGCCCATACAACTTAATGAAAAAACCATATATCTATTCCAAGTCCAAACCAAATGAGATTTCTCAAAATAAACGAATAAATAATTATGTGCACAAAATTATATGAGAAAACATCAATTGAATTAAGAGTTTCATTAAAACAATAAATGTATAATGTAAATCACTTTATGGAACTAAGTCCCATTCGTACTACATGATCCTTAAAATTCTTTAGTGGCATGCCTTTAGTCAAAGGATCACCAATCATTAACTCAGTGCTAACGTGTTCAATGACCACTTTCTCTTCCTTAACACTTTCTCTTATGACTAAATATTTGATGTCGATGTGTTTACTTTGACTTCCACTCTTATTGTTCTTAGTCATAAATACTGCAGTTGAGTTGTCACTGTACAACTTTAATGGCCTTGAAATAGAGTCCACAATTCTAAGCCCATATATGAAACTCTTCAACCATACACCATGCGAGGTAGCCTCAAAACAGGATACGAACTCAGCTTTCATAGTGGAAGTAGCAGTCATGGTCTGCTTAGCACTTCTCTAAGATACAGCTCCACTAGCTAGCATGAAAATACAACCAAATGTTGATTTTCTTGAGTCAATGCAGCCAACGTAGTCTGAATCAGAGTAGCCAATCACCTCCAAATGATCAGTTCGTTTGTACATGAGCATGTAGTCCTTTTTACCTTGAAGATATCTCATCACTTTCTTTGCAGCTTTCCAGTGGTCGATACCTGGATTACTCTGATATTTTCCCAACACTCCAACAACAAATACAATGTTAGGTTTAGGACAAACCTGAGCATACATAAGGCTTCCAACAGCTGAAGCATATGGAATGTTCTTCATGTGTTCCCGTTCAAAATTATTTTTCGGGCAATGACTCAAGTCGAATCTATCACCCTTCACAATAGGTGCTATACTCGGTGAAAAATTCCTCATATGAAATTTCTCTAGAACTTTATTGATGTAGGTCTCTTGAGACAAACCCAAAATACTTCGAGATCTTTCCCTATGGATCTTAATGCTAATGACATAAGATGCCTCACCCATATCCTTCATATAAAATTTCTTGGAGAGGAATTGTTTCACCTCATAAAGTAAACCTCTTTCATTGGTTGCAAATAAAATAACATCCACATACAGTACAAGAAAACAAATTTTACTCCCACTAACCTTCTTATATATACATTGATCAATGACGTTCTCTTCAAAACTAAATGAAGTAATAACTTCATGAAATTTCAAATACCACTGACAGGAGGCTTGTTTCAAACTGTATATGGATTTATTGAGCTTGCAAACCAAGTGCTCACCATCACTAGAGGAGAATCCTTCTGGTTGTTTCATGTAAACCTCTTCCTCTAGATCACCATTAAGGAATGTCATTTTAACATCCATTTGATGTAACTCAAAATCAAAAGGAGCTACCAATGTCATAATTACTCGAGGAGAATCTTTTTTAGATTCAAGAGAAAATGTCTCCGTATAGTCAATTCCTTCCCTCTGAGTGAACCATTTGGCAACGAGTCTTGCCTTATGTCTTTCAATGTTACCTTGCGAGTCTTTCTTTGTTTTAAAAACCCATTTACATCCAATGAATTTTATACCATTAGGCAACTCAACGAGATCCCAGACTCGATTAGATGCCATAGAATCTATCTCATCTCTTATGGCATTATGCCACAAGTTCGATTCCTTAGAACTCATGGCTTGTGAAAACGTTTCAGGATCATTTTCGGCTCCAATATTGTAGCCCGATTCTTGAAGATACACAACATAATCACTAGGTATAGCTGATTTTCTTTCTCTAGTAGACATTCTTAACGTTGTTTCAACATTCTTCTCAAAAGCATGTTGTTCAACTGGTTGTACAACAATACCTTGTTGTTCTTTATTTATAACTTGATCTATTTGACCATTATTAATAGCTTGTGGAACTTCAGCAATTGGTTGTTTCCACATTGATTCCACATTTATTTACAACTTGATTTATTACCATACTGATCCGAAGAACCAGACATAGTGTGATGGACAACAATCCCATTTTGTTGAAGAAACTACGCAAATGGACCACGTGTTTGTCCACTCTTTGTGTATCTTCCATAGTACTCCCCACCTCTATCTGACCTCACAATTTTAATTTTATTTCCACATTGATTCTCCATTTCAGGCTTAAAGATTTTAAAGGCATCCAAAGCTTCGTCCTTAGAACGAAGTAAGTAGAGATACATATACCATGAATAATCATCTATGAAGGTGATAAAGTATCTTGGACTAACTTTATCCATGTATGGACAACAAATATCTGTATGTATAATCTCCAATAGGTTTGTGCTCCTCTTGGCACACTTTTTAGATTAATTAGTTTGCTTACCCTTTATGCAATCTATACAAGTTTCAAAGTCAGGAAAATCCAAAGTACTAAGTACCCCTTCATTTACCAAACTTTTAATTCTCTTAATGGAGATGTGTCCTAATCTCCGGTGCCACAACATAGAGGATTCCTCATTCACAAAACATCGTTTTAACCCAGTAGTAACATGCATAGAATTATAAGCAGCATCATTTTGCAATTCAATAGGGTAAAGACCATTCAACTAAATATCATAACCAATAACCTTAGATTCATAAGATAAACTAAAACCAGAATCCAAAAAGTTAAAGGAAAAACCCAAAGGTGCAAGCCTTGTAATAGAAATCAAATTCCTAGAGAAACTAGGAACATAAAAGGTCTTTTCCAAACGTAAAATGAAACCACTGCTTAAAACCAAATTGCACGTGTCAATGGCTTTTACATGTGAACTCATCTTGCTTCCTGAATAGATGCATTGTTCACTTCCCACTGGCTTCCTTAGGTTTTGTATACCGTGCAAGGTATTAGAAACATGGATTGTAGAACGAGAATCAATCCACCATGTGTTATGATTTAAACTAACCATATTAGACTCATAACAGACGAATGAAAGTTGAGTACATTTCTTGTCGAGCCATTTCTTAAATTTGATGCAGTCTTTCTTCATATGTCATTTCTTCTTACAGAAGAAACACTTTGACTCTTTCTTTATGATTTCACCCTCTTCTATTGCCAACCTACCTTTTTCTTGGACACACATGATCAACAACTCATTAATTAATCATTTGTCTTTATGTGTGTTATAAGAAATTTTGAAGGGCCTATATTGTTGGGGCAGAGTGTTCAGAATGAAATGAACCAGGAAAGATTCCGACATTTTAACTTCCAAAGCTTCAAGCTGAGCCGCTATGTCCCTCATGTGCATGATATGATCACGCACGCCTTTAATTCTGGTGAGCTTCATGGATGAAAACTGCATAATTAAAGTGCTGGCTAGAGCCTTGTTAGATGTTGCAAGCTGTTCATCTATGGCTTTCAAAAGGTCATTGACCTTATTATGCTCCTCCGCAGAATCACAGATACCAGCAGATACCTTGGTCTTTATGAACATCACAGAGAGGCGATTGGATCACTCCCATTTTTCATAAAGATCAACAACATCTGGAATGCTGGTTTCAGTAATGTCAGGTGGTTCGTTTTTTCTTATAGCATAATCAATATACATCCATCCTAAATGGAGAAGAACTCTCTATTTCCACACCTTATAGTTATCACCATTTAATTCGAGAATGTCGCACTTAAAACCAGAAATGTTCGCAGGTTGAATAACTGCAAAAATTTTTTAAACATATAAGCTCATTAAATTTTTTTTTTAATACCCAAAAACAAAATGTCATGTTTTACCAATATAAATCATGCTTAAATTGATGAATCTAGCAAAAATTCTACTCAATTAGATTCATCTAACAACTTTAAGATAAAACTATCAAATTATGTTCTTTTTTTTAATTTTTGTGGGTAGATTAAGAAATATAAGTTGATATTTCATCCTAATTAATCATACAAATATAACAAAATTGATGTGGGTAGATTTCATTATATCTCCTATGATTAATTATAACTAATGTTTTAATGTGATTCTTGAATTTAATATATAATTTTAATTAATTAAAGATGCTGTGGCTATTCTCTAATTAATTAAAATTATATGAATCAATTAACATTAATTAATTATTTATTAAGAGTTAAACATTTGCATACAATCATAAATGATGCAATTAAAATGAAGAGCAGGCAGAGGTTAATAAGGCTCTGATACCAAATATAAATATTAATGTCGAATTCGATCTAAACATGTTCACAAACATGAACAAACATATTTGGATCGATAGGTAGAAGTGAGATAGGATAATACATACCTCTAGCCATAACTTGCACGAGCATAGTCGACAATCACAATTCACACGACAAATTTTCTCCAACCATAACTTGCACGAGCAGAGTCGACAATCACAATTCATACAACAAATTTTCTGTTATAGATCTTCTAAGCTTTTCTTTCTCACAAGTCGATGGTGCAACAAATTAAGAGGAGCAAGCTTAGGGACTAAAACAGCAAGCATCACGTTTAATTTATAGTATTCTGCCCATCACAAAGTTCAACAGACGTGAGTGAAACGTTACTAAATTCTAGTGTTGAACTTAGACACTATATGGACCACATTCTGAAATTTATTTCCCAACATTAATTAATTTGGGAATCATAAAGAAAGAATCCCAACAGCATGCGGTGTCCGATTTACACCGTCAATAACCCAAAGATATATTTCAGTGGGCCTCACTTTCAACTTTAAATTTTTTTTTTATTACAGCGATCGACGGTTTAGATCGGACACCGCATGCATCTCTACATGCGGTGTCCGTATGAAATAATTTCTCCCCATGTCTCCTCTGTTGGTTATAAGCTAACCAAGCTGCCATCATACTATATATATAGATATATATATATAGTTAGCTAGTTTTCTTAATAGAATATGCCGAAAAGTTCTTTTTGGCTTACAATGATTATTTTTTGATTACATTGGTTATATCGAGCTTAAATAAATAGATAAATAAAAATAAAAGGCTGATGAAAATAGTTTATGCATATATTTATTATAAATCAAGCTAATTTCACACAAGTCCCTTCAAGGAGCACACACAACGAAAGGAAAGCGTCAGGATCTTCTACCTTACATTGATTATTTTAAGTCACAGATAAAAAGGCTTGGGAATTATTGAACGTAAGATACATATTAAGTATTGCCATGGAAGTCGGTCATTTTCTTGAGCCATCCACGGCAACAAAGGCTGGAAGGAGGTTTACAGCATAACGGCATTGAAGTGGCCTCCACCTTTAAAGCATTAGTCATCCAAAGAAGAGCTATTGTATGGAGCACAACAGCAACCATTACTAATATCTTACCCATTAAACTCTCCAAATCTTGTTGTTTACTTTTGATAAAAACTCGCTGATTCTTCCCACCAATTTATAGGGCAAAACCACTTGACTCTTTCAAATTCTTTCTCACTCATCAAAACATTAACTATTATTTCATATTAATAAGACAACAGTAAAATATATATATATAAATAACCACAACAATAACTCATAAGATACAACATATGGATTGAAGCAAAAAAGAAACGATAAGAAAAAGAATACAAAATTTTATTCATATAATGAAGAGAATATTAAAGTGAGACAGACATGACTGTGTTTTCATTTTTTTTCTCTTTTTATTTTTAAAGGAGTCGTTAGCTTGTCTGTCGTCGTATATTTTCCTTTTTTGAATAAATCTCTCTTCCGGATTATATGAATAACCACGATAATAGAGGAACAAAAAAAGACATACATACGTCTAAGATGACAAATAAGAGAGAATGTGGAGGTCTACTATAATAAACCTCACAGGGATAGGATAAGTATGTCTGCCCAAACAAGATCGGATGAAAGCACCTTGGACCAGTATCTACAAAAGAATACCTACGCAGACTACCCACAACCAGTGCTCCCAATAAGATGTATCTCACTTGGTTAATTACATCTTGGGTGTTGCCCAATAATACTCTTGATCCAACAGAGTTTTGCTTACATTAATAGTGACGACTAGCACAAAGCTATTAAATGGTGGTTATCTCGAAGGGGAATGCTCCAACACTTTCAAAGCTCCAGCTAAGCCATGGTGCGGAGAGTGAGTCTCTCACGACCACTACGTGGGTAACTAACTAATCGACATATGGAGCCTGTGACGAATCATCCCGAAGGGAAATCCTGATACGTCAAAGCACAATCAAGCCATAATGACAGATGATAAATCGTCGTATCTCAAACGAGCAACAGCCCATCGACATTCAGGTCGTCGAGATGATTCCAACGAAGGGAAAAGGAGCGATAAGGCTCAACAGAGGTAGTCAAAGGAAGGGAGGAGTAATCCCTAGAGGTAGAGGTAGCTAGGCAGAGGTACCACAGACCCGTTATCCCAAGCTACTAAGACCTTAAGTCTACCTGTTCATGAAGGTAGTCGACCTAACACATCTAGAGATCCTCGATTAGCAATTTGTGAATTGCATGTTCCACGGGGGACATCAGTAGCCCTAAGGTCAAAGGAATGAAACCCTATCATATGATTATCAGGTAGAGTTCCAAGCGGTGAGACTTATACCTGTCGAACTGCAGAGGATGCCATTAGAAAGATGAGAAAGAAAAGTTCAACTATAAATCTAGAAAATGCTGCCAACAAAAGAACTTATACTTCGTCTGGGACAGGGAGTGCTCTAATGTCATAGGCACACGAAACAACCTCATATATAGAAAGATATGATTGGTCAGTCAGGTTGGAGAAGCACGGGGGCTTCTCCTCAGGATATGCAAATGATGCAATTATTTAAAGCGGTTCTTAGATATTATGAAGGTCCTATTATATGACTTCGATTATGCCCATACAATACAACCCATTTTAAAACGTGCCCGAAGGCCATGCAGGAAATTAAAAGACAGATTTTAAAACTCCCTAATCTTTTAATTCTAAATTTTAATATATCTTGAATCTTTTATTAGGATTTTTATGTATAAAATATTACAATTTTAAGATCATAGGGAGCCTAAATTGTAATTTGTGACATCCTAGATAAACCAGAAAGAAAAAAAAAATAATCGAAGCATGCAAACACACAACGAAAAGTAAAAGCACTCTAAAATATAAAAGAGGCCAAAACCGTCGAGTCAACAACATATTCCAGAAAAATTAGGAAAGACGGTCAAACTTTGCATATACATATCTGATCCTAGATCTATACAAGAATATAGAATTCAAACTTAAGGTATGAGACATGAAATGCCGCTCTGGTTCCCGCAACTTAGTTCGATGTGTTGTCTGCCTCGAAACTCACGCTCATACCTTATTTCCAATACAGACTCTGCCTAGGGTCTCTATCAAATATATTTGAAAGAGAAAACAAGGACTCGACCTGCGGGAAAAGAATATTAATGGAAAAATGGACAAACATGCAACCTATAAGGAGTCGTGCTCTCTAATCGACGGAGCTAAATGGCACATGCAAGTAAAATATTAGAAATTATTACGTGCCTTGCTTAATGATACATGTGTGGGAGCACATATATATGAACAACTCCCTGCAGAAGAACGCTCTAATATACTATTATACATAACAAGCATACGAGCACACCGAGAAGCACAAAAGTGACGCGTGGCTAACATAAGCAAACCAGTAGAGAACCATACCAGAGGCGTAAAAAAATAAACTACCTAACATACTAAATTCTATTCTAGCACACCATCTAACGAGAAATGTCCTAACCAACATCTATGTGCAGGGTAATTCTCCGGATACCTATGACCTTGTGTGGTCGCCACATAGATCCCTTCTAAAAGTTCCTAGGGATTTAAAAGGTGTCACTCAAGATGGTTTTTAAAAGGATTTGGCCTTATATACGATCATGAAGGCAGCGACCTGTAAGACGGGTGTGTTGTAGAGACAGCGACTCAAAAGATTGGGCGTGTCTTGGAAGCAGCGACCCGAGGATGGGTGTGTCATGGAAGTAGTGACTCAAAAGTGTGGGCATTCGGTGGAGGAAGCAACCTAAAATATGGGTATGCCATGGAGGTAGTGACCCAAAAGGATGGGTGTAAATGGAGGTAGCGACCTGTAGAATAAGTGTACTGTGGAGGCAGTAACGTGAAGGAAATGATGATCCTCACTGAGGAGAACCATACAAGTGGGATGAGTGCATGAATGGACACTCAAAATGCATCTCAAGAAGGCGATAATAAGTATGCAAGATGTCATGCAAAACATATAGCACGAGACATGTCATGCTCGATCGCCCATAGTATATGACGCCACTTCAGAGAATCACACTTTACCTCAATAGCAACCAAACACACATGAAAATGACATGCACATACAGAGTATAATGCATCATGCAAGCAAGCAAACAGACTCATTCGCATGTGCAACATACACTATGCAAGTGATCGGTCGGCCATGTCAGGGAGACCTATTGGACCCAAGTGATCAATTGACCAGGTCAGGGCAGCTGCTTGAACAAAAATGATTGGTTGACCGATTCAGGACAGCCGATCAAACCAAAGTGGTTTGTTGGCCTAGCCGAGGCGGCTGGTCGAGGCATTGTGCTAAGTTGGCCTAGTCGGGGCGGCCGGTCGAGGCAAAAGTGATGTCAACCAAGTCAGGGAGGCCGGTTGAGGTGCAAAAGTGATGTTGACTGGGACGGGGTAGCCGGTCGAGGCAATTGTGATGTCGACTTGGTTTTGGTAGCCGATCGAGGTAGAAGTGACGCTGACCAGTCTGAGGTGGTCGGTCAGACATAATTGGTTGTCGACCGGGTCGAGGCAGCCAGTTGGACCAAAAGGTGGTCGGTCAACCGGGCTGGGGTGACTAGTTGAGGCGAAGTATAAGTGCAAGATGCTTTAAGCAAAACACACATGACACAATTCAAAACAAACGATCATGCTCGGTAATAAGCTATACTCGTACTAACAATCTCACATGGGCCCCTAAGGTTTAGCATATTGATGAATTTTTGAGGAATTTGGCCGATGAAAATATCACTCTTCTGGTAAGAGAAACTCAACTACTAAACCCATACCTGTTAAGAGAATATCGTAGTTTACCTATTAAATTCATACTGCAAAGCCTTAATGGGCGAATAGACCAAGATCAGATTTTCAGGAAGAAATCAAGAACACAACCTTACTAGAAACCCCAGGACAATCAGAAGTTAAAACAAGCGACCAGTGGCTACTAAAGTGGTATTTTGACCCAAGAGACCCAATTTTGGGTGATGCTTGAAGCTGTGTGTGGCTTAGGACGTTAAACCAAGCATTACCTTGGGAGGCAACTCAAGTGTTATCTTACGATTTGCACTCTTTATCTTGTTCATTTTTCATTAGGAATGTTTTTGTTTGTATTTTTTCTATTGTCTTGATCTCCATGAAGTACTTGATCACAGTTAAGAGGATAGGAGAGCAAAATCTAAATGCTTGGCATGGATATACACAAGCACACATGTGCTAAAGTATCAACACACCCACACCTAATACAGTGCCCATTAAAATTTGAATTCAACTCCCTTGAGCTGGATATGGGTAATTTTTTGCGCCAAAAAACCAAGAGCACGGAAAACCCACATCGAACCACCAGCGTGTTCGCGTTCGTGCAAACGCTCCCATGCAGACCTCGCAGTGCACCCGTGTCTATTGACACTCGCGTGCCCTAGGGATGGCAGCGCACCTGCTCAACTCCTGTACACGTGTAATATCAATGCCTGATTCTGGTGCAAAGGCGTGCCTGCACTGGTATCTTGGTGCAAAGGCCCCCATCTTTCTCGACTGGTGCTAAAAGAAGAAGCTTTTATTGTGCATCCCACTTAATAGCGAAGTCAAGCCCAAATTTGAAGCTCTTGGCTTCTATTTTGATCGAAACAAGGTATTTATCACCAGATCCACCTCGTTCTCTTAGAGCTAATTAGGATTTATAGAATTTGGTAAGTCCCATTACATAAGCTTCAAAGATTCCCTCTATTCTTCCATAGATCTCTAAATTTGGACTTACATTCTTAATTCTTCATGACGACCTCAGGATTTCTCTTGATCAAATGTGTTTAGTGTTCAATGGAAGTTGATTCTCGCCAACCAACTTCAACTCTGACAACATCTTGACATGGATCAGAAATTTCTTTGGATTTGGCCTCAGTCTCTCTAAGATCTATCACTAGCCTGACTGATGTGACTAATGAGAGAGCGGTTAGGAGCTTCCAGACCTAATTGGATAAATCTATGAGATATGGGCTTGATCAGGTCATTACACATATGACTGACAGCCAGTCCTTGATAAGTGTAGAAATTCTCTGAATTTCTCCAGCACTTAATCGTAAAAGGAGGTGGCTTGGAGAGGTGACATCTCTAAGCTATCTGAGGCATCACGAGAAGATCCTCTAAACATCCTAAGAAGGATGCGATAGGAGGAGGAGTTCGTTGGAGTACACATTGCACGCATCAGAGCTCGTTGTCACATTCCTCATCAGGATTCCCGTACACTCTAAAGGAGGAAATAGTGAAGGAGGGCAATGATCCCTAATTTTCTATATATATATATATATATATATATATAGATATGTATGTAAAATGCAATATATGCAATTAATTTTCTTAACAGATATTCTTAATTTGCAACAGCTGCCAAAAATTTGATCCAAAGCAAAGGCTAAGTAAATTTTTCACTATGAAGCAAATAAGAATGCAGTTATAATATTTCAATATGGGATACTACACAAGTATACATACCGTTATCAAGTAATATAGAAATTTTCTGATTAAGTCTCGAATATCAAACCCACGAGAAGGATTAGTTTTAGATGAAAAACATACTTAGCAATTTATATTCTTACTCAAACTTAAGATGCTAAATTAGGAATGAAAGTTCGATTCTTTTTGTAATTTTTGTTTAATTGAAAATAAAGTAAACAACTAATTAACTTAACTAAAATACTTGCAAGATGAAGGCAATATAAATAAAATATCTTTTTTATTATCATGAATCAGTGATAAATATAGAAATTTAGTAGTGGAAGTATGTTAACTGTGTTGTGTCAAATATGAACAATAATATTATTTACCCTTACTAGAGATGCTATAAAGAATATTGGTTAATCTATAGTTTGAATAGTCTTGAAGACCGGCTAGGCAGGAAATATACTAGCTCTCACTCTAGAGGTCTCTCTTCTCCCTCCACTTGAGGGATAACATCTCGTATAAAAACCTAAAACTATAAATAAAATTGGGGGCTTTAGTCTGTCACTCTAAAGTCCTCTAATTTTACACTCTTTAAAATATATTTCCCAACTTATTTGCACTCAACCCCATGAACTACATTCTCATTCATGAAATCAATATGTGATTTTAACCATTTGTTGACTAAGACAATGTCATCTCGGATCTTACATGTTCTCACAACAGATATTAACATCTTAATTAGTCAAATCAAGAAGTAAATGAAGTGCAAGGTCTTGAATCATCACAACTTCTTCTAACATTGAAGTCTAATACTTCACACAACTTCCTTTAAACATTTAATCACATATCATTTTAAGGAAAAAATATAAAGAAAATTACTCAGAATTCATGGAGAAAATACAACCACACAAGAGTTTAAAAGCAGAAATCATGCACACAAATAAGAAATCTAAATTAAAAATCAAGTGTAGTCACAAAGATAAACACTTATCTCAAATTATCTCCACCAATTCCTTGAAGTTCCTTTGAATTCTCTTTCTTCTCTCACAATACGAACTAACACTCAAAATAAAATAAAATAAAATAAGGTGGCCGACGGCGGTGGCGTATATGTGAACTTTTGATGGGTGGTTGCTAGCCCCCTCTCCTGGAAAATCTAAGTATTTTCTTATAAAATTCCAAGAGGTGTCTTGGTGGATCTTCAAAAAGGTGTCTTCATTCAATGAATCTTATAAAAGTTGTCTCATCATAAGCCAATTGAATGAATTTTTGTGTCCATGGGCTATTTCCCACATTTTTATCAAGGGTTGCTTCAAACACCTCATCAAAATTTTGCTCCAATTAATATTTCTTCAAAAAATTAACTTTGGCGCTTAAGCACGAGGTACCTGGCTCTTAGGCGCGGGGTACCTAGCGCTTAGGCACGGGGTACTTGGCGCTTAGGCGCGGATCTGGGCGCTTAGGCGCCCCAGTTCATTTTGCACATTTCTTCATTTTTGCTCCAAATTTGACTATTTTTCACTCTTTTTTGCATTTTCCATCCATTTGATTATACCTACAAGCAAAACACAAAATACATTTCATTACAGCGCAATATCTCAAAAATAGGTATAAAAATATGTATAAAAACACTATATATTTTAGGTGTATCAGAAGACAATTGTCGTTCGGCTCTTGTAATGTCGTCTGCTCGTAGTGTTGAGGGTCTTACACTCAGTGGTGTTTTTGCTCCCTACTAAGTGCCTAGGCACATGTTTGTACTTGCATTTACATTCTTTTATATATTGAAATTCACACTATTGCACTATTTTATGTTAAATCTTTTACCAGATGAATCACCTCTCGAGCTTGTATTTTATCTTCTGAGATCCATGGGATGTAGCCTACCTTTTCCTGCACTTCTTATTTACCTTTATGAGTACTTTTCTGTAAGGCTCACAAGACAAATTTCGTTAAGAAATGCTAACAATTCAAGATGGCCATATAAAAATCTTGGGTTAGACAATGATAGATATTGTGTTAAGGAAAAATTGGCTTTAATGTTCAACAATAAAATTTTGAGAACTTAAACAACTTCAATCTCTTCCTTAAGAATATTTATAGATTATTAAATAAAGTGGAGTATAGAGATGCAATCGCAAACCAAAATTAATGTCGAGTCTTCTTTTCATAATAGCCAATTTTACATTAACTTAAGTTTTAACTATGAATCTAACATAGAGAGAAGAATTTAAATTGTCATTGTAAAAAAACATAAGGAATACTTCTCCCCATTAAAAAAAATTAAAGAAAAGTTGTCGACCAAAAAAAGAAAAACAAAAACAAAAAAAATGAAACAAAACAAAAGTAAAAGGTAAAAGCCCTTAGAAGACGCTTGAAGTTGGCAGAAAAAAGATTCATGGAAAAGGAAAAAAAAAAGTAGAAGGGGGTTCTAGTGGGACTTGAGAGTAGAAGATTACATGATAACTTAGAGAAATCCATTTAGAGTTATGATTCAGGGGAGCAAATTAATGTGGTAATCGATTGACTAACCCACTGAATATGAGACTAGAGAACAGTAGAGTTAAGCAAAAGATCTGTTAAACAAACACAACATTTGATAATTACTAGAAATTCTTAAAGAAGAGAGCGAATGAAGTCAAGGTAAGGAAATAAGTTGTGGATCATTAAAGGCAAATAATCCTCAAACAATATTTATCTCTTCCCATTACACTTTATAAGGTCAATTAAAAAGTTAGAATACTTCAAGAGGTCCTTCTATTTTCTTGAATACCCCTATTGAGCTATGTAATTATTTGAAGGCAAGTAATATGTAAGTTTAAGGGATTTGATAAGAGTAAAATATGTGATATTTTGATAGCATATTTCCCCATGTATTTTCATCTTTGTCACTAATATTTTGCTTGAGAAATGTATTTTTGTCTTAATTGTGCAAGGGACAGGGTCAACAGAGAATTTGGAGCAAAATAGAACAAAAACAAACGCAATAAAATGATTTCAAACCAGTGCACCCACACATGCAAGACGACAAGCCCGCTTTAACTCCGATGAGCCCGTGCCATGTTCAGTGCTCCCGCACCAAGTCTAAAGCACCCTGACCGAATCCTGCGCGGGAGTGCAGGCTTTAGCGTACTTGCATCATGTTTGTGGGGCACCCACACCTTGTTTGCGGCACACCAGCACCGTGTTTATGGCGCACCATCACCATGTTTACGGTGCACCCGCGCCAGTTCGTGGAACATATTTTGGCAAAAATTTTCTTGCCATTGCCGAGTTTTGCCTATAAATTAATGTATTAGGCCGATCTTAGAGCATCAAGGAGGGTGTAAGAATGGTTGATTTTTTATCATAGAAAATTTTCCTACGTTTCTCTTCTTTTTATGGATTGGAACCTCAAGAGGTGGGATTCCATGAGTAGATTCTTGTGAGTTCTTGAGAGATCTACTGCATGAGAGGAAACGGTGACACTCTTGTGGTGAGGATAAATTATATTGTAAGTTTTTTCTCCTGTTTATTTCCTTCAATGAAAATTTGCATAGATTTTGAATCTATGGTTTTCTCGATGATGTCTGACTACACTTTTTTTGTGTCTCTGTGATGAAGGGGTAGTGATTTGCATTGTGACATTTTAAGATGATTTTCCATCAACATTTTCTCATGATTTCATGGTTTATATTGTTGGTTAAGCTCCGATCTTAATTTACTCCTAGTCTGGCCAACTAAGATGTTAAAATGTTCTGTGAAACTACGACTTCTAACTTTCACGTGGTGGAAAAAGAAGGATTAACCACAGAATTTTGAGAGAATAGACATATTCTAGTAAAATTCTGCAATCTTTATGGGGATTAGAATAACTAGCGAAAGCTATGGGCTTTGGGAAAACCTCAACTTCATGAGATATAGGCTTCTCTTAATGTAGACATAGGAATAAAGAGTGACATATTTCAGATTGACAACAATCACATAGGTAAACATTGAGGAAACCATGATCATAATGATCCCTGAATCACAGAGGCACGAATCTCATCAATCTTGAAGGAACTCTTGTGAGCTTTCCCATTTCTCTATTTCCTTTGCCTGCTATCTTTTTTATTTTCATTCGAGCAAGGATTTCAAACTTCTTTTTGATAATCGCCAAGCTAGTTTAACTAAATTAGTAAATTAGAGATTTTCTTTGGAAGCAAATATTATACTTTCTTTGTGGGATCGATATGTTATCCTCTTTAAATGCATTACTACTTGACACGTACACTTGCATTGTGCAGCCGACTTACTTCACGATAAGTTTCGGCACGTCACCTGTGCTCCTCCCTTCTCTTTGACTCACCATCGGGGGTAGCTCTTTTTGGGCTGGGAGTCCTTTCGGTTCCCGCTTAGGAGTGCTTTCCTCCGCTAGCATGCGCTTGTTAGCCCTCTCTGGTAGTTTTGCTAAGTCTTGGAGCACATTAATGCTGGGGTCGTAGGAAAGTTTCTCGGACTTCAAGGATTGCTACAAGGCTGCTACGACTGTATTGACTTTGAGGTCATTTACCTTTAACATTTCTTACTAGAAGCATGCGACAAAAGTTTGGAGGCTCTCGAGTTCTCCTTGCTTAAGTTGCCACAAGGACAGGATGATCTTTGTGGGTCTCTCGATGTTGGTGAATTGCGTCAATAACAACCTCTTAAAATTAGTGAAGCAACCGATGCTTCCGATCAGGAGCTCGTGGAAACACTTCAAGGGTTAAGACCTCATGGTGGTGAAGAATAGCTGATACTTGAATCCATCTAAGTTTTTGAGCAATCACACGGTCGAATCAAATGCAGTGGTACGGTATTTTGGCGCACTCTGCTGGCAGCCTTTCCATCGGTGCGAATCTTGTGTTGTCCTGGTACCGGAGTCACCGACAGCCTCAGAGCTGGTTCCCCTTCCATTCGTTGTCTGGCGGTGTCACCTTCTGAGGTGGGTTTTGCTCTTGTGGGGTTTGAGCTCCTGCTAGAGTTACGACTGCCCTCATGACTTTGGCGATCTGGCCCATCACTTGTTCCATGATCCATGTTCTCATCTCTTGTATTCCTCTATGTTGTCTTGCGGTGGTTCTATATTAGCTACTACACTTTGGTCACTCCCTTGCCTATGGGATCACGACTCTCCTCATCATGTTGATGGCATGCCTACATGCTCATCACATTTTTTAGAATGTTGAATCCATATCAGTCTGGGTGAAACACCAAGGATTAAATCGTTGGAGGGGAGAGAGAGAGAGAGATAACACAGTATTTAATAACAAAAATTGCATAAATTTGATTCATGAAATCACCCTCTTATTTATAAAATTGGGTTTAAATACAATTACATATTGTACCTCTACGAGGCCTAGTTATCGCGAGGGTACTTTAGTCCATACTCAAACTCAGCCCGTGTAGTCAAGCGATATTTTTGACTCGCCTTTCGATCAAATGACTGTCGAATGACATTGGTCTTGCTAGTTATTCGTCGGGAGCCGGGGTCTCCGCCCTTGAAGCTTTGGGTGTCATGACTCTTTTTATCTCCAGATCGGTCCGATTGAGCAGGTATTTTTTGGATGTCCATTGTTGTTGCTTCACCCTTTTTATCATTCGTGAGATGTTTTTGTGATTCGTGCTGACACTTTTTCAATGTTCAATATGTATGTGTGTGTGTGTGTGTATACATACATACATACATACATTTTTATGTGAAAATATATATGTATACAAAAACGGTAAGTTGGTTATATCTGCCATGCCCATTATGTTTTTGATGGGTGTTGTATGGTTTTCTAGTATGTGAAATATGAAGTGTTTGCTAGTATGGCCGGCCCTCATAAACAAAAATAAACAAACAAACAAATAAATAAATATATATATATATATATCAATTTTTTGCTCCAATAAAGCGCAAAGAGAAATAGTGGCATTCTCTACTAATAATGCCAAGCTTTTTTGCTCCAATAAAGCGCAAAGAGAAATAGTGGCATTCTCTACTAATAATGCCAAGCTGGAACCTTCTTTTTTTTTTTTTTTTTGTACCCAAACTTATTAAATTGTTGAATATAACCGGTTCAAAATTGGAATATTCATTGATTGAAAATATATTAATCCCTAATAATAAAAAAAACAGAAGAATTCAATCATTTGTACATATCAGGGATTTAAATTCATCGATTGAATACTTGCATAAGTACAAAAATTAAACAGCAGTACACGTCGTCTTTGCTTTTTAGAGCTGGCATTGATGCTAGATGGTAGTATACCCATGTCTCCTCTGTTGGCTGTAAGCTAAGAAGATTAATTGGTATCACAAGGCCTAGACGGTCTTTGTGGGTCTCTGGGAGCTGGTGAATTGTGTTAAGAACAATCTCTTAAAATTGGCGAAAGTACTAATGCTTCCGATCGAGAGCCCATGAAATCACTTCAAGGGTAAAGACCTCAAGGTGTTGAAAAATAACAGATACTTGAACTCATCTGAGATTTTGAGTAAGCACACGACCGACGCAAATGTAGTGATATGGTCGTTGGGATCTGATCGTTCTTTGTATGCTTTCAAGGCAGCCAGTTTGAATATTTCTGGGGTTCAGCCCCAGATAATTGGAGGGAGAAATCCTTCTTTAGTTGTCGCGGCATTTTGGCGCGCTCTGCTGGTTGCCTTTCTACTTGTGTGGATCCAGCGTTGTCCTAGTACTGGGAGTCGTCGGCAACCTCAGGGTTGAGGTTCGCCTTCCAGCTATTGTGCCCCGGTGCCTTCTTTTGAGGTGGGTTCTGCTTTTGTGGGGTTCAATCTTCTGCTAGGTCTGTGACGACCCTCATGACCTCGATGACCTGGCCCGTCACTTTTTCCATGATCTTTGTCCTCATCTCCTACATTTCTCTCTACAAGTGTTCATTTATGTTGTCTCGCGATGGTTCTATATTCGTTACTACCCTTTGGTCCCTCCCTTCCCTCTGGGACCTCGGTGCTCCCTGTATTATTGACGAGTGCCTCTACGCTCACCGCACTTTTTAGGATGTTGAATCTAAATCAGTCCAGGTGACACGCCCGAGGATTAAAACG
>NEWO01000097.1:1257930-1277796 GCA_003013225.1 Phalaenopsis aphrodite
TATATATATATATATATATATATATATATATATATATATATATATATATATATATATATATATATATATATATATATATATATATGTATGTATTGCTAGTTTTCTTGATAGAATATGCCCAAAAGTTCTATCTTGGCTTACATTGATTACTTTTGGCTTACATTTCTTATAGTTGTCAAATTTTTATTTGTGACTCACATTTATTTTAATAACTTATGTCATTTATTTTATAACTCATGATAACTTAAATTATTATTTTCTTAACTCATAACTTGTCATAATAAATGATAACTTAAGTTTTTAATTTTTATAACTCATGAAAACTTATGTTATTTATTTAATAACTTATGTCATAATTTATAATAACTTGTGATATTTATTTATGTAACTCATGTAACCCCTAAAATGAATAGAGGTTACTAACTTATGTCATTGATTTTAATAATAAAATTAATTTATTTATTAAATTATCATAAATCCTATTGGTTAGTAACTCTTTTGATGGATGATGGTTAAATAGAACATAATTCAGAGAATGAGTCATCTCTCTTCCCAACACACCCCGTACATTTCCTTCCATCAGAAAGTACAGAAAGTTTCAAGAGATTAAAGAGAAACTTCATCTCTTCAAAATCAAATTTTATCATCATGAATACAGGTATGTGTTACTTTATTATGGATATGTAAAAATCATGAATTTAAAAGATCTTGACTATTATGTATTTTTAAAATTTATGTCATAAAGTTCAAATGAATTTCTAACAATATCGAGCTTAAATTAATAAATAAATAAAATTAAAAATCAGATGAAATTAATTTATGCATAAATTTATTATAAATAAAGCTAATTTCACGAAAGTCCCTACCTGGAGCACACACAACAAAAGGAAAGTGATACACCAAAAATATATAAAGTTTTAGACACATATTTTATACTCATTTTTGGTGATATTGCACTTTAATAGAAGATATTTTCTATGTTTTATTGCAGGTTATTGATTTTTAGGACTTAGAGCACAAAGGAAACAAAAAAGTATTGAATTTAGAGCAAAAATGAAGAAGTTAAAAGTTTGTTCAGCGCCGACGGTGCCATTTGACAGAGACTTGGGATTTAATTACAGGCATCTGGCCTTATTTCTAGAAAATTCGACGAATTTGGACGCTTTTTGAAGAGTTTTTGGATGCACCTGTTGGAGAACCGACTTAGGCTCTATTTAGGGCCCAAATTTGATCAGAAACCCCCCCCCCCATCGCACAATTTCAAATTCCTCCACTCATTTCAATTTTCCTCTTCACACACCTACATTCCACGTCATTCCACACCATTTGTTAGTTACTGTTTTTATAGTTTTGAGTTTTTTTGTGGTGAGTTTAAGTGTGAATTCTTCTCTAAGCATTGTTGGAGAGAAAGAGAAGTGAGAGATTTCTTCTTCCTACATTTTCTAAGAAATGCTACAAAGGATTTGCTTTGAGAAAGAGTTTCAGCTAAGTGTTATTTGTTTATTATTGTTCTATAAACTTTCTTTTATATATGAAATTTGTGTTTTGTTGTATCTTTCTAATAAAGTCTGAGTAGATTCCTTTATCTTTCTCCCTACTCTGAGATATGGTGAAATGAAGAGAAAATGTGGATGTGCCAATGTTAAAAATTAAAATAAATTGTGATGATTTTTTCAACTCCGCTCTTGATTTACTTTTTGATCTGGCCAATTGAATTGTTAAAAAGTTGTGAAACATATGATCTGAGAAATGGAGTATGAGTTTTACAATAGAGTGAGAATCACATTTAAGTTCATGAATGAGTATTTCGTTTATAGAATTTAGTGCAAATAAATAAGAAAATATACTTTGTTCAGTGTAGAATTGAAGATTTATAGGGTGACAGACTAAAAATCTTCAATTCGATCTTAGTGTTTAAAAACTAAAACAAGAGTTAGCCTTCAAAGGAAGGGAAGTGAGAGTTCTAGAATGGGAGTCAGTATCCTCCTAGCCTAGCCACGGATTTAAGGACTAAACCTAAGATTAACCAATGATTTTCTATAACACAAAATCAAGGTAGAGAATTAAAATTGCTCTTATTTGGCACAATACATATCTAAACTATTCATCTCATCTCATTTCACCAAAAACTCATTGTAGTGGGAAAGATATTTTTTCATATTAGAAAACTTCATCACATATACATAGTTTAGTAGTTATTAATTTTAAATCCTGCTTTTAAATTCTGCTACCAGTAAATAATTTAACTTTGATAGTATCTTAAACATTCAAAAATTAGTGACAGTAATTTCGATCGATTCTTGTAAATTTCCTAGTTAATTTGTCATTTCAAATTTAAACTTTCCTCGTGGGATCGATATTTGGGACTTAAAAAGAAAGTCTTATATTACTTGATAACGATACGTATACTTGTGTAGAATCTCAACTTTAAGTGCTTAACATTATTATTTATAAAATACCACATCAAGTTTTTGGCGTCATTGCAAAGCGATGTCAACTTTATAAATTTTACACAACTATATTTTTGGGGATCAGAAAGCGGTAGGATCTTCTACCTTACATTAATTATTTTAAGTCGCAGATAAAAAGGCTTGGGAATTATTGAACATAAGATACATATTAAATATTTCCATGGAAGTCAGTTTTTTTCTTGAGCCATCCACGACAATAGGGTTTGGAAAGAGGAGTACACAAAATAGTTGAAAGCATAGCGTTTCTGGCTTTGGATCTGCCTCCGCCATTAAAGAATTAGTCATCCAAATAAGAGATACTTTATGGAGCACAACAACAACTATTACTAAAATCTTACACATTAAACTGTCCAAATTCTGTATTTCCTTAAACTCCTTGATTCTTCTCACCAATTTATAGGGCAAAACCACTTGACTCTTTCAAATCTTTTCCACTCATCAAAACAACTTTAATTCTTTCTCACTCATGAAAACATTAAGAGGCAAAGGGAAAGAAGCAGAGGATTCAGACCTTTCTCTTTTTTCCATGCATAATTTAAAAGTGACACTTTCTGAAATCATCAGCACCCTTCCAACTCCTACCCAGATTCTCTCCTATATTGTATGAATTCACAGATTATATGGGATCATACATTCTGAGATAATTTAACATCCAAAAAAGTACAATGAGAATTAAATTCATACTCTGATCTAGAAAGGAGGACTTTTGTATTGAAGAGAACGAAGGAAAATAATGAATTGCACCAAAGAGTTTGTGAAACGACAAAGAAAATAATTAAGAGAGCAAACACATAAGATGATAGAAGATGTAAGGCAAGAAGTGTAACGAACCCATTTCATAAACCATTAAAGAAGTTGTATGGATTCTTTGAAATCGATCGAGTGAAGATGAGGACCACGAAGACATAAACTGCCAAGAAAAAAATTACCACAAACCAGAGCAAGGAGAGCCCAAGCTTCGATGCTAGAAGAGGGAGAAGAAGATGATAATGATGCACCGTATGTCCCTAGAGAGGAGACTCCATAATTCATGAATGATGAAGAAATGAGAAGTAGAAGAAGGAGAAGACTGTTGGAGAATGTATTCTCTAGAGAACCAAAAAATCTAAAGCACCTAAAAATTCAAAACCCCTTTCCTAGATTCTTACAAGGGGAGGACTAATTTTATTGATCACATGGCCTCATTTAAATTGACAATTTACCTAACATGAATAAATGATGCTTTTAAGTGTCGTTTACTTCTTATGATGCTCATGGAATTAGCTTTTTGTTTGTTTAATTGCTTACTAATGAAATTCATTACCTCCTCTGGCAAGTTCAAAAGGGTAGTCGACTCAACACATTTAGAGATCCCCAGTTAGCAATCCATGAATTGCGACGTCCACGGGGGACCTTGGTAGCCCTATGGTTAGAGAAAGAAAACCCTCCAAGTGCTCTCCAAGATTCACTACTCCCGGACCAGGGCGGTGGTCAAACAAAAATGATCGGCATGTAGCAAACTAGTTATAACATTCCAAGGTTCTCCAAGGTTCTCTCCAAGGTTCTCTCCAAAAGCTCTCTCCAAACGCCTCTTCAACCTGCTGATGGAAAAAATGAGAGTCGATGCTTGGGGGGGGGGGGTGTGAGGCTTCCCTAGGTTTAAACCAGCTCACCCCTCCAATTGACAAAAAAAGTCCTCAATTGAACTCCTAGGATACTTCAAAAGAAGGGATAAAAGAGGTATTATCCACACTCATTTCCTATCCCCATGACTCATCATCACACCTCTGCAATTTTGGCTGCTTCGAGGGTCAAACTAGGCACCAATAATAAGAATTTTTGTGACTTGGGAAGAGACCGTTTCCTAGGCGTTGCGACCCTGGCGCCTACTTTCTTGGGTCTCAAGAAAGGGCCATTATTGAGCTATTTTGGGCGTTGAGGTGCCCAGGAACTAGAAACTAGCATCAAAGTTCCAAAGGCTCTTTTTACATGTATGGGAAGGCATTTTGGGCACCCAGGCGCTCGGGGTTGGCGCCTTTGTGTCGGTATAGCCCCGAAACTCTAATTTACGTTGGGAGTGCTCGATGAAGGATTTTCTTGATCCTTAAGCTACGAGAGAATCTATATGAGTGTTCCCATAAATTTAGTATTGAGCATTTTGATCAATTAATTGCCAGGGAAATCATTGTCAACAGACTCCCTAAGTTACGACATCAGTACGGTGTCACGAACCCTAACTTTCTCATAACGCGTGTAGGGGGGACTCATGCCATCCCTTTGGCCATGAGTGGCTTCAAATGGGCATGTGGTGACTTCTGAACACTAGATTAGTCACCGAATATATCTTATACCTTGAATAAACCCCTCCGATGGCAGATTCTCATGGGTAAGGCTAAATCATCGCCAGCCCTAGCTCCTTGCCTCGTACAAGTGCTAGAGATTCATGGGTGGGTGTCTTACTACAGGACACCATGGACGAACCGTAGACTATCTTAAGTCGTGTAGTGGACACCCTACACTTGCAGCATCAAAAATTGATGCCAACAAACTTAAGTTTAGGCATTACAAATTATCATATATATATATAACAAAAGATAAATAATATAAGGTATTCAATCCTTACATATTTTCAAAAAATCAGAAGCCCTGCCTTCTAAACATTCTGAGAAATTGGAAGCCCTTGCGATAGGGATGCTTAGATGTATTTAGTGAAGTATACTTAGATTTTTGATATGTATTCTGGTGAAAAAATAACTTGTTCTTTTGATTGCTCTGGTTTTCTTTGTTGATATATTTGAGTAATTTCCTCATGAACACTCATATGTTTATTTGAAGAATATTTAAAGTATATTTATTATGCATTAATAGTCTCATCAATAATAATTAAATTTCAATGAAATGAATGAGGCATGCATAAGAGCAAACGACCTCTCACTTTAATGGTGAGCATAACTGCTTAACATGTAACCCTTTTAGGTAGACACCCCTTTATAGCTCTGAATCTACTCCTAAAATTTGATGAGTCTCAGTAAATAATCTTTAAAGATATTTTTAAATTGACTTTATTTTATTTTTAACAAATTTCAAAAAGGTGAGAAGAGTTTTTGACATGAAGATGTGTTAAAGCAGTCATAATAACATTGATCCATTAAAATAGTTCGAGCAACTCTCCTCGATTGAGAAACTCTCAATTTTATTATGTTTTTGTTTTGAATCGGTCATAGACATATTGATTCGTATGACATAAGTCAGAAGAAATTCATCAATGAATTCTAACCTTTCCAATGTTGCTTATTGGAGAGTTGTTCGATGATATAATGTTGTGTGGACAAGGTCAAAAGTAATCTACCAAGGATTTTTAATCTAAGGTTGTTGATTGAAGTGAGGCTTAACAACATTAACATGTGTGAATGAGGTTAATATAATCTACTAAGAATGTTTAACTTATTCTAGATTGTTGATTAAGTATGGTTCGATGATGTTAACTTGTGAAGACGAGATTGAAAAAAAAATCACCAAGAATTTTCGACATATTCTAGGCTGTTGTTCAAAGCATGGATTGGCAATGTTAACTTTTGTGAATGAGGTATAGTGTATTCTACCAAGGTTTTTTTTTTCTACCTTTGTTAGGTTGTCGGTCAGGGCATAACTTGAAGGTGTTAACCTGTGTGGATAAAATCAAGTGTAATCTACCAAAATATGGTTCGATAATGTTAACTTGTGAAGACGAGATTGAAAAAAATTCACCAAGAATTTTTGACATATTCTAGGTTGTTGTTCAGAGCATGGATTGGCAATGTTAACTTTTGTGAATGAGGTAGAGTGTATTCTACCAAGGTTTTTTTTAAACCTTTGTTAGGTTGTCGGTCAGGGCATAACTTGAAGGTGTTAACCTGTGTGGATAAGTTCAAGTGTAATCTACCAAAAAAATTTTACCTATCTTAGATTGTTGGTCGAAACATTTGTTCGATAACTTTTAATATATATGAAAGAGGTCAAATTGAGTCTCATGTGATCAATTAAGCCCAAATTGAGGTGTCAATAATATTTTGTGTTTCTCCGGTCTGGGGTACATATTGAAATGGATTGTATTTTTTTATAAATGTAGACTGGCTATACTCAAAAAAGGGATTTAATGACGTCTATGTTGTTGTTTTTGGGTTTCTAGCTCCCTATTGGGTGCACGATCCATTCGATCATGTTTATTTTTTATAAATTTAGCCTTAATATCCCTTTCAAGACAATCAATTTCTTTTTTAAGTTAATAGCATAATTCAGTGGTATGACCACAATTTTGAGGGGAATGATAGTATTATTCTCAATTCTATAACTTAAGTTTTAATGGGGGTGGTCATCTAATATTTTTTTCTTCTTGAATGACCATCAAAATATTAACTTGTGATGTGTTGAGTGGCATATATACATTTATATTAAGGGCTCACATTGTTGGCTTGGAGGACCAAGAGAGAGATGGGTGTATAGAACTAGTAGTGTCAAGGAGGTCAGCTTCCTTACCACGCTGAAGAGGGGGCCCTAGATGAGTATTCTCGAGTTGGGCATTTTCATTCAATGGTTGATCTTGTGGTAAGTTTCAACAATTAACACTAGTGCTATTTATTGAACCTCGCGTAAGAGATGAAGAATCTTATTTTGGGATTCTTCAATTCTATGCACACTGTCTTCCAAGGGTAAAGAAGAGGCACATTCACTGAAGGATAATATATATCCATGAAAAAAAGATGCAGAGTTATGACGTCTCTGACCTCTAGATCATCCCCTAAAATGATGAGTGTTGGAGGAGACTTCATTGTTGTGGGCATGCTTAACAACCTTTTAAAAGGAAGGATTTTGGTTCCCACAAATGACATTAAACTATTTTGTGCAAGAAAATTCTCTATGACAAAAAAAATCTTAAACCTTAGCTAACCAAAATTTTTACATAAAAAAGCCTAAGAAAAGGAAAAAAAAAACATTGACCCAACTCGATCAAAGTAATCCATTAGAAATTAAAAGTACAAAGGTCCACTCTTCTCCTACATTAGGGAACTTAAGTTAATAAATTATATTGAAATCACAAATATCTTGAAATAACCAAAGTATATAACCAAATAGGGGTTTTTTAATTACAAAAACTTTTATTGGCGGTTACAATAGCTGTAGTTGGCTACTAAAGTCGTAATTGTGCTACAATAGCTAAGGGTGTAAACAAGCTGAAATAACCAAAGCTCAGCTCGTGTTCGGCTCGTTTATATTTCAAGCTAAAAAGGTGTGTTCGTGTTTGGCTTGATTGCTTAGCGAGTCGAATACGAGTTGTTCACGAACAAAGAGTCATTTTGACAACCCTAATCACGTAGCCATAAGATGTTAAGAGTCGGAGCAAGATTTAAAAATTATTGTTTATATTAAAACATCATTCGAATCTAATTTAATAATTTTTATTCTATTTTTTTAATTAATAATTTTAATTGATTATAAATTTGTGTAGCCTTGTAGTAAATGAGCCGAACACGGACGAACAAGTCTTAGTTCGTGTTTGATTCGTTAACTTAGCGAACGAGGTGAACACGAGCTGTTCACGAACAACGGGCCGTTTTGGCAACCCTAACAATAATCATTGGTGGCGATTAACTATTGCTAGAAATTGGTCTACATGTACTTCTTTTCAAGAGTTATGCTTTAGTTATCAACTCACTTTTCTTAATACCCCGCCCCACTCTTTATAAGTGAAAATGGGGGTCTATTTTTAAAAAATTGGGCCTATTTAATTGCCTTAATAACCCCAAAACTAAATGATCTTAAACACATTAAATTACTCTGGTTGAGCTGCTCAATTTTACTTTAAACATGAAAATATTGAAATTGTTTAGCCTTCTAAGTGTATATGAGTTTTTTTGGACTCATATTGAATCACTTTTAGTGTCATTAGACTTGCATTGTCAAGATGCTCACTTAAAGTATAAATTTGTGGAAATCAAATCTCAGAAAATCCTAATTTTGAATTTGAAAGATTTTTTATTACAATGAGATTCATGCACAATCATATAAATTCTCTTGTTGGCATCATTTTTTAATGCCAAAATATTTCAATGATAATTATTGCATCTTCGAATTATAACTTTTTTAGCACGCAAACAAACAAATAAACAAACACACACCCCANCCCCCCACGCCCCACCTAATATTAGAGGGATAGGTCAACGAAAGACAAAGTAATATTTTAGATGGAACAAAACTGATATTTCGATAAGAGTAAAAAACTAAATTGCCCTCTCATAAATAAAAAATTGAATTTAAAAGGGTTTTGATTAGTCAAATGTTAAAATAAAGTTCATTACATGGAATCGACGACCAAATTCTTAGCATTGCATTGGCATCACCTTTTGCATAAGCCGAAAGTTACTGTTAACAATGAACAAACCATAGATAATTCATTATTAGCATACATTATATATGAAAATTAAAAATCATGTGCAAAGAAAATTATTTTATTTTTGCATTAATTATTATTATATTTCTAAGTTTAGGTGGCCTTAATATATATATATATATATATATATATATATATATATATATATATATATATATATATATATATATATATATATATATATAAACCAACAATAAATTTAATCTAAAATGGCAGAGGAAGACTTGGGCTTATTGTATAAAAAATGATCTTAATTTATTAAAACAAAATGAAAATGTGACACTAAATAAGACGCAATGGAGAAAAAGGATTCCTGTAGCCAACACCACGTAGTGGGAGTAAGACTTTGTTGCTATTGTTGTTATTGCAACATAGATGAAAAATGAATATAAAAGTTTGTAGATAACCTTAGCAAAAATAGTATTATCTCATATAAATTACATGACACTGCCAGTGAGATATTGTTATGCTACAAAATACATGTCATAATAATAAAAGATAATTCATTTTACAAAGGATGGAAGGAAATGTATTAAGCATTGAATCAAAATTTCTGTTGTTTATTTCACTTTCACAACTATACATGCATATAATTTCATTTAAACAATAATTTTTTTTTTTGTTTTAGTTTTTTTTAATAAGCTTGAATATAATGCAATAACAAATATATAATAATATCAAACATAATATCATGTACATCTAAATTAAAATATAACCAAATTAAATTAAAGCAAAATAAATAAAATTGTTCTCAAGCATGTCCACAGCAATTTAAAAAAAAAAAAAACAAATGAAACTCATTATTAAATATCCATGAGAAAAAATTACTCTTCCCTACCAATGATTACAAACATGAAAAATATATTACACAAAAGATGCAAGATTTGCAAACAAAACAAATAAATTAGCTAGTAGCAATGACAGTGGTGGGATGAATATATACAGTTATCTCCGTCTGTGTCTGGAGAAACTTGGAGAGTTTACAGTCTGTTGTCTCCTGTATTGTGGCGAAGAAACCGGCTTATGGAACGAAGAATAAGAAGGTTTTTGAGCCGCCGGAAGAGAATTTGGCCGGAGGGAGGCCTCCATGAAGCATGATATGTTGAGACGAGTCCTCTCCAGCTCACCTTCCAGCAATTCCGTGCTATATTGTTGTGCTAAAGCCTGCAAAAAATAATTTTTTTAAAAAAAAATGGAAAAAGAATGAAGTTAGGCCAGCATAAGACTTCATATATGCATGTTCTTGACTGTTGTCTCCATTAAGGCATGGGAAGGAGCCGAATGAAAATTTGGGGCATTTAAATAAATACCAACCAATTCATATATATCTAAATATCAAAAGCTTAAACATGGGTTTTTACATTTATATCAACTAGATCTTTCATTTAACATAAAAAATATTACCATTTTAACTTCTGAAAAGTTAAAAACATATTTTCATGCAGAGGTAAAGTGATATGGGTGTAAATACATAGGAATTAATTGGCATGCATGTAAATTTTTAGATCTTCCTAAAAATTTACATTCAATATATTCATGAAAGGGGAGATCAACTTACGATCAAGTCGTCCGGAGAAATATTGGATCCCAGTTGCCTGTCATCTGTTATTGCATCTTCACTACCTTTAGTGGAACGGCGGTGATGGCCTGGATTCTCGACGGATTCAGATGCTCCCTCGCAGGTTTTCTCCAATAAGAGTCCTTGCAAGGATTTTAAGGATTCAAGAGCCGCGGGTGAGAAATACGAGTGAAGAACAGTTTCGATATACTCGAGCTGGAAATAAGAGAAACGATTAGAAACTCTTGAGTGACATTTTTAAAGTTCTCAATCCAGAAAGAACCTATTTTGGACCTGGATAAACAAAGGTTTGCATAAAATAGTTGTGCAAAAACTTAAAGACAGAATCTATTAACCTCAAGCATAAGTTGGCAGAAACCATTCACGTCCAAAGACTTGAGGTACTTGGCCTTCTGCGTGGTCTTGTTTTCATGAGAAAGGCTAAGAAATGTGTCAATCAAGCCTTCCACCAGAATACCCATTGTTTTCTCAAGCAAAGGCCTGGCACTGGAAAAAACCTGTATCAATAAAGAGTTCATCAAATCCTTAGCTGGAGCAGAAATTTGTTTTCAACTCTTCATAACACTATTTGTAAATCGCAACAATTAAGTTTCAACTAAAGTTTGCAAGGGTTACAATCATCCTGAGAATGTTATTTGATTTATGTTCCTCTTTCTCTTTCCTCAGACTCTTTCTCATCATTTTCCTGAACTACTGGTCATCTTAATATCAAGCCGCAACAGATACCAAAACTCTGACTGAATCTGGAATAATCAGTTTTGGAATTGCTGTTGCGTGTAATAGTCCATCTGATAATTTTTTATTTTTGATCCTTCAAAACTTGTCTGCCCTTACAATAAAACCTATCCAGCGAATTCTGGGATTGAAATAAATTTTCAGATTTGCAGCAGAATTATAAAACCCAACCTCCTTGAATACAAATGAAAACAGCCTCATTCCTCCACCCTTGAAGCATTTGCCTTCACAAAACATGAACTCCTAGAACTAAATACTAACTAAAAAACTAATAAATCCTCTTAATTCCCCGCTGAAATCACCTATTACAATGCATACTTAATCGTAGGGCTGTAGGGCCATAGCTGAGCCAAGCATATTATCAATCAGACTAGTTCTTTCTACATGTTAAAATATACCGCCTTCTACATGTTAAAATTTTTTTCCACATGTTAAAATTTACCACAGCTTCACACACCTCTCCCTCTCTCACCCTCTCTCCCTCGGTCTCCACGCTCTATCTCTTGGGCATGATCAGACATATCAAGATTCAATATCCTGAAAGGTGCAGCGAACGTGGATCATGCCACCAACAAGATGATGAGCAACACCGAGGAAAAACTCTTCAGATAGACAGTCCTAACAAATAGCAAGGGAAATTTACACAACAGCAGATTCACTCCATTTATTCGTCGCCGTCAACAATCTCTAAGAAACTTCATCTCCTTCTCCGTAGATCTACATAAATCAGATCTAGAAACTTCCTACGTTTCTACAGTAAAAATTCTCCGCATCAGTCGTCTCCCGACCGGCCATTGCTGTCTAGGAAATCACACAGAAATCTCCTAGCCAGCCATTATTGTCGTGGAAATCACACAGAAATCTTCCGTCCAGCCATTATTGTCGTGGAAATCACACAGAAATCTTCCGTCCAGCCATCACTAACACGGAAAAATCACCTGTCAACTGCTCTCACAGCGCCATCTCTCCTTGAGTCATGCAACTTTTATATAAATATAGACACACACACAAAAGTCCGCCTAACTCTTTTCATCTGTCAAATCATATCAACGAAGTAATTCTTCTCTTTAAGGACGTATGGTTATTTTGGTCTGTTGCTATAGCTAAAACTCCTTCTGATGACCCGACAAAACTAATAGGATTGCAACTAAAAAACTTTCTTATATTCAGCATTTTAGATAAATTCAAAACAACACCTACGTGCAGGAATTTAAGGTTGTTATTTTTTTTTTATTTTATCTTCTACATCTAACTCAGTTTAAGCTAGCACTCGGGGAACTTGAACCAGAATAACAAAGCTGAAAACGATGCCAAGAATGCCTGATTAGTTAAAAGCATCAAAAATCACTAACAACGACGTCATAGATGTCTGATCGGAAATAAGGGCCAATTCTTCAACAAAAGCTCAAGTCTCATAGCTTTGATTGGACAGAAATCCGAAAATGACTCCCTACCCAGTTGTGACAAGCTTTGTGAAGGGTACGGCGAAAATCAACGAGGAAAGAAGTCTAGGTGGCTTCCTCCCATAAAGAGGTCCAACCAAGCGATCGGGATCCACATGAGTGAAGCATGAGAACCCAACTCAACGCTCGAGATATATTTCGGTCGTGGTATAAGTTAGCAAGGGCTATGATTTAATTTTTCATTTGTCATCCTATCGTCTATAAATAGGACTCTTTCATGTATTAAAGGCTTTTGGTTCCCCACTTATAACCCAAGTATTCAAGAAATAAAATGGGTCTAAGAGCCCCGAAAACAGCCCATTAGCTCCCACGAGGCAATTCTTCTTCTTTCTCTCTCCATCTTTCTCACTCTCGGTCCCTGCGCTCTATCCCTTGGGTATGATTGGACATATATAATTGTGTATTGTGTGTATAAAAAAATTCAATATACTTTTGATAAATCTTTTTTTTTTCCTTTTTTTTTTGCAATTTCTACAAAATAAAAGCTCCAAACACCAAATTTTCAAGATTAAAGAAATATATATAATTGTACACACATCCTTTGTATATTTTTCACTGAATACCTTGAAAAACCAATATATATATATATATATATATTTCAAACTATAAAAATCAAATTAATTCTACAATACTAACATAATTTTTCTAAACCTGATAATTACACTATTGATAGCAACATTGTAAGAATATTAAGTTTGATACCTAAAAATTTGTCAGTCTTGATGTTTTAAATAAAACTAAAGATGTTTCTACTCAAAATGACATATCAAACTTAGTTTTGAAAATTAAATTAGAATTTTTGCAAACAAAATTATAATAATACCTCTCATAACTCTCAAAATGTCAATTGGTAGTGAATCTTGAAATCTAATCATATAGCATACTTCATGACCATGTTCTTATGCTCCTCTTAAAATTTTAGCCTTAAAACTCGTAAAAAAACTTGTCACAACATCTAATATTTTCTTGATGCTCATATTTCTTAAGATATTTTTTAATAAATTTAACTTGATCAACACTTTAGATTTCCTTTTTTCTTGACTAAGCTATTGTGTGTATATTCCGAGCCTTATTTGTCATTGCTTTCCAACAACATTGCTTCTCAAAAAAGTAACATTTCACAATTTCGAATTCCATGAAAAAACATACAATAGAAGCACAATATAGCACATGCACCTCCTCCAGAGCTTTACAATTATAAAAAACTTACTTGAGAACACACAGCAATACCAAATCAACCATTAGTTTCTTTTTCTTATGTAGCTACCCAACTATATAATCATGAAAATGTAGCTTTAACTTTGTTTGCTAAACAACAACAACAACAACAAAGCCTTAATCCCACTGCGTGGGGTCAGCTACATAAATCCTTTTTGCTAAACCATAGCAAAAAATTTAAGCCGTCTAATACTTATGTGTTGAAAGTTTTCTTCTGTCATATTTTACAAACAAATAATTTGCATAAATAAGATTTTGTATCCTCTTTCTCCACCTCCAATTCTCCTTCCAAAATAATAAAATATAAAAACAAGCTGATAAAACAAATTAGCCATATGAATCTCATTGCCAACTTGATGTAACTAGCTTAGAAAATGAATACCTTTTAACACAACCAAAAACCTCAAAAATAACATTTTAAGTATCTTTAAAAGAATAGATAGAAATAAACGAGTACCTCTGCATGCACAGCAACTAAACTGTGTATTAACTCGATGGTAGCATCCCGAATACCCTGAAATATTAATAAGCCATAGCATCATTAACAATGCATTAAAAGAACAAAATTTAGAAAAGAAACAGAATAAGAAGATCAACATGTGCACTTATCTTATACCTTAACCAAAGGCGCAGATCCCCATTGAATTCCAGAATCCAAGAGATAGTTCAAAGCTGAGGTTCTTATTAAATTCGACTGAAAAAAAAAAAAACAGCAGAATGAATTAGAACAATTAAATATTGTTCATGAACCGAAAACTTAAATAATAAAACCTGCTGCAACATAAGAATTATAAAATATACTAAAACTGAAATAGTAAGGAGATGTCGTTATATTTTACTTAAATGGAAAAAGACAGAAACGGCAGCAAAATAAATGCTATAAAATGAAATAAATATCTTAGATGCAAAACCATATGATATACAGATTAACAAGAGTATTGCCGTCAATAAAGGAAGACTCCTATGCTAGTTGACACTCAAAAAATTCCAAGTCGTAGAGAGAATAAAAGATTGTGAGTATGCATCAATAGTTAAAGCTTTCAAGAAAAAAGCTATACATAAAATGCTGCATCATACCTTTGCATATGTGTAATTTTCTAGAACTTTCTCCTCAAGTGCAGAAAATGATGAAACTAGATCACGAACATCAGTATTTTGTTCACTTCTTTCCCTGCATAAGAACAGAAAAAACAAAAAATGCTAAATTCTGATAGCACTTAATTGGAAAAAAAACTGTACACGCTTTTGAATATTCATTGCACATCCATAAGTTATATGCTTAAAAAAGAAGAATACTTGTCATCGAAAAAGCCTGACTAGTGTTAGTGTGATCTTAAGCATTTTTTGTCATTAAGCAAATATAGTGCCTGCAAAACTTTGCAGGGCACGTTTCCATAAAAAAAAACAAGCAATTCATTTCATTTTAATTAGTCCATGTACTATTTGCTTAATCATATAAAGATAGGATACCTGTATGTCGACCATATGTGCATGTATTTTGTATACAACCCACGAGCAAGTTCATCTTTGCAATACCCAATGTTACTTAGAACTATTAACAACCTTTTGTGAGAATCAACAACAGCGCCCCCGGAATGAACCCCACGTAATTCTCCATCATATCCATATAAAAAACCATTCTGGAAATGGCCATCTTCTTTATTTGATTTCGCTTGAGATACTTCAATTCCAATTCTTTCAAGATAACCTGATGGCTTGCAAAACCCATTAGAACTTAATAAATCTGAGCACATGAGCCAAATTTGATTACACTTGTTATCTCATCATACCAGCAAAGTCTAGGAAACAGTTCAAGAACCCAATTCTAACTGAATCTTGAATTTCTTGAATATGTTCCAACATGTCATCTGACTTCGTCGCCTCTGCTGTTAAATTATGAATCATGCTAGAAGCACCCAAAAAAATTATTAATTTCAGGAAAAAAAAGTGGATATGTTAATGTCACTTAAAATTCAAAATTCTTTCAATGCTATAATAAATAGAAACAATATTGATTTATGAACGAATTTTAAGACCCCAACAATAAATTCTAAACTAAATACATCTATTTATTAACCATAACTTGCATCCACCATATTTACCATAAAGTAGAGTAACAATTGAAATAAATATTAAAACATATTCATCAACAAATCTTGTTCTTCAAAAAAAATGATCTGACACCTCAAGCTGAAAGAATATTGCAAAAATGATCAACACAAACAGCGAACGTGATTTCTGGGGAAAAGGCCAGGTGAAGGTAGCTTTTCCAGCATTTTCCTGGACACGGTTCAATTAAATATAATTGAGATGCAAACAACAGTTCAAACTATAATGGTTCACTTATGGCTAATATCCTGACCCCCTTTAAGATTCTCTTCTGCGCTCAGCTCTAACAAGCATTCAAAACTCGGAAACTGATAGATCAAGGTTAATCTGGGAAAATGTTTATACTAAATGGAATAAGAATGTAATTTGTCTCAAATAAGCCTAATTAGCCCATGGCAGATTCATAGGTTATATATAAAGTTTATTAGAAAGTTCATTATAATTTAATTTGCATCCTCATATTATTTAAAATTATAATCATAGATTACCGTGACAAAAATCTTGAATTCAATTTGATTTATCATTTTATGTTGTTTTAAAAAAAAATTATTATTTATAGAATATTTTCAAAATTATTGTAGTATAAATTTTGAAAAATATTTGTCTTAGAAGTGGAAATTATTTCACATAATCCCAGCTTCACGATAAGTAGATAAATTTTCAAAATCAATACATGCATTTGTGAAGGTAGTTTTTTTGAAACTTCGGTAAAATCACCTTCAATTGTTAAGTGTGGTAAACTAAAATTTGAATTTCTTGTCATTGTTAAAACTTGTACTTTTCATTTTTTTTAGGCCGTTTGATTTGATCTGCTTTTGGTTGTCACTGTTATAATATAGTTGGGATAGTACTTACCCAGTGAAATCTGAGAAGAGTACATAGATTATAGCCTATTTATTGTCAATGGTCTCTAGCCCAGTAAATTGCTAGGTGTGGATGTCAACCCTGGGTTGATTTTTGGGCCAAACCATGTAAAAATCTTGTCTGCTCCTTATATTCTTTTTTTTTTTACACTTGTGATTGTATTTATTTATTGTCTTTTCATTTTCTGCACAAATCTTGTCTGCTCGCGATTTCAATGATTTCAACTTGGCCACAAGTTATTTTTAGTAGTTTATTTCATGCATTTTCATCACCTATAATAATTATATCATCAATAAACATATAAGAATTCAAACTTTTTCATCATTGAAATATTTTATAAATAGTGTATGATCTCAGTGCCTTTATAAATCTACCGAATCATGCTCTTAGGGATTGTTTAAAATGAATAGAGTGACACCATTATTTTTGAAGAAATGTAAAATCCTAATGAAGGATCTATAAAAATTTCAACATCCACATGAAAGAAAATTCAATTCCATCCATAAAATTAAAAATCTGAAATTATACTCAAAACTTAATAAAGAACTTACGCCTGTATTCGATCCATAGCTGAATTTAACATTTCTCGGAATGCTATAGGCAGATATGAAATGGCATATGGAGATTTGTTCCTCTCCAGAGTGGATAATGGTATCCACATTTCTTCCTTCGCTATCTCCTCGCCTGCCACTCGCATCCATGAGCAGAGTCTATACACATGAACCTTAGTAATTTCGAAATGAAGGGCTCTCAAAGTTTTAACTGGAAAGTACATAACAAAATCATAATTAAGATTATAAAACTGAAAAAAAAATTTACATATAACAACAAATGGTAAATACCAGCAATCGAGGGGGAAATCTCTTTTCCTTCAAGAGCCTGGCAAGCTTTGGCAATTTCTTTGATAGCATTACTCATGTATGGTCTAAGAATATTTGATTCTTCAAATTCACGAAACGTGTTGTGGACCTGCCTTACATAAACATTTGGGTAAGTTTATTTTGTCTAGTCACAAGATTCTTAACAAAGACATGGAATCATGGTCAGCACAACTTAAAGAAAATAAGTTAAAAAGGAAGAAAAGTCTTACAATGGGTCCAAAAAGATTCAATGAATATATCTTTATAGCATCAGCGTATTTAAAAAAAAAACACAATACGAAACTAAAAAGATAGGAAATCAACCTCCAATGAGACTAAATAACAATATCAAACAGCAAAATGTCAAATGACAAGGCAGAAAGACTTGTTTTATCCACATAATCCGTCATTTAAAAACAAAAAAATAAATAAATAAACAAAATTTTAGGTCACCATAAGTTAAAAAACCATGGGCTTCTTACATTTGGACAGAAAATTATAGGACTTTATGAAATCAAATGTTGTTCTAAATTTATGTAGATAAGTAGAACAAAATCCACCATTCCACATAGCCTATAGGCTTTCTATTGAATTCTTGTACTCAAAGCCAAATCCTAGCAATGCAGTTCAAGAACAAGTAATAGCTTCAAAAACTGGCCTAAAAAATGAATATCTAACAACAAATGAGACTCTGGAAAATGCACGGAGTACATGGAAACTGAAGAATGAAGCCTTATCCCTGTATAAAACTATACATAAAAATAAAGGTTGTTTAATAACAAAGCAGCCGGAGCAGTTGAACTCCTCAGAAGCAAAAATTTTGAGAAAGCCCTGAAAAAGAAGAGCTCTTCAAGCTGACAGAACAAGAAGCAACACTCCTGAGAATCTAAGCTAAAGAATGAATGGGAGGTTCGGCTTAAGAGGAAAGGGAAGAAAAGTCTAGAGGCTGGGATAAGGGAAGGATTGAATATTACGTGTGGAATCCGCATGTGCGGATTGGTGGTATTGGGTGGTATTCATCACAAATTTACAATACCACCCCAATACCATCAAATCGGCACCTAACTTGTCCGCACGTAATATTTTTTCTTTACAAGGAAAGATAAAAGGGAAAGGCGATTGAGCAAATCATGAGGGAAAATAAACTCTTCATAGAATATAGGTTAAAATAATTAAGAAAAAATATAACTAATCACAAGTAAATAATGACACTCTGACAGCTGGTAATCATTAAAATGAAGAGAAAATTGCATAAAAAAATTGCTATTTAAATCTATGATCTCCATGTTTTAATAGAGGCAAATATCATAGCTCCAAGCCCACATTCTTAACTATGACAACTCACGATAAATAAAAGAATGTTATATTTTTAGTTGTATAAATTTTCATTTATTACGATACTGATGAGATAAAAAGCATCATGAACGCATGCCATTAAAACAAGAAATCTTAGTAATGACACCAAGTGTCCCGTCCCTAGCATGCATCTCTTTGGAACACTTACTACTAGCATGATAAACATTTACAACAAAATTAAATATCAAATCAGATTAGAAGTGTTCTTTCAACCAATATTAAACAGAACATGAAGCACACAGGGAACACTTTCACGTACCTTGACCTCAAAAGCATTTATGGTATCATGAACCATAGTGGTAACTTCCTCAAGAGAATGACTTGAAAATTTCACATCAGTGGCTTTGTCATCACTCCTAGTTTGTGAATGTTTGGAATTTACATCAGAATCCAGATGAACATTGCCTGCAGTGCCCTGGGTCATCAGAACTTCAGAAATAAATAAAAAACAGCCAGCCCAAAGTTATGGAAGCACTGAAAGATAATTACAAGCTTTTGCACCAACAATTATTCTAACAATGTTTAAGGAAAAGGACTAAAAAATAGTCATTTGTATTTTAACAAAGGCATTCCAAGTATCTCAAGTCTAAAACATACGTTAAGATAAGAATATTCAGTATAACAAACCTATTAAGTCAAAATTAAGAGGAAGCAATATTTAATGAATACAGCAGGGAGATAAAGCTATGAAGGATGGCAAAATGTCTTTGGCTAGAACAAGAACGCCTATATCCCAAGGCATTCCGGGTATCCAATGTCCATAGAACACACCAAAAAATAAAATTGTTTTCAATATGAAGAACAA
>NEWO01000097.1:1288717-1320648 GCA_003013225.1 Phalaenopsis aphrodite
TATTTCTCAAAAATATAACACAAAGAAACAACTCCTAATCATGCTGGGTGTAGTCGGTGTATCTACCGCTCCCCCTTCTTCTACATCTAGGGAGGGAGTCCACCAACATACTGAGATGTAGGCTACCGCCCGAAACAATGATACAGTCATCCTAAGAGTTACTGAGATCTGGTATTCCTTTCTTCTTATTCCTAGATTTGTAAACTTGTCAATCATCTGTCAGAGGAAGTCTCGTGTGAACAATAGATGGATCTTCGATGGAGGTAAACTGCTGATCTGACTAAGTCTGCAACACACATTGAACCTGACACTCCTCCATAAAATGAGTACCCTCTTCTCTCGCAGTAGGTGGATCCAAGCCATTTCGGCTAGCATCTGCTACAACACAACTCGTAGAACCTGTAATCTGAGAAAGAGTTGCCTCAACAACAGTAGGCGGAAGTTGCCGGTCTAGTTGGTGAGGAGTAGCCTTATGAGTTAAATTCTCATTCAACATTTCTGAAAAATTAACATTGTCTGTTATATTTCCTCCACATGGATGGTGCTGTCAGGACTGCCGATCTCAAATGTGGGTGAAGCCTGAACCATTTGACTGAGGTGTGCCCAAATAGCTTACAGTAATTGCAGTAGTATGATTTTTGTTCAACTATAATTGGTTGTCAATACCCATTGTGGGTTGTATCAAGCAATATTTCGTCCACATCAGGGAGGGTGATATCCCTTTCAACAAGAATTCTCGCAACTGAAGGTATGGTTAGATTGAAGGTGGATGTATCCAATTTCATAGGTCTCCCTAGTGCAGCTCCAATAGAGTAGAGGACTTGGTGGTTTAAGTAGTGCAACTTTAAGCCAGGTAGTTTGAACCAGATTGGAGCTATATGTGGTTCTTGACTAAGGTTAAATTCAGGAGACCACTTAAGCAGTTTCATATATTTTCCCTCTATTGTCATAAACTTTTTGGAAAATATTTTGGCATAGTCTTCTACTTTAGATAATTGTATCATCACATGTCTTCCATCAAAGAGGTCAACCTCCCAGAGTCCTAATAGTTTGAGATCTTCGAAAGCCTTTCGAACAATTTCCAATTTGGGATATCCCGATTGGAACTTCCCAATGAAGGTGAATTTGAAATTGTTAACCAAGTTGGAAACTTCAGCATTAGAGAAGAAAAGAACCAGTTTACCACTCTTCCTACCCGTCTTCTTGATAAGGTTATAGTCCTCCTGGCCTTCGAATGATTTGTGGTAAACCTGAAGAAACACCTGATCTGATCTCATAGAGTCAATTATATCAACAAAAGAAGTCTTCCCAAGGTTTAAAATTGAAGTAGTCGGATGTTGAGAAGAAAAAGTAGTCATAGAGCTCAGAGTCGAACTGTGGGTCTAACTCCTATGTTGCTCGATCCGCAGCGCAAGAATCGAACGGAGACCACAGCAGCACAGGAAGTCACCAGGTACTGCGAGAGAATTTCCAAGCGGGAACAACTGTGGCAAGAACGAACGAACAGCCTCGTAACAGCGAGAAAAACGCTGTGACAAACAGCGACCCGAGGAAGAAGATGATGAGCGAGCACAAAACCAACGGGGGGAAGACGGAACAATCGAAACAGGACGGATGCGTGAACCGTTCGTCGTCGAGCACGACGAAGCCAAAGGAGTTACCACAAGGTTTCGCCATCGGGCAAAACCCTAGCAGAACACGACGCTGACGCGGACGCCATATATATATAACACGATGACGGTGTCCGCTTTGCTAGGTTTTTTCCTCCAAGGCGATTCTATGGCGAACCGCATAGTTTGTCTCGTCTCCTCTTCTCTCCTCCTCTATCTCCGACGATGGCTTCCGATCGAACATACGTAGAAGCCCTTGCCGGTGACAACTCTACTGGCACTCCTAAATCTTGTATGTTTTTGCAATCCTTTCACGATGTCTAAGCTTTTGGAGGCGATACAGGTTTTAAGAAAGCGGGTCGTTAAAACGGGAAAACGGCTATTTTCATCTCTAACATCAAATGTTGTACCCAAGCTTCCTCTTATCACTTTGCCCTGCTCAGTAAATTTCTTTACGGAACTTGGCGTTATTCAAAAAGAGTTCGAGTTAATGCATTTGGTGGGGGAATGGAAAATCGAGCAACTAGATGAGAACATATACTCATTCAACTATCCAAGGACGAGGACTATACTCGTTTATTTGCTAAGAGATCACTCTAGATAGATAATCGTGCCATGAAGATTCTGAAATGGACAGTGGTTTTCAACCCGCTCACAGAACCCCTACCATCCCTATCTGGTTGAGCTTCCCAAGTATGAAATTTCACCTATTTAATCATGAACTCGTGTACACTATCGTCGTGATATATGGTAAATCTCTCAAAACAGACATTCTTACCTTCAATCTCAGCCGACCATCTGAAGCTAGGGTTCTGGTTGAACGTAATATTACTTTATCTTTTCCTGATGAAATTTGGATTGGTTTGCAACATAACGGATATTGACAGGGTTGAAATTGAACAATATCTTCTTTATTGCTCTCATTGTCGTATGTTGGAGCACTCTAATTCTCTCTGTCATCACTTACATCCTCACTTAAAATCTTAAATAAACAGTGCACCTTCCAAACCCCCTCCACCTGCTCCTGCTCACTCAAGCCCCACACCTACCACTGATTGTAATACTCTGAATGTTGAAAATTTGGAAGGAATTCCTCCTACTCTTGCTCAATCAAACCCAACACCTGCTATTATTATCACAAATACCGATTGCAATTCTGTCAATGATGGTAATCTGAAAGGAAATATAGATGGGCTTTTAGTTACTTCCTCTAACGTGAATGATGTTACTTTTGTAGAGGTTGCATCTGCGTCGCCTGTTGATAATTTGGTGTGTCAACAGGTAGAACCTCACGGTCTTGATGTTCACTATGTCTTGAAGGATGAAAATGGCATCAATAATACTACGAATAATATTATCTTTGATGTTGATCCACATACAAAATTGAATGAGGCAACTACAAATTTAGAAAAAGAATGGATTATTTGGAAAACATACAAAAAAATGCAAAAGAATAATATTGAATTTCTGCATCCCAATGAGGGGAACACCACTAATACACTGATGACAATGATCATGAAAGAGCTCATTGCACTTCAACTATGCTTGCAACCACACTTTTGGAAGCCCTCACCGCCAATCACCTTTCACCTTTGCATGTGCAATAGAGTGCCAACCAACCCTCAAGAATGTCTTCTACCACGTTTTGGCAACCCTCTCCCCCATCCCCTTTCCTCTTTTCTGGATGGTTGAAGGTCAACATGGACGAAACAATACTTCCATCCCATATGACCAGCAGCGGTATCATTATCATGAAGGAGTGTATTAAGGTTGCAGGGTCACAAACTGAGCACTGTGATAGCTCACATGTTGAGCTTATGACTATCACCTCAATACGAAATATTATAGAGCCTAACGTGATCAAATTTAAAGATATTATTATTGAAGGTGCCAACAGTAATGTCATAGTCTGCCTAAGAGCGGCACAATGTTGTGCACATAGGGCCCTGATAGAAAGTATTTTTTCTAGGGAAAAGATAGCCCTCATTTTTTTTTTCCTTTTGTTGATTTTGATCGAGCTCACGCTCTTGCCTAGTTGGCTCCTTTTTTGCATCGCTTTTATATCTTTTCTTTTAGTAATGCAAAATGCATCCCTTCAAAAAATAAAGATCACCTAGAAATGGATAAGCAATATCCTTAAAAATAACCTTGCTACCTCCATTAAGATTAGTATTTCAAAGCAATTACTAAATCCTTACATGAATTTTTCTATTTTTATCATTTCAATTTTATCATTCATAAACAACAGAAAAAATCCAAACTTTTCAATTTATTCTGATTTGTTATTTAACAATATAACTATAAATCACACATCTCAAAATTATATTTTTACCTCAAATTTTTTTCTCCACATCCAATCCATCAACCTATCAACTTAAAACCTAACTCCATAAGTCATAAAAGATGTTAACAAATGGAATTTTACCTCTAAAACCCTAGCTCGCTCTTCGCATCCCTTTCTTCTTCCTTTCTTGTTCCTTTGTTTCAGTTAATGCCATACCAAAGCTCTCTATATGAAGTTATGGTATGAGAAAATGGGAATGAAAGCTTCAATGCTTAAGGTCTATATAAATTTATATAAATATATAACAGTGTTTTTTACTCCACCACTATCCAACACTACAGCTGACAATTCATATTCTTCTAAGCCGAACACAGGCAAGACAAATGCTTGCTACAAATACAATGGCTTCATGAATAGTAAATTTCCTTCTAAGTGGAACGCGAGCAAGAAAAATGCTTGCTACAATACAATGGTTTCATGAATAGTAAATTTATTCAAATGAATAGTATGATAAAATACTCTGGAAAAAGAAGTCAGTGTGTTAAATTTATAAAAGCTTATATATTAATATTTTATAACATACATCTATTAATCAAAACAATCACAGAAAAATTAAGAATTTTATAAAAATATCTTTTATTATTTTGTGAGATGTATAAAAAGAGATAATATTTTTTTAGAAAAAGTTTGATCTCACATTATAATATTTTTGGGTATTATAATTATATCCTCCTTATGAGAATTTCATCTTCAAACTTTCTTAATTTGCTAATCAATCAAATAAATGAGGCAAATCTTTATCTAATTTCATGTTATCTTTCCAAAGTTAATTACTTCACTTTCTGATCTATGCCCCAACTTCATCTTAACATAGAGAATATCTATATTTCTCAACTTCAAACAAAAAACTACTAATATGCTTTGGGGTTCTTCAATATAAGTTAGTTCTTCGCACCTCAATTCATTGTAAGGTATTCTATAATGTAAATCCATAACCTATTTCCTCAACATAAAACATTGTATATATCTCAAGTCTGTTGCTAAAATAAATTTGTAGACAAACTTGTCTAACCTTTCAGATATTTCAAATCTCCCCTTGACCAAACACGCATATACCATTGGTCTACCTTTCAAAATTAATAAATCATTAATATTCTAATTTATAATTTGGGTCACATATTTTTTGCTAACGATCATACACAACTTTCAACATATATCCGACTAATCTGATTTTCTTCATAGAAACATCAGCTAATGTTAGATTCATCAACAATCTTTCTCAACTTCAAACAAGTTTAATGAAGTTTTACACATTCTATCATACAATGTCTCATAATGGCTTCCTAATATTGGATTAATAACTATTATTATAAGAATACTCTATGATTGGAAAGTGAAACCCCAAAAGCAGTCACCAAAACCAAATACATATAATCATAAAAAATCTTCTAACACAAAACAACTGTTTTTTAATTTGACATCAATTTATAGATGAAATGTTGTAAGCACGCTGCCCAAACTTTCATATATGCTCTTCCACAATCTAGAAGTAAATCCGCCATATCTATCCGATACAATCATAATTGATATGCCATGTAATCCGACAATCTATTTCACATATAAAATCGACAATTTTTTAATCCAATTTGATTGCTTAATAGGTAAAAAATAAATTGGCGTAGTTATTCAATCATCACCCATACACAATCATGACCATATCTAGATCAAGAAAACCATATAAAAAAATTCATTAAAATATCTTCTCACTTCAATTCTATAAAGATAATATCTGCAACACTTGATCTCCAATGTTCAATCTTAAAATACTAACAAGTTTCACGGTTAAATACACATTCAACAACATTTTTTTATGTCAGACCACCAAAATAAGATTTTTAAATTTCGTACGCATCTTAGTGCTCCCTTTGAATGGTATATCAAAAGTAATGATCGTCCTACAAAATCATTTGTCTCAAATTAAAATCATAACATACCAATAACATATCTTATTTTTAGCACCACCTTATTCATCAACAGTGATTTCTTCCTTTTTCCTAGATGAATTTAATTATTTTTTTATGCTCGCTACTAAATTTATGAGCCTCTTAAATTCAACCTTTAAAAGTTGGCTCATTTGATTTAGTAATCCTATGTCCACCAATCTTCGGATCTCTAATGGCAAAACTTACATTTCCTCAATCCATTTGAAATTTTTGAGTAATCATCAAGTTTTGTAATACCTGCCAATTTTGGATTCAAAGCATCAATCATAATATTTACTTTTCTTGGGCAATGCTACATATTCAGCTTATAATCTTTAATCAATACAAGTCATCTTCTTTGCCTCAATTTTAACTCTTTCTATTTGAAAATATATTTTAAACTCAATGATCACTAAATATTTCACAGTTTATCCCATAGATATAGTGTCTCCGAATAGTTAAGAGTAAATATTACAATTGCTTAATTTCATATCACGAGTTGGATAATTTTTTACATTAAATATCAGTTAACTTTATGCACAAACAATCATGTATTTTTTTCATTCTACAATGAAATATATTGCAATCGTTTTAATGATGCATCACCAAAAATATGAAACTCGTGTTCATTATGGGATAGCTAACATTAGCGCAATTGTTAGATGATTTTTTAATTGTTGGAACTTATTCCCACATTCTTCCAATTATTCAAACTTAATATTATTTCTCATCAAGTTAGCCGATGACAAAACTAACCATTTTAACAATTCTACTGAAATATCTAACTAAATCTAGAAAACTATGAACTTCTGTAATATTTTTTTGGTACAACATTCTAATATTGTCCCTGCCTTCTGAGAATCTAATGAAATTCGTTTATAACTTATTATGTGTTCCAGAAATTCAATACTTCTCAATCAAAATTTACATTCTAAAAATTTTGCAAACAATTGGATTCTTCCTTATCAAATGTTCAGCATGATCTGCAACATTCTTAAAGAAAATCAAAATATTATACATGAAAATAACCACAAATTTATCTATGGCTTAAAAATCAGGTTCACTAAATCCATAAAAATTGTAAGCATATTTGTCAAACAAAAAGGTATTACTAGAAATTTAAAATAATCATAATTGGTTTCAAAAGCTTTTTTGGTTATAACCACTTTCTTAACTCTAACTTTCTGGAAAGCTTGATCTCAAATAAATCTGTAAAAACAATTATACCACTTTTACCTGATCGAACTATTAATCCTTGATAATGGATTATTGTGCTTAATTATCCCTTTATTTAATTTTCTATAATTTATATACATTCACATAGATCTATCTTTCTTCATAGTAAAAGATATATGCGCACTCCAAGGAAAATAACGGTCTAATGAAGCCCTTACCATCAAATTTTGCACCTAACATTTTAATTATTACAATTTTTAGAGCCATTTTGTAAATAGATAAATATATCGTTGATGCTCCTTGCTGCAATTTAATTTCAAATTCAACTTCTTTTTGAGGTAGCAATACAGATAACTACTCTAAATAATATATCAAAAAAGTTGTTATAAGTTATTCTTAATTCTTCAATATTTTTATTCAACACTTCAATCATTGCTAAGAACATTACCACTTTCATCCATTAACTAATCTTTAATGCAAATAATTACAAGAAAAATAAAATGACCTTTCATCTGGTAAATTAAATCTAACACGTTTCTTCTAAATTTTAATATAGACAAAGTGTCTAACTAACTAGTCCACTCCCAAAATAAAATTAAAAAACATCATAGGTATCACAACCAAGTATGTTATAAATATCTTAACTCGGATACTAATATGCATAATATATTGATTACATACATGTCTCCAAAACATATCAAAAAGCATAAATCAAGTATAGAAAACATAATTTCAAAGAATAAACAAAAAAATAAAATAAAATAAAATAAACAAATGTGAAGCATCATAATCAAACAGAACTATGTCAAATCAAGTGAAAAATCAAAAGCTTGCTTATAACTGCTTGACACCAATCTAAGTTCTCTAAATGGTGTTAAAGGATAGATGATGGGTATGGGATGTCGCAAGATTTAAGGAAAAAAGGAAAATCTTATAAACAACGATGTATGGAGGAGGGGAGAGGGCACCTACTACTATACAACAACAAAGCCTTAATCCCACTAAGTGGGGCCGGCTACATGAATCAATTTTCTCCATTGCGTCCTATTTAATGTCATATTGCCATTAAGTTCTAATAAATTAAAATCATTTTTTATACAATAAGCCCAAATCTTCCTAGGTCTATATCTGTCATTCTTAATATCAGTCAAATCTAAAACATCTACTCTCCTAATAGAATCATCAGATGGTTGGCGTTTAATGTGACCAAAGCATCGAAGATGACTCTCTCTAATTTTAACCGCCACTGGAGCTACACCAACCCTATCACGGATAAATTCATTTCGCATTTTGTCTCTAAGTGTAAAGCCACTCATCCATCTAATCATTCTCATCTCAGCAACACTTAACTTAGTATTATACTTCTCTTTTAAAGGCCAACATTCAACGTCATAGATCATTGCAAGTCTCACCACCCTCTAATAAAATTTTCCTTTCTGTCTAAGCGGTACTTTTTCATCACACAAAAGGCCTGAAGCATTCCTCCACTTCAACCAACCAACTTGAATTCTACTATTAACATCCCCATCTATATTACCATTGCTTTGAACAACAGACCTGAGATATCTAAATCGTTCACACCCTTTAATAATTTAATCACCCAAAGTTACACTTTTGTCACTAGAGCTACTACTACAAAAATTACATTCCATGTATTCAGTTTTAGTTCTACTCAAATGAAGGCCTTTAGACTCCAATGCAGTCCTCCATAATTCAAGTTTTTCCTAGGTTTTTTTCTCTCATCTTATCCGCAAGAAAGATATCATCAGCAAAAAACATACACCAAGGTACATCCTCCTGTAAATGTCCAGTAAGACCATCCATAACTAAGGCAAAAAGATATGGGCCTAAAGTTGATCTCTAATGTAATCTAAAAGAAATAGGAAAATATTTGATCAATCCTCCTTCAATTCAAACACAAATAACATCTCTAGTATACATTTTTTAATGACTTGAATATAAGTCATATCAACACATTTCTTCTCATAAACTCTCCAAAGGATATCTCCTTGAACCTTATGATAAGCTTTTTCTAAATCAATAAAAATCAAATGTAGATCCTTTGTATTATCTCTGAACTTCTCCACCAAACCTCTTAATAAATGTATAGCTTCTATAGTAGAACTGCCCCGAATAAATCCAAATTGATTGCGAGAAATTTTTGTAATACATTTTAACCTATGTTCAATTACTCTCTCCCTTAATTTTAAAGTATGACACATCAAATTAATTCCTCTATAACTTGCACACTCTTGTGCATCCCTTTTATTCTTAAAAAAAGGGGACCAAAATATTCTTCCTCCACTCCTCACGCTTCTTTTAGTTTTTAAAATAATATTAAAGAGTTTAGTAAGCCAAGAAACTCTCAAATCTCCTAAATATTTCCACACTACAATTGGGATATCATCAGGTCCTACAGACTTTCCACCCTTGGTTTTATTTAAAGCCTCGTCAACTTTTTTTTTACTAATGCGATGATAAAAATAAAACGTTTTATTATTATTAACAATATTGTGATCACTAAACTCGATCGTATTTTCAGAAACTTCATTAAAAATTTTATCAAAATAACTCACCCACCTATGTTGAACAATTTTTCTAAGAAAAGTACTATTTTATTTTCATCTTTAATACATTTTACTTGAGTTAAATCTTTATTTTTCTTTTCTCTTTTTTTGACTAGTTTATGCATATATTTTTCACCCTCCTTAACATCTAGTTTATTATAAAGATCACTAAAAGCAGAATTTTTAGCGTCACAGATTGTTCTTTTAGACTCCCTACAGGCCATTTGATATTTTTCCCTGTTCTCTAAGCTTTTACATTTAACCCAATTTTTATAACATAACTTCTTATATTTTATTTTTTCTTTCACATTATTATTCCATCAAAAACTGTTTTTATTCATAGAAACTTTTCTTTTGATTCTTCAAATATATCTTTTGTTACTTGTTTAATAGTGTTTGTTATTTTATCCCACAAAGTATTTGTTTCTTCATGAACATCCTAAATTTTGAAATCTTGAATTTTACTCAAAAAAATAATTTTATTTGTCTTATAGGCTCCCTCATCTAATTCTATGATGATGAGTCTTGACATTCTATATTTTACAACCTTACAATCATTAGAATCCTGACAATCTTATCTTCTCATAAGAAAATAATCAATTTCTCTTATTAGATCTATTCTTATAAGTAATAAAATGATCCTCTCCTTTCTTGAATAAAATATTAGTAATAACAAAATCATATGCTAAAGTAAAATCTAAAATGGGTCTACCTTCTTCATTAGTCACTCCAAAACCGTAGCTACCATGAATATTTCTGAAATCTTCTACCACTCTACCGAAATGTCCATTTAAATCTACTCCAATATAAATCCTTTCTTCAAGAGTTATTATTTGTATTAAGTCTTCTAAGTCATTCCAGAATTTATTTTTAGATCATATATTTAAACCTACTTGAGGAGCATAAGCACTTGAAATATTAAAAATCATAGTATCAATAATAATCTTAGGCCTAAAATTCAATCTCAAACTCTAATATTTTTTACAACATTAGCTTTCAAACTCTTATATATAATTACACCTACACTATTTCTAGTGCAGCTCTTACTAGAATATCAAAGTTTAAAAATCTAAGTTATCAATCTATTTTGCATCTTCTTCAACACATTTAGTTTATTGAATACATAAGATATTGATCTTTCTATGAATCATAATATCAACTAATTTCATTAATTTAACATTGAGTCTATCTATATTCCAAGATTTTATCCTGATATTAGTTTCATTAGTTTCATGGATCGACTTCTTTACCCGCATCCGTCCGTAATGTGGGAACCCTTGCTTATTTGACACTACACCAGGGCGCCGATGTAGCGGCCCTTGCACACTTTTCATTATATTCAGGTCATACAGCGCATCGCTTCCAGAGGACGCCCTAACACTTACACAATTATCAAAAGGATTCATGTCATGATTTTTTTCGACAAATTTTACGTTGATTGTCAACTACCTAACGCAACCCTCCACTTTCACATTCGGGCTTGGGACCGGCAATATACAAAAGAAAATCAGTGGCAAGATCGGCAATACACAGAAGTTCAGAAGATTTCACCAATAGCTCCCAATCAAGATAGACTCACCTGAGAAAAATAGCAAGGAGGAGGGGAGACGGTGCCTACTATTCTCAATCAAGAAGGGGGAAAGAGGGTGCCTACCACTATCCCTAGGAAAAATAATAAGAAGTCAACAACAAGATCGGCAATATACAAAAGTTGAGAGTTTCCACCAAGTGCTCTCAATCAGGATAAACACACCACTAGAAGGAGAAAAAGGTTAACACCCTCTAAATAGATAGAAAAATAGAGAATAATCTCCAAAACAGATTTTAACAGCATATTTATAATAAAGAAACCAAAAATGATCCTAATATTAGCCCAAGCAAAGTAAATAAGGAACCCAAGGAGGCCTACCATCCCTTGGGAGTTGGAATTCCTGAACCGGTCTCAAAGGAGCCGGTTCACTTCTCTCGATTCCCTAGGCCGGTTCAATCTCGAGTCCGCCAAGGGTAGACGTGGAAGATGCCCACATAAATATAACTTTTAATTCCTTAGTCTATTGGGTGTGATAGCAAAAGCTATTGCTTTCACTAGTTGGTTATTCTTCTTAGCTGAAATTTCTCTTCTCACCGGTACTGACGGCTTTCTATAGAATTGAGACTTTACTTTTTATTGTTTCCGTACAAAAACTTTCTTGTTAAGCCTATCCCACATATCCTCGTGAACTGTTATTTATCTTCTCTAAAGAACAATCTCTCTAATGGTTCCAACTTCTTCACATTTGAAATACTTCCTAATGCTAATAAGACGTTAAAAATATCTCTTCCCACTCTACTCACATAATGACTTCTCAGATTATATGAACTTTTTTCTTGTTGCCAAATCGGAACTCATAATTCTTGAAATTAACTCATTTATTGATGTTTTTTTTGCCAAAATGTTGCTCCTGATTCTGTTTAAAATAATTCAACTTTTTCTGACTCTTTCTACTATAAGATTAAAAATTTATTTCTACTGAAAGATGTCAAAGCAATTCTAAACTGATATTTGAGGCCTCTCAAAAAACTATTGCACATTGCTCCTGAGTATTGAATTAATATGGAGCATAACTTGATTGTGATGTGAATTCTCACTCAAATTATGCAAGTCTGGTTGATCCTTGAGTTAGGTTGAAGAATTGACCTAATAGTGCCAACTTAGTTGATGATGAAATAAACGAACCTTTGAATACTTAGACAAACTCATCTCACGCTCATTCAATCAATATTCATAAAGGTGTCATGCCAAGTTTCTCAAAATGTTATTGCTAGCAACATCTCTCAAATTCTCTTTCTACAAAAAAATGCCAGTACAAGACATCCATTTCCAGGTCAAATCGTGCCATCAAATTTTTTTCCTATTTTTAGCAACTAAACCTAAGTAATATCTAGCCCACTTGGTCATTTGAATACAGGTGATTTCAAATTTTAAAATATTATTAATTTTGTTCAATGTATATCATCTACTACCTCAGAAATCATAGAAGCAGTTCTGGCCTAATTTAATCTATTCTGAAATTCACTTCTATTAAAACTATGCCCATCTTATATCACAATTTTTGTGGTTGAACTTTAGATGTCTAACTGTTCATTTTATCTGATGTTTCTTCAGCGATAATTATGCATCAACACTTCAATTAATTTATTTAATAAAAATACTATATAATGATCATATTATGCACGAGTCACTACTAAACTCAACTGTATGGACTACCCCACTCAAATCAGCAACCATGTACTAATCATATTCAAAGTTAACATCAATCCTAACTCCATTTCTAAATTTAATTATGCTTCCGTGTAGTTATAAAATTCAACCTTGCACTGATGTCAATTTCTATGATGCTTTATTTAGACCCTTCCCTGTAAAACTGAAACGAGAGATGACAACGGCAGAAAATCTAATAAATATTTCCACAAATGCATTCTAAAATTTACTAATTAAAATCAAATGAGTAGAAAAATGGACTGTTTAACGTTAATAAACATACGTTATACCTTACACATTCTCTAATGGATCCATCATAATCATTGATATGAAAGCGTTCATAATTTTAATAAAATAAACTATAGAGCTTTTATTATACTTTATATATAATTAATACATACCAGGAATTTTTAATTTATATCATGTAAGTTATGTATTATTTGATACAACCAAACTTGATATCACCAATTCAAAGATGAACCCTAACATGTAGTACGCGCAGAATCCATCAACAAAAAGCAAAGGTTCAAAAAGCAAGGATTAGCAGTAAATTCTTGCCGATTCATTCAGATGTAGGAAAGCAGAAAAAGCAAAGAAGAAATCCGAAAAGAGCTGAATCTAGAAAATTTGCAGCATATCAAACCCAACAAATAATAAAACACATACAGTACAAACCATTCTCAATGGGATCATCATTATAAGCATGTTTGTGCTATTAAAATAAACTAAGGAATAAAAATTAAGAGATAAAATAACATCAATATATATGATTTGTATTCCCAATAAACAAAGACTTTCAGATTTTTGCATAAATATCTTATTCGAGTATAACACACCTATAGGGATCAAGGTTACCTTACCTCAGCTAGATCAAGCTGTGGATCTTCCATTGACTTATAAAGCATGCTCTTAAACTCGCGCATTACTTTCTCCACTTCTTCCAAGACCCGTTTTAGAATGCCCACCTGAAATAAATGCAAAAGAAATACATATATGATTAATAAATAATCAACAGCCTGTCACAAAAAACTTAAATCAGCGGGCACAAGGAGCTTACAAGGTCAGATAAACTCAACAAAATTTGAGTGTCCATATACACAATTTAATAATCATGCATAATTGTAGTTAGAAAGTTACGCCAACTCGTTAGTCTAATAGGAATGACAAAAGCCATTATCAATCTTCTTGCTGTGAAATTTCCTTAGGCCGTGGAATTTGGATACGTATGATTGAATTTAATCTGAGCAATAGATTTAGAATCTTTCAGATAACAGATTGTGATGGCTGTCGCTTAAGAGCTTATGCAGTGATGTTTTGCAGCTTATCAAGTTTCCGAAATTAACTTTAGCTATTGAATTTCTGTGGTAGCAGTCATTGGTCCACTGTTGTGATGGTTCGTGCATTGGGTTCGTTGTTTGATTAGTTAAATATTCTGCAATAGTTTATTTTCAAATGAATAAACAGCAATTAAACTTACTTGTTCCTATAGTTGGTTTTATTCGGCCCTTGTCCATCTCAGAAATCATGGAGTTCTCCATAAGTTATCTTCAGCAGTTGATGATTCTGTAAAACCAGAACTGTTGTTCTTGATTTGACGTACTTCTGAAGTGCAGTCCTAAAATGAATTCACCGGACTAGATGTCTTTGTGAATCCAATGCACTCTATTTAATTCTTGATTTGGGCTCTGGAACTCCCTTTAGTTGCCAAGCCATCTTCTTCAGCATCTGCTCCTCAGGCATTCCCGCATTATGAGGTTTATTTTTATGGCAGACCCTGCAGAAAGTACTTTTGACAACTTTGGAATCCTGCATGTCATGTGTGCCTTTTTCTTTTGCAATAGTTATGTTAGGGGAGACGATGGTCATGGTTTTCAGCCCATCTTTTCATCCCAATTTCCCACATAGTCTTAACAAAGGCCTGCATCGACCATCACAATCTACCATCATCCTGCCAAGATAAGTAGGCGCTCTTATTTCAAATGAAGAGATTTTCAAGTTAGCATTACATTTATTTTTATCCTTTGCTACTAACTTTTATTGGGGAAAAACTAGTTTGGAGATTGACCATCGAATCATGGTCAAGCTGAAATTGGTTGGGTAGTATTTAGTAGAACTTATTTAATACCATGTTCTTATCCCTCAAAATTAATCACTCAAAATTCTTCTCTAAGAAAGCATACTATGTGGATCGGTTTCCAATGCGGATGCTCAAGTGGTCACCTTACTTTGATTGTTCTGGGGAACCTCCCATTACCCCTATTTGGGTTGTTTTTCTGATCTCAAAATTCACTATTTCAACAAATCCAGTATGCATCCTCTTAGCTTCATTTTTAATAAAACGGTACAAGTGGATGTTACCGCTACTAGGCCTTACCTGGCCATTTGTGACTAGAGTATTGGTGAAACTAAACGTTACCACCATTAGAGAAAAAGATTTGGATTAGTTCCATTGATCGTAGTCACTTCCAGAAAATAGAATTTGAAGACATTCCTTCATATTGTTCTTTGTGCAAAATTTTTTATCTCAAGTTCTTAGAATGATTCAAGGTGCACCCAAAGCTAAATAAGCCTCCTTAAATCCAAAACAAGATGAAGCATTCAACTAACAAAAACCAAGATTCTAAAGCAATTTAGATCTAACTTCGAATCAATGTTAACTCAAATATTGGATTTAGTGCATTTCCTAAAAATTGATCCAAGGGAAGCGATAGGCACCACACCCACTCACAATACTACTAATACAAATCCACTGGAGATATATGCCACTGATGATCATTCTGTTGTTGAGGATATTGGAAATTCTGCCTTTGTTTTTTGGCTTTGATGTTATCATTTACAGCATCAAAGAACTAATGGACAAAAAGTTCCATAATCTAGATGCCATAAAAGGGGAAAAATTGCTGAAAAGTATAATGCCACTCCAAAAAATATGCTTAATTCAAATTAGACATTTTGAGGGAAGACCCTCAGTGTTCTTCCCTCCAAGCGCTATTGTTTTATTAGTATTTTAAGTGTGTTTTATCTTCTAACTTTTTAATCTAACATTTTTTTCCAATTGCTTTATGTAGTATTATTTTCCTTTAATTCATAATAAAATTGTCAGTTTAAAAAAGTAGACTTGCTATTCATAATTTTGCTCGAAGCCGATATAAGTAATATTCAAATTATGATGAATAAATTATAACTACTCGTTGAGGTCGTGTGGTTCAAATTTCTTGTTGATTTCTTTGATTTTTTTTATCATTAGATTATCATTTAGGTTCAAACGCTCATATCCACCAAACTGCATCTAAGGAAGGCATTTTTGTGCAAATGCTAAGATGTATTGTATGCTCAATATACACCATATTCTAATAGTTGCATCAAGAAACCTCACCTCTAAAACATCATACAACACTTATAAAGCATATTAGATCCAGCCTACATGACATTTGAGGAACAAAATAATGCTAAAAAAATACTGTAATAAAATTATGATTGACAAATGGCATCATATGAAAACATAGATAACCATCTTAAGTAGACCAAGACAAAATCATGAATACGTACATGAGAAGGAAGAACAATTGATTTTGCTTTTCTATATTCCCGAACAGCTAAATCATATTCACCCTTGCTTATGCTTCCCCGAATTATGCTTGGCAGATTGAATAATGTACGGAATCTCTGCAACATGCCTTGTACAGATCTAATTTTCTCAGCTTGCACCTGAATTATTTTAATTCAGATCACAACATCAAGCTCGTTAATCTTGATCACCAAAATTGTTACAATCCCTAACAAATAAGATTCAGCCATTTACCTGTCTCTCAAATAAAGGCTGGAAAGCAAGATTTGCCAATTCACTGATTCTATGCGTAGATTCATGCAAATGAGTTGTACCAGAACCTTCAGGATCCTCCTCAATTTGCCTTAACTTAGACTCAATATCTTGAGGAAAAAAAGAAAAAAATAAAGACTGTTAGTAAGGGTATAATTATTGATCTTCAATGAAAATCATAGAAAGTAAGAATGTAAGTATATGCATTTAGTTAGTACGGACTGCAGGCCTGTCCATTAAGAATACAGAAAAAATACATTGAAGGGATGAATCTTATATATAGGTTTTTATCAATTCCTTACTGTTTACATTAGATGAGTTTTATGCATAAAATTAGCATATCAAGTAAGCTATGTGGTTTATGCCTGAATTCTTGTATGTTCTGCAAATAAGCATAGAGTATATTATGCACATATGTCCAATCGATGCATGTTTAGGCATGCCACTATATATTTAGAAAATATTAAGCGTGTTATGAATGGAACGTGCAAGCAACTCTTTCTGAGTGTACTTATGCCACATAAAATGGCATATATTCTTGAGTAAAAAAATTATTTTACCCACTGATGCTTGAAACAAAGCCAAGTAGTAGTAAAATTTCATACATAAATGTTAACAACCTATTTCTGATAGCGCTAACTTAATTAAAAAAGTTGTTTGTTATGAGCATCCATGGTGAACCACTCTCTCTCTCTCTCCACATCCAAATTCGTTTGAAAGAAAACAGAATGATATGAATAAAACCAATTTGCATTTCAGTAACATCAATTAACAGAAGTCCAGTTTGAAACAGCCATAACTTACCATCGATAGTCGTTTTGCACGATACAAAGCAATCAAAGTTCTCTTTAACAAGTTGCTTTTTTTGTTGAGTCCATCCTTTAAGATGACTTCTCAATGTAAGAGCACCAGATTCTAAATCAGCAGCACTAGTCTCTTGGTGGACTCGTGTAAGGAAAACTTTGGGATGAAAATTTGGAGAAGTATACATAACCTTTTCTGCAAATAGCAAAATAAAACCTATGTTAAACCACAAAATATTATAAGATGGAATCCATACTTAAAAGAACATCATCCTGACAACCAATAAAAAAGAATAGACATTATTAAATTGGATTTCCTGATACAGAAACACTAAATCTCTTTTTTTAAATATCTAGCATTTGTTTCAGTTTCTCTGATAAATTATCCCTTTCTTCAATGTTTGAAAGTGTTACATTTTTTTATTTGTATAGTTTAGACTTCAGAGAATATTATACACTTAAAGATAAACCTTTTGAAGGCAAGAAATAACTTGATATTGATAAGGCCGTTATCATGAAAACGATCAAATGTGACAATCACGAAAAAGCAACTTATAACCTACCAATGGCCTCTAAAATGAATAGCAAGGCTTCATTTGGAAATTTTGGGTTCTTGTTCTGAAGCACATAGTGTGTAAATTAAAATCATCGTTACTCATAAGGATATGAATATTTATCAGTGTCTTCCTTGATTGTTAAGTAGGAGGGTTTTGTTAAATGCTTGGCACACAAATTAAGATATAGTTTGTCTGTTTTTTTTTTAAAATTAAACAGCAAGAACATTACCGGATGAAGCATGCATCAACAGTTTTTTTTTTCTTTTTTGAATTTTATAAGAATAAAACAAACTTGTGGAAGAACAAATTATACCTTCAACTATCAAAGTGCTCTTAAGGAGAAGTTCAAAGCAAAGACTTCTTTGATAGTTGAAGGTATATCAGAGCGTTTATATTAACGAATCCCCAATAGCTTTATAAACAAGATTTTTTAGCCATATAACACAATGAGTACACATGAGACAACTACAAAAAATTATCATATTAAAATATAAAAACCAAAATCACAATTAAAGATAATATAATAACAAAAAAAAAGTGCCCAATCAAACTAGTGACAAGCTCCATGGAAAACTCTCATTGGTTGTGCCTAACTCATGGCCTAGTGCATATTGGAGAATCAAGATCATTGTTTTTTTTTTTTTAATTTCTACCCCAACCTAGGAAAAAAATTTGAAACATCTTATCCCTAAACACTACACATGAATCCTAGAAAGACAAGTGGTTACAACATCTACATGCAAGGATTTCTTAAAGATAGAACACAGAATTAAATGTAGAATGATTAAGAAGCCGAATAGAAGAAACTCTAGTCAAATGTAAATCTGGCTTTAATATTTGTACAGTCTCAACATTGAGACATCCCATAGAGAATTTGCTCACTAAAAAGAAAGAGAACAAAGTAGCTAACTCGAAAATCTCGAATTTCATGAAAATAAGAGCAGGTTTACCCCAAAATTTGAAGTGGTAAGGGTAGGTCTGATTTTTGAATAGAAAACAAATGGAACAAGATAGACAAAGTCCACTAAGATCTTGAGCCCTCAACCCCCCAACAATTTTAGCGAAAGCTTGAGAAGCCATGACAATAAGAAAAAAAACCATAAGAGCTTCAATAACAAGAGGAACTGCAAAGGATAAGATGGGTATCGAATATTAATGGCAATAAAGGAACATACTCAGAAGAGCAACCAGTGAAGGCATAGATATTAATAAATTATATAAACCCAAGGGAAGTAACGAGTGCTACTCGAGGCGTCGAGGCAGAAGATGTCATAAACTCAAATGCACCACTTAGGCATAAACACCAAACAAGAGAAGCGCTAAGGTGCAAGGGAAACCATGAGTGGGTGGCCGACATGCAAACAATAGTAGAGAAGAGTCAGCCGAAGACAAACAAAGCTACGTCACATGACAACAAACTATGCAATGAGAGAGAATCACAAGCGGCGAGTAGTTCCAAACAAAGCCTAATAAGAACAGGCACAATGAAAGCCGCAATGAGTGACAACATATTCACTCGCAAGAGAGCAAAGAAAATCACCAGACATGTGGCTCTAGGGGGATCAACCCAAGCATGAACAAGGCGCCTGCGAGAGGTAAGCATAAGAGCAACCAGCACACAGTTGCCTACCCAAGTGCAAGATACAAAAAAAAGGTAGGATCACTTAAAAGCTAAGTGTTGTTTCGACCATGATCATCAAATTAGTTCGTTGGTTGATTGATTTAAGTCAAGGACTAACTACTTCAATAAAATATATTATCTTTCAATAAGGAGGGCAAGTGACAAAAAAGCTCCAGTAGAGACTATTATAGAAGCAAAATTTTTGGGAGTTGTATGAACTAGCCTAGGGTAAATATTTAGGCAAAAAATAGATCAATAACGCACAAGCAACAAAACCTTTCACAGATCTCTAGTGGGGATCATGCAATATATGAAAGCTTGACAAGGTGAAAATTTTCAAAACCAAAGAAATATATCAATTCTAGTCAAATTTAATATGGAACCTATTTAACAAGAAAAATGAGTGAGTGTGACCAAGTTACAGTTGGCAAGTTAAGCTAGGCATCATGACTAATATTTCATCCATTATGTGAATTTAACTCAACAAGCAAGTTAAGTTCAATAGCAAGAGTTCGTAAAAAAATATTTCCAACACTTCGCAATCTAGCCCAACATTATATAAACAAAAAAGAAAGAATAGTCTCATGGATGTAAGCACCACATTACAAGACTCCCTTCCAAGGAACATAGCAATTTTCACTCAATGAGATCTGTAAGACTCTACTTCTCAATGTTGCTATCACTGATTTATGCTTCATTGTTTCCTAATACTCACCAAATCTACTTCATGCTTTTCACTACCTTTGTTCCTGCTACTCCAATGCCAATTATTTTATTTGTTGAGGCCTCCACCAGCCAATTATATTGTGCCAATTCTATTGCCCATTGATTGCCACCTTTGTTCCAATAATTCTTAGTTTTGTCGATTCTCTATTTGACAATGTCACTAACCAATTTCATAATGTCTTATAGTGAACCAACAATAGGGGCTTTACAAATCAAGGGCTAAATCTTCAAGGAAGATTGATGATGCTGAAATTCATAATGGATACATTAAAGTTGGTTGCATTTTATTATATCTTTAAAAAAAATTCTTATTTTGAGTCCCTTGTGATCTATAAATAGGACGACTAAGACATGTATAAAATTATGGGAAATCAAACATTACAATAAGGATTCTATCTTTCGTTAGTTTTGTGTGTGATGGTTGGATGTGTATTCTCTGAGTGCTTTACAGTCCACCGCCGCCACTCCTACTCCCTTCTACGTCGTAGCACTCATTGTCAGCCTCCTCCGAAATGGCCGCCATCACTCCTTTGCCATCCAACGCCACAACAACCAGCTAACATCCACCTTCCAGCACTGTCGCAGTTTTCTTCCTCCCCTTCGGGCCTGCCGCTCTCAACTAGAGAGCAGTTTATGTGTTTTGTGATGTATTCTTTCTTATTTTGCAGCGACGCCATTGTCTTTCTGTTTGCATGTTTGTGTTGTTTTATGTTTGAGGATTCGTCGTTGTAACTTTTTAAATTCAGCGATAAAATTTATCATTCGTTCGCGGTTTCGGTTAACTCCAGTATCAATATGTGTTGATCAAAAAGCATAATTTTAAAAAATAATATTTGCCACTTGTTAAAAAGGAAAAACGCCAACATCAACAACCTGAGCATTACAGCAAGTTGAATATGATGTGAATGAATACTATGCTAGATCTATAGTCTAGTAGTTAAACATCAATAGCTTAAGGCTCCGTTTGGGGCAGTTTATTGACCTGTGGCGGCGTTTTGAAAAAGAAGCCGCAATGTTTGGAAAACACGTTGGAGACGCGTTTTCGTGCCATAAGTAAACGTCGATGGGATATTTCTTCCTCGTGGGTGAAGCGGGAAGGGCCTTGCGTTCTGCGTCTGATTATCGCGTTAGGGTAAGATTTCCCCCTCTGCCCTTCGTTCGCCCTCCCGATCTCGCTCTCCCTTTCCCGTTCTTCCTTCGTCCTTCTGCAACTTATCTGATACTGAGATCGAAACCGAGATATATTTTTGTACCGATCCAACTCTCTCCCTCCCCGATCTTCGTATTGCTCCTTCTCGCCTCAACAAATGAGGTAGGTGGATCAACTCAGTTGTGCAAGTAGAGAAAATGCTAGAGAGATTCATTCCCTCATATTTCGTATGAATTTTTTTGGCACATTACTCTTGCAAGAGGGATTTATTATAACTCTCATCTTTTTCCCCTTCTCTTACATCAAGCGCATAGATTAAACATGGTTTTTCATTACTGTTGGAAATTTTCATGGGTAGCACCGAATTCGTATGCAATTACTTCGTGACTAAACACAGCTCGAATTTTACACTTCTGTTGGAAATCTACATGCATGGCACCCAATTATTTGTGACTTGGAATTCTTGGTACCTGTGAACTTTCTACTATACTATTTGAAACATATTGGAAGCTGAAATTAACAGAAATTTCCATAAACAGTTATGTTGCAAACAGCTATAGTCATTTATCCAACAACAGCTCCCAATAAGCTGTTCTGAAAAAACTGCCCAAAACAGCAAGCCAGCTTATTCTGATAATCTGCAGATTATCAGATTATCAGAATAATCTACTTATAAATAGATTATAAATAATCAACAGATGTCACAAACAGACCCTAAGACTACTTTCTTAACATCAATTGTTTCATTGAAGTAATTGATCAAGAGAGTAATAATAAATCAAGACAATACACCAAAAATATTATATAAAGCTTTAATTAAATTTTGAATGTTGAGACATATTATGGATATTTTGTTTACAACAATGACAATTTAAAGTTTCTATAAAGCAATCATTACTTGTTCATCTCAAGCATGATATCAAATGACTAAAAGTAAGGCTCATCTTTATGCAGTTAGCAGATCAACAAGTACAGCTAATTAAAAAACTTTCAAATAAAAGCTGACCAAATATCTGTAAAATAAATGAGTTCAAGTCCCTGTGAAAACATAATGACATAAAAATTGTGAATGATCAATCCTGATTTTATTGAATCATGCATCTCCTTTAAAGATGAAATAAAAAAACTTATACGTATATTAACACACATCATTGAATCTAAATTTAAACAAGAGTCAAATCCATAATCCCAAATTGAATTTGAGTATGAATTTAAAGGCTTGTTAGAATCTAAAGTTGCCATTCAAATTGAACATGAAATCATATTTGAACTAAAGTAAAGCATGAGCCAGGGCTTCCTAAACTCTCTCTCTCTCTCTCTCTCTCTCTCTCTCTATAATATATATATAATAATTTAAAATATATATATTCCCCCATAAGGTGAAATCGATATTTGATCTCGATTCCCCCATATTGGTTGAAAACCCGGTGTGCTTGATTCTGATTCGAAGAGTCCGCGTCACGGGATTCGAACCCCCGACCCGATGGACTTATGACAGAGTCTGCACCAATGAGCTAGGTCTTTCGCACAAATTCTCAATATATATATACATATATATATATAGAGAGAGAGACAATAAACCAAAAATTCTAATGGAAGTCTTAGAATTTGAGCATGGGCTTTAAATAAACATTGAAACCATTCTTTAAAGAACCTAAACTTCTCATGGAAACTCTTACATATGAAATTGAGCTTCTAAACAGCATCAAGCCTGTTCCTGAACTTACCATGTCTCTCGTATTAGATAGTTCTAACAAACAAACTAATAATATGAATCTTGAATATAAAAGTGAGCAAATCATATTTAAGAAAATAATAAATCAAAAAACAGGCTGATATAACTACTATTGATGTTTCTAATGACATATCTTCAATCAAAATGAAATCAACTTTATTTTTAACTTGTCATTTCTTGACTCACAAATTTATAAACAGAATATTAGTAAAAAAGTGAAATTACTGGAGTATTTAAAAAAAAATTAATAATCAAGAGTGTCTTACTAAAAACATGAACATTAAAAGTCCATCTATAAGTCTTTCGGTTGATTTTCTCAAAGGAGATTATTCTTCCATATGGCCACCAAAAATTTATGTGGCTTGCATGTTTTCAATTTCCTTTCCCGTTTCATCATGTAGACTAAACTATAAATCATTATTAATAGCCCTTCGAATTATATTAGCATTTCAAAATTTTCATTATTTTATATCATCTTCATGATTTGCAATGTTGATCATCTGATGATCCAGTTAGGAGAGTAGATATTTTAAATTTGACTTATTTTAAGAAAGGTAGAGGTAGACCTACAAAAACTTGGGCTTGTTATATAAAAAATGATCTAAATTTATTAGAATTAAATGAAAATATGACACTCCATAGGACAAGGTGGAGAAAAAGAATTCATGCAGCCACTTAGTTGGAGAAAGGCTTGTTGATGTTGTTGTTGCTACTCACATGATACTGGAGTTAACCCAAACCATAATAGAAAAAGCAAATATTATTACTGAAAGCCATAGACACTTATAATCAAACACATTTGAAAGCAAAAGTACAACCACCACAATAAAAAACTCACACCAGAGCTCGATTCACGGGAGGTGGATGTCGGCTAAGTGGTCAGGGACCTACAGTAGGTGACTGAAATGGGCTGGGTGTAGTTGGGACAGCGAAAGAAGAGACTGGAAACGCGTTGGCAGCGAAATGGAGGGTTGGGGCAATGAGGGCAGCGAGTGGAGTGTAAAGCGGAGAGGCAAGGCACTGCGGAAAAGGCTAGAACAGTCAGGGGACAGCAGGAACACAGCAAGTTTGATGTTTTTCAGATAACGGTGGCAAAAGAGCGAAGTGGGGGACTGCAGACATCAAGGGACGGCTGTCGAGGGAGGTGGAAATGAGCAAGAAGAGCTGAAATGGAAGACTGCAGTGAAAAAACAGCAAACAAGTGTCATTCGGGGCAGCTGCAGTGATGGAGGATGGTCGAGAGCATTGGGGGGAGGATCGGGAAGATGCGGAAAAAAATAGGGAATATAATCACCACCTCGAGAGAGAGAGAGATATACAGCCAGAGCATCACCAATCTCTTGGATATAGCCCTCAAAAAGAGAAGAAAGGACGCCGGCAACTATCCTAAACAAAACACATGAAAAACTAACCTAAACATGAAGAAATAGTATGTATATATATATATATATAGACACACGAGCCCGCGCGCGCGCCTAGGGTAAAGAGTAGTGAAACCTGCTCCACATAAAAGAGAAACATGTGCTTGAAAGACCAGTAGGTCCCTCCTTTGCCTGGACCTAACTGGTTTAGGGCAATATAGTTTCATCTATCGCGTCAAAGACAAAGACACCCTTGACTACTAGTATCGCAGAAAATATCGCCTCCAGTGTAAAGTCACTTTGCGTCATCATGATTTGCAAGAACATAAAATTTGCTCATATTTGCATGAAAAAAATCAAACACTTAATTCTTCCAAGTTGAATATATTCGAGATTGGCAAAATGATACAAATTAGACACTATGGGAATCTTTTCCTGGGACTGTAACTTCATTTAAGGACTTTTGAATCTCAAGTCTATAGTTCTCTACTTTATAATGTTGTTGCTCTCATTCACACTTCTACTTCACATGAACATTCCCTCTGCATCTTGCTACTTTGTTGTCAACTACTCCCAACCTATATTCCCACAACTCTACTTCATGTTATCATTGTTGTTATTGTCGCTAGCAGTTAATCATGTTGTGTGACTTGTGTCACTCAAATGCCTATTAATCTTGTCGATTGTTGCTTTCATATCTTATGATTATTAGCTTTGTCAAGTTTGTATTTGACATTATCACTTGCCTGTTTTGGCATATCATAAAGTAAATTGGAAGATTTGATCTTGCTGGAAATAATGAAAGATGTATTGAAACAAATTGATTATGAATTTATGTTAAGATCTTATAAAAATTGCCTTACTTTTGGTCTCATGTGGTCTATAGCTATGACACCTAAAATTTGTAAAAAATACAACATAGTGCAATAAGAATTTAAATTCAAAATTCTTTTTTTTCACTAATAAAATGTGTATTCTTCAAATATTTCAAAAGTGTTAACTAGTTCATTAGTGAATCTACTAATAATAGCATGAGGCCTTATCATCCTTGAGGCTTATTTTTAAAACAAAAATGAAAAAATGGAATGAAAACAGCTAAAGCAACAAACAATAAGTGCTACAGAAAAAGAATAAGTACGAAAAAAACAATATGGATGGCATGAAAACCTTTGATACTAAATCCCAAAGAACATGAAAACCAACAAATAAAGTAATTCATTTAGATTTCCTTGTTCAAGGTATAATGAACAAAAAGAAGTAATGATAAATTTTCTTCTAATTTTTGCCATGCTCGGTGAAAATAATTTGAAATGTCCCAACCACCAAAGTCGGCACTTTTAAGTGCTCATGTGAATAATAAGGCTAGAGAGCTTCAGGTTTATCAATATGTTGAAAAATTAGATGGAGGTAAGTATTGTAGTAGTCAGGTGACTCAAAATTTATGGTGATGTTGTTGATGTTAATGTGACCACCATCAAAGGGTGCTCGTGCTAGTACAAGATCCTCTAATCCTAAGGGAAAATTTAAAATTAATTACAAGTTCTAGTTGCAGACCTTAACTATTAGATGAGTTGCCTCCAAAAGGATAGAATGTTAACTGGTCATTTTATTACATCCAAAAATATTGTTAGATGATCAATATGTTGGAATTCCTTAAAATTCAACCCCCAATTAATATCCAAAAAATCAAGGAATCCGCATCTCTTTTTCTAGCTAAGAGGACTTGTCCAGTTGAACTAAGACATACCATAAACGGCCTCGAGAAAACAGAAGTAACATTATCCATTTATAAAGGTTTGCCAAAAATAAACTCAAAAGAATATAGAGATATAAATGAATTTGAGGGAATGCAATCTAAATTGCAGTGAAAGATGGTTCCTTACAACAACAACAACAAAACCTTTATCCCACTACGTGGGGTCGGCTACATTAATCATTTTTCTCTATTGCATGCTATTTAGTGACATATTTTCATTTAATTCTAATAAATTAAGATCATTTTTTATACAATGAGGCTACCCTTTTAACTGATGCATCAAAAAGTCATTAAGAAAGTAGGAACTTTGGGAGGAAAAAACCGAATGCAGTATGCTTTTGAAAAATTTTAATTGGAACATGAGGATAGTTAATAAGCCCAATGGAATAATAATCAACTAAATATAAATCCGGCAAAAAGCTAATAATAATGTCCAAGTTGGGAAAACTTAATAAGAATTTGTCGACAATAGATCAATTGAGAGGGCTAGCAAGCTCTAAGATCTCTTCTTCTATGATAATCACAGCAGGTTTTTCATAATAAGAGGATGTATGCTTATAAGGACGCGATGCTAGATTTTGATGAAAAAATAAGAAAGGAATGACTATTTGAAGTCAAATAATAAATCCTAGAGCCATTCAGCCCACCAATAACATTTGCAAAAGAGCAGCAGTAGCTAAAGGTGCAGAATCCAAAGGAGGGGATGTCAGAGAATTAGCTTTGAAGCAAGGAACCAAGGGAATAAGAATGAGCAACCGAATTGGGATATCATACAAAACCCTAAAGTAATATGGGAGAAAGAATAGGTGAGACCTATTGAGAGATTGACGGCAAAAGATGACAAGGATCCAAAGAGAAAGCAAAAATGGCATTCATAAAGCCATCAAAACTCAAATAAAGTGAATGAGTGCAATGCTAAAAATGAGAGATAAAAATCCGTAAATAGAAAAAAAAGGCATCTCAAGAAGGTAACACTACAGCCTTAGATGCATAAGTGATTGAGAGGAAAAGCCTTACCCGAATGTGGGAGGCACCAGACATCAAGGCCAGGAGTAAGCGAGTGGGATTAAACAAAACTTTAGACAAGATGAATGCTCACTAAATATACAAATAACAATGGACACTCCACAAGAGAAAACCCCTACTTGACAGGAATGCAAGTGTGATTCCGAACAAACAATGTAGCTTGGAGTCAAAATGGAGTAAGAAGAGCCTCCCGCGCACCATTTACATAAGCGCAAGGCTAAGCAATACACTCACAACAAGCAAAAGCTATGTGGGACAAAGTTGGGATGGAGCGGGTTATTCCTTTGGATGATTTCTATCTTGCTTGATCACAAGTGTTTGTATGTAATTGAAATGAAACAAAAAGTAATCATTGTTCTTACATTAAACCTTTTTTTTTTTTTTTGCTAAAGTTAATAGCTAATAACATGTGTGTTGTGATATTTTATATGTTTCTAAGTGCATCTCATCTTACGCTGCATTAGAAAATTCTAGAGCTTGACTGTCCTACAACACTTCCATTTCATAAATGACTACAATAATGTGGTGTTGTTATGACTACACAGCTGAGAACATTAGGATGGGACAAAATTTTCAAAAAATCAATTACCGTGCATGAGAACAATAAATCTTAGCTTCAATATTTGTCCAATAGCTGGTGTCTAACAACTCAGTCTTGACCATGTACTTAAACCAAGCCGCAAGTTCCATTATCCTCTATGCTTGCCTTAAGCCATCCTTCTTATGCTTTCACAATAAAAATTCATTAGAATCAACGGCAAAATGAACTTAACTAATTAGAGATATCATCAATAATTTTCTCATGGGAGTGCAAACCACCTTACTTGAATGCTCAGTTGGAAAATATTCATTTAAGTAGTATTCACTCTCTCAAGAAATGCCTTTTCTTGGGTTTCCATAATGTCACGGTTTAAAGATTAAAAGTAAAAAACATGAAAAAATAAAAATAAAAATCTAATATAGATATAGTATCTAAAAGAATTAATTAATTTGGTCAATAAAAATATGTTCTAATGAAGCTTGTCACAAGAATATCCAGATAAATTCAGAAATCCATAATGATAACAAGAATGTTTAAAGTGCAACTCACACAAACATAGCATCAAAATAAATGCAACAGCCCAAAAGATTCGCAGAACATGTTCATGGTTTAATCAAGATGGATATAAGACTTAACAAAGAAATGAACAACTCTCTGAGATTACATACCTCGATCAGTAGGGTCCACTGGCTCAGTTTTTACTTCAAGACCATCTGTAATCAGCCTAAGAGACTTGTTATCTATTACCCTGATAATGTCAAACACAAATTTAAGGGTGAAAGCATACAAAAAATAAAAATTATATTGCATTTCTCAAATAAAGGGTTGTAATAATGGGACTAAGTCATACTTTTAATAATGATGAATACATAGTTTATTGATAAAATTCTAAATTTGACAGGAAATACCTCTCAAAAAGAAGCAATTATAACTCTAAGGAAGGGATTGACAAAGAAAGAACTCAGCAAATGGCTTAGCATAGTCATTGTTACTATTATTACTAGTAAGAGAAGAATTAAACAAGAAATTAAGCAACATGAGCAAATTCTGAAATATTTTCAAGCAGCAACATGTTCATGGTTTAACATAAGTTCACACATCCAGTTCATGAATCAGTAGATGGTATTATTAGCTCATTAGCCGATTGATGATATTCATAAGTAGACCCTGAAAAAATGAATCCCATAAAGCTATTTTCATGTTATAAACTTGAGCTTAAAGTCAGTAGCAAATCAAATCTCCAAAAAAAAGAAAACAACAAAAGAAACAAGCATAAGAAAATATATCTAGATCACAAATAAAGGAAAAGTGTGGGAAACAATATTGCACTAAGAGACATAAAGGAATAAATAGCATATTCTAGTTTAGAGCTAGGAAACTTACCCTAAACCTAGTGGATCTAGAAATTCCACACCATGAGGCAGAGACTGTAAGTTGGCAAGCCCCTTTCGTCCTGATGGCTTCGCATCAATAGTTTGAGGAGTTGATCTAGTCTCACGCAATTCACGAACTCTACGAGCAAGCTGAAGTTAGAATCATGTTGGTCAATAATGCGGCCTTACAAACTTAACAATTGGAATGAAAAATATTGGCTACGTAGTAGTGAAGAACCATAAAATAATAATAATAAGTACTCCATAAATATAAGAGCACAATGCCTGGTGAGGCACTTCCAAACCAAAACAAAAGAGCATGTAGGAGAAACAAATATTTTCAAGTGTAAAGCTAAAATACCAAAGAAAAAGCTCGGGCCTCAAGGAGTATCCATACTATTAATGATAGTGATCGCAAACATCATCACAATCACCGTCATGCACCACCTTTATAAATCTTCCTCCATTCATTTCATAAACTTACTTTGCAAACATCTTTTATTCAATTTGATAGCAAGTTATATTTAGTCTACCCTTTTCCTTCCTAAAGCTTCCACATTAATTCTATACAACCATCATATTGATTGCAGATTAAAAAAGTTCTAGAAAAAATAAAACATTATGATGGATGAATGGATTGATGGATGGATTATTATTAGCATTACTATTAGTATTACTATTAATATTAGTACTAGTATTAGTATTATTATATCAAGAAAAGGCGTATGTATAACATTCATTTGCCATAAAAAAAGAAACTATTTTCTCAATCTCCTTAAACATTCAAATTGTAAAAAATACTCTGAAAATCCCTAAAATAATACTTTATATCAATTTTAATAGTCTTTTCCTTTTAATAAGAATCCATTGTTTCAACTAAAGAAAGTATAACTTTTTTTATAACTAATTAAAATTCAAATGGAATATATTTTTACATGCAATTGGTGCATGTGCATTCTAACCTCAACTGTAGATCTATAACTAGCCAACAAAGTTAAGTCAAATTAATAGAACTAAGAGAATAGCATATGTAAGTTTGAATAAATAAATTTAGCAGCTAAAAATAAAAGATAAAACGAGAAAACATGTTTTGCAACATTAATAGGGTTATCAAATCAAACCAACTCAATTAAACTGTCTTGCGCTCATTGAAACTCATATAATGAAATGAAAGTATTATAAATACCAGAAGAAAGACCGACTTTCTCATGACGCAAATAAGAGATGGAAAATAAAAATAAAATAAATAAATGATAAATAATAAATAATAATATATAAATATATAAGTGTGTGTGAGATAGAAAAAAAAACGAGGGTGGGCTAATAAGCCTAGATGGGTTCTAATTAACTGAACAGAGCTTCGTTGTGTGTGTGTGTGTGTGTGTGTGTGTGTGTGTTTTTTTTTTTTGGCTTGGTTATTAAGCTCTTCATAAGTAAAGTTCGACAAAAGGGCTTAGGAAATTAATCCGCCTAGAAAAATATCAATGATCCAACGGACATCGCTTTTACCAGGATAATTGCCTTCCCTCTCCTTGTCAACCTTTCCTCCTTTTTCAGGTCTAGGCTTTTACAAGGTTGGTCATTTCATATTATGTCCAACAGTAAAATATGGCCCTTTAACGCTTCAAAAGAAAAAAAATATCAAATCAAACATCCATCCAATCTTGTTCTGCTTCCTCATTAGCAGTAAAGTTTTCAGCTTACACAGAGCAGCAACAACTTCACACTAGGCCACCAGCTCAACCAATGCAGGCCAAACAATCTAATCATCAACAAGCCAGTTCCAAAAACAAATACGTATCCCCATACCATTTTGAAATAAGACCATTTTCAATACTAAAAAAACTATAGACAATGAGATTTCTAACGAATCCACCAAATCTAACGGAAACTCAAGCAACTTTCCAATCAATTCAACGTAAATACGAAAAGGTAACAGCAGCAGCAGCAGAAACTCATACCTCTGACTCATCGACCCGCTTCCAGCTCCCAGGCTCACCGCCAACATCCGCGCGATCGTCATCAATTGAACCCCTCTGCGGCCGCGCCTTCTGTGTAACCCCCAAGTCCCTAGACGACCCCTCATCACCCGATGAGATACTCAACAGTTCGACCTCCGAGTCATCATCGTCGTCTGCACCGCCCCTGGAGTCCCTTTGATGTCCCTTGGAGCTCGATCTCGATCTAGCGTTAGGCATAGGGTTCGAATTGTTGGTACGCGTGAAAGGGGGAGGGGGCGGAACCTGGACAAGATTGACGACGGGTTTTGAAGGTTTCGACTGTTTGTGGTAGTTAATATCCCGTTCCGACTGCTCCTTAAGAGCCATCTGGAGGAGCTCGTCTTCGTCGAGGTCGCTGTCGCTTGCCATGGGGGACGGTCTTTATCTTCCCCGGCGAAAGAAGGTCGGATCTGACGGTGAGTTAAAAAAACAAATGACAAATCAAAGCGTATAGCGACCGATCCCCGCTTCTAAATTTCTGATTTTTAACCTTTGAGAAAGTTTCTGGCTGTGTGTCGGCTAAGAAAAATACAGCATATTTCAAGTTTTATAGTTATTTATAAAATAAATGCAGCAGAATTCTATTTGTTTTAAAAGTTTCG
>NEWO01000097.1:1336478-1362285 GCA_003013225.1 Phalaenopsis aphrodite
GTCAATTTGATAACTATAATGCTGGCATGAAATTGTTCTTGTTTCCTCAATGTTTATACAATCTGAAAGTCTATATTTTTTAGTTGTTGACGTAGTTAGAACAGATAGTCAACTTGAATTCTATGGAGATTCAAAAAATATGGCTAGAATGTCAGATATTCTTGTTGTTTATGCCTGGATTGATCCGGCCACAGTATACTGTCAAGGAATTAGCCTTATGTCCAATTGCCTCTTCTTTTCTATGTTTGTTCTATGAAGTTTTTGACATAAACTGTTTTGTGATAAACTGATATTTTTTTTTGTGTTTTTTAATGTGGTTTTACCATTAGTTATGTGCGATTTGCTCTGTCCTTTTGTTGTGCTGTACGAGGATAATGCCGATGCCTTATGGTTTTACCACCAGGTTCCTCAAAAGCTCGTCATCAAAGTTGGAGAAGTGTTTGAGATGCTTCAGCAGCACCAGTTCAATAGCTCGTGTCGGACTAGACATTTTCGTTATATTAGTTTTAGTTATTTGAGATTGAGTTGCATGTAAAGCATTCTTGTAAAAAAATTGTAATAAATTGTTATGATGTTATTTGTATTTTTTTGATTTAATTATTTTGTCGGACTAGACATTGTAATAAATGAGTTGTATTTAATTATTTTATGATTTTATTTGTATTTTTTTTTACTCTTGTTTAGTTTGTACATTTTAAAATTTGTAATAAATTGTTTCTTATTTTTTAAGCTTTTGTCAAATAATGTTAATATTCTTGTAAAAAAAAAGATGTAATTAATTTTGTGAAGTTTTTTGAATTCATTATTTTTTAAGTTAATAAATTTCTGAATTTTTTTATGAAATATGTCCTTCAAATATTTTTATACAAAATTATTATTTTTTTTGTAAAAATAATATTTATTAAATAATTTTATATTCTAACGAGCCATTTTCGAGCCGAACACGAACATGAAAACGTAATTCGAGCCGAACACGAACACACTGTTCACGAGCCATTTCGAACACGAGCCAGATTCGAGCGAGCCGAACACGAGCCGGGACCAGGCTCGCTCAAGCTCGGCTCGTTTACAGCCCTAGTCATCTTCGTGCATACGACATTTGATGGCAGAAGAATTAAAATGTATCAAAGGTGGTCGAGTGCCTACTCATACACAACCGGTGGGATGATGTCGACGCCTGATGCCCAAAGTTAATGTAAGCACGTTGGTCAATCACACAAGTATATGTGCAATTAAATAATACATGAAAACAAGTCTGCGAACTGATCCCACGAGGATAATGTCAAAATATTTTTAACAGGAGAAGTTATAGTTTACTTTTTGACATTATCGAATTCAAGAGAGGAATCTAACATTCCTAAAAATGCATTAAATAGAAATAGTATGAAAAAGTATTGAGTTTTTCAGATATACAAAGTTCATACTCCTATGACACCGATCTTGTGATTTCTTAAAGTTGAACCATAGAACCCACGTTATTGTAGATAGCCAAGGATAAAAGTTAATGTTAAGCCAATGCTTAAGTCAGAAGATGAATTAGAAACCCATAAAGTTAAGTTTCAGTTATGACCCCATAACATTTCTCAGGATTTTTTCGATCCTCTATCAAGGTTGCAAAATCCTAACTAGAATAAGCATATTTTACCAAGTTTTTGTGGCTAATCTTGTTGGTTTACTATGTGACGGATAGAAATTATCGATCACAGAATAATTTAACATCTTAATTTGTCAGATCAGGAGAAAATTAAACCTTGAAGGTCAACACGTCAATGTAGCGAATTTGTGCAATAAAAAGGGCATCAAGGGAACCAAAAATACAAAAAATAAAAATCACAAGAAAACCACATAGTCTCATCACATGAAGCATGAAATAAGATTAAATACAATGCATGAGGAATAAAATATGAAATTTGTCGTTGCAGTGATAAAAAGGATGCATTGTAAGAAAGACAACAAACTCACTATAGAGCCAATCGATCATTGCATTATGTCATGGTCCTCTCCAATCAATACAAACATCCATGGATCTCTCTTATAAATATGCGCTCAATCTCTCCTTACAATATCATAAATCCCTCAAAACAAATCATGAAAGGAGAAGAAAAAGCAAGAAAAATATATTTTTTGAAATAAACCCAAGGAAAAAACTCTAAGGACTCCAAAGACTTCCCCAAATTCTAAAGGCATAGGCATTAGAGGAATCCACAATCTCCAAATCCGTAAAAATTTCAAATTACACGCTTTGGTGAGTTGTCGGGCGTGAGTGTGCTCTTGGGCTCTCATGCATGCACTCGGGTGTGCGGCAACGCGGGATCGGGTGTGCGGCATAACGGGGGCACATGTGTGGCAATAAATGGGAGCACGTGAGGCAGCATTGGGAAGCACGTACGACATTGCGGATTCTCAAAAGCACACCTGAGAGTGCATGGAGATGGCGTGACATGGCGTGTGTGTGCAAGAGCAAGCGAGTTTGCAACATGTGCATGGAGGTAGTCATGCATCAATGTGACATTGCATGTTTGTTCAAGCGCACACAAGGGAGGTTGTGGAGGGTGCATGGAGGTAGAGTTACAGTGGTGTGACACGACTCATGAATGTAAAAGTACGCAAGTGAGGGCGCATGTTGGTGATCACGACACAATTTGTGTGTACTTAGTGTGAAATTACTTCAATTTCAATCTCAGGCACATGCACCAAAAAATTGACTCTCACTGCCCGTATGTGTTTGCACCATTAATTATTGACTGAGTGCTATATAACAAATATTTCTCGTTTCCTCCAGAATTCAATTTTATGCAATAGAGAATCGTTTCAAGTAGTATAGGACCTTCTTTTAGTCCCCAAGTATCGATCCCATGGGGAAAGAAAAGCTCTTTTTATCGACTTAGTAAAATTCTATTTAAACTACAGGTAACCAACCTATCTAGGAATTAAGATCGAAATTGTATGTGTATAAATAAGTAACTAATACCTACAAGTTCTATTTCTAAACTTAAAGAAAATGCTAAAAGTTTCTAAATTAGTTTTATGTAGAAAAGTTTAAATTGTATGAAAATCTTTTTCCTTGCAATGAGATTATAATCAGTATAGGAATCTAATATTTATAAATTTAAATGTAATTTTATGACAAATAGTAGCATACCTATTTTTTACCCTCTTCCGAGTGCGAAAAAACATTGGCTAACTTAGAGTTGAGTTCCTAAATCCTTGATTATGCTGGGTAGGTTCTACCCTGTCACCCTAAAGTACTCACGTAAGCCCTCAATTAGGGCTAACCTAGCCTTAAGTTTCAATCCCTAGATCAAATTGGTTAAAGATTTAGCCTGTCACCCTAGAATCATCAATTTACACCCATCAAATTTTATCTCTCTATCTATTTGCTCACCTCAGACTACTTTTTATTCATTTAGTGTGTTTATTACTAATTGAGGAAAAACATAGCCCTCCCGGGTCATTACATTTTCACAATATGTTTTAACTTATGAACAGACCAAATTGCAAAACTAAATTAAGGATGAAGTAATATACCATCACAATATTGAAATTAAAAGCAATTCTAAATAATTCCAATCCTATACATGATTATTTCTTATAACAAAGAGAAAAATAAAGAGAACTACTCATATTTTATGGGGAAAATACAACAACACATGAATTGATATTTAAAATCAAATTTACAAAATAAATTTAAACAAACTCAAACAAAAATACAAAACATTTATCTCAAACTGCTCCCCAAGAATATCTCCTGAAGTTCCTTTCTCTATTCCTCGCTCTCTTCTCCTCAACCACCAATAAAAGCCTCCAATAAGTCCTCTTACACTTTAACCACCCTTCACTAACTACCTCTTGACCCCTCTTTTATTTGAAGAGAGACATCCTTATAATAACCCTTGAAACCACCAAGAGTCACTCAGATGCCTCTTCAAAATTTGTTCAAATATATTTTATTTAAAAAAAAACAAATTTTGGCGCCTAGGAGCCAGTCTTCTAGAAGCTTAAAATAATTGTCTGGTGCCTATGCGCCAGATCCAACACCATGGCTTTGAGCTCTATGTTTCCATGTACAGGGTCTAGCACTTAGGCACTAAAAGCTGGCTCCTAGGCGTCAGTTCACTTTATGCACCTTTGCTCCATTTGACCCCGTTTTACTTCGTTTTCACTCTTTTTTCTCCAAAACTCCATCTCTGTAGCTAAAACTAAAACATACAAAATACCTTCCATTAAAGTGTAATATGATTAAAAATGAGCATAAAATGTATCTAAAAAAATAGCACTTTTTTAGACTAGTCAAAATCCCTCAAACTTCACTATTACTTGTCCTAAAGTAACTCTCATTCTATAAAACATATGCTTTATTATATAATAGTAGATTTCATTAAAGACTCCTATAGATAAATGAGATAGTGCAACTTTTGAAAAATTTACAATAACTCGAGTTAGAACTAGGGTAAAAGAATATCCAGTAATTAAGTTAGAAATTATGATTTTCTATTCATTTTAAAAATAATTACAATTTGTCAGACATAGGAAACTTAAGAATTAAAAGTTAGAATTATATGAGAACTCTATTAGTAAAGCTTTAACTAATACATTTAGAATTGATAATAAGTTCAGAATTGTAATTAAGTTTCGTTCATTAAGATGATTCAAGTGAAGCCAAATTTTAATTAGACATCTCCTCAAGCTTCTCCCAAAATAATTTTTTTTACTTTCTTTTTTCTTTTTTTTTCTTTAAGAATCTTTTTAATCCTTAATTTTTTATATATGAGGATTACTATATCTGGATAGCATTTAATGATTTTGTACTTTATTACTTTCCTACTTAAGTTAAAAACTTGTCACTTTTCTTTACTTGATAATGGGTATTAGTCTTAAAAATGTTTTTCATAGTCTCAATTCTTTTTAAAGTATAAATCTAAGATTCTTATTATTTCAAAAATACAATTTTTCTTACTATAAATAATAAAAGCATATCTCTATTCTCTTATACAAAATATCTTAACTCTAGAACTACCCCTTATCACCATAAGATGTTTAGAAAATGTCATTCTAATTGGGTCTATCTTCTGAGATAATGCAATAACTTGAGATGCAACCATCAAAATAACGTAATTGTCATGAACACATACTACTTTATTTGGATTTACCATTTTAGAGGGCTATTGAAAATTATTCGTAATTTTCTCTTCAATTAATGCATAAGCTTAATTAAATAGTTTTGATATCAATGAACATCCACTAGCTGTATCTATGATTGATCTAAAAGATCCTAATAACCCATTATAAAAAGCATGAATGATTAATGAGGTTGGTAAAGCATGATACAGACACTTTCTAAGGAGTTCATTAGATCTTTCCTAAGTTCCGTATATTGACTCTTCTTCATATTAAGTAAAATAAACAATGTCATTTCTAAGCTTAGCAGTTTTGAAGGTCGAAAGTACTTAACCAAGAATTTTTATGTTAAATCCCCCCCAAGTTCTAATAGAGCCAGATGCTAACGAATTTAACCACCTCTTAGCTTTATCACTTAAAAAAAAAATAAAGTCGAAGTTTGACAGCATCATTTGATACACCATCATAATGAACCATATATTTCTAGAAAGCTTGTTAAATATAAATTTGGATCCTTAGATGGTGTTCCCAAAACTAATTGTTTTGTACCATTCGTATAATAGCAGGTTTAAGTTTAAATGATTTAGCCGCTACAGCAGGGATTTGTATGCTTATGTGAATTTCATATGTTGTAGGGTATATATAATCCCTTAAAAGTCATTGTAAATTATGTTGTTCATTTTTAACATTTTGATGTTCAATGTTATTTTGTAATATGTTTATCATTTCATAAAAATTTTGAGGTTTTTTTTGTTTTCTAGTTTTTCTTATCGTCTGCTCTAATTCAGAATCATAAGACACTAAACTTTCAGATCTCGAACAACGCATACAAAAGATAAAATTTCAAAAAAAAAATACTCCTAAAAACTTTCTTAAAAACTTTCTTTTTAAATTTTTAGATTTTTTTTTATTTTTCTTTATATTTTTATGATTTTCAAAATTAAAAAGTACCTGAATTAAAATTTAATTCTCCTAAAATAAATCTACAGTTCAAATAAAATTTCTAAGTTGAAAAGTCCCATCGCATCCCCAGCAACGGCTCCAAAAGCTTGACCCGATCCGCAATTACCAAGATTTCTATGTTTTAAAAGATTGTCAAAAACTTGGCCCGAATTATATTTAGTGGCTAGTGTGAAGATATAAAATGATTTAGAAAATAAAAGATGAACTTTCACACTAGGGGCATAATGCAAGTATATGTATCGTCTCAAGTAATATAAAGTTTTCTTTAAGAACCGTAGTATTGATCCCACGGGGAAGCTGTAACTTTTTAATAATGACTTATAAAAGTTTATATTATAAACTGTAAACACAACTTATAGGAGCAAATGTTAAAATTTTTAGAAAGACAAAAACTAAATTTATGCGGGATTTGATTCTATGCAAAAAGTAAATTTAAACTAATACTATGTAAAAAAAAGTTTCAAATGCTATAAAAAGATCTTTCCCCTTGCATAGAGGATAATCAACATAAATTTGAATGTTTAAAAATCAAATGTGGTATTGTGACATAGGAGCAAACCTATTCTTTACCCCATTTCGATGCTTGTAAAGAACGTCGACTAGCCTAAAGTTTGTTTCAGCTAGAGTAGTAGTGCTGAGTAGATTTTAGCCTCTCACTTCCAGATTACCCATTGTGCTCTCTATAGGACCTAATAGAGAACCTTAGATCCAAACTTTAAACCGTAAGAATCTAGCTTTTCACCCTAGAAACATCACTTTTACGCCTAATAAAATTATATCCCTATCTATTTGTGCTAACTAGTGACTTGAGCGCCACAATCTCATCCTAAAGGTCAACGTGGCATTCATAATTTGAGTGAAATCAAGCCCTCCTGGGTTAATATGTTTCACAACAAATATTAATATCACAAATGGTCAAATTGCAAAGTCAATGAAGTTCAGGTGAAAGTGTCATCATTATAAGTCTTTAAACCATTCACATATTGCACATAATCATTTCTCACAGCAAGAAGAAAGCAAGGAAACTACTCAAAATTCATGGAGATAAAACAAAAACACATGAATTTATATTGATAATCAAGTTCACAAAGGATAGTCAAACTCAAATAAAAATACAAATTACTTATCTTGGCTTCTCCCCAAGCAAACTCTGGAGTCCATTGACTGTATTTGACTCCACAAGACTCACACAACACAAGAACTCACCACACTCTCACTATGGTGGTCTCACTCACAAGACTCACACAAAAGTAACACCAAAGCCTCCAAAAGTACGCCAAAAGTCCGCTCAAAGCCCTTGTTTCGGCCGGAATATGCAGAGGTATAAAAATAAACAAGGGTTGCTTCAGGCTCCTCTTTGAAATTCTTCCAAATTCAACGTTTAATGCTCCAACCGACTCTGGCGCCTAGGTCTCGAACTGTGGCGCCTAGGCGCCACTGTTCTAGAAGGCCCATATAACTGTTTGGCGCCTGATCGCTGGATTTAGAGCTTAGGCTCATAAACCATATGGAATCTAGCGCTTAGGCGCCACTGCTCCACAGCTCCAGTTTGCCTCCAATTTTGCTCTATTTCATATAAAATTCATTTCCTATACTTAAAACAAAAAATATTCAAAATATTTTTCATTAAAACACAATATTATCAAAAATGTGTATAAAACAGACATTAAACGTATATTTAAAATAGGTATTTTTAAGGTGTATCAGTTAGACATGATTATAATCAAGCAAGCCTTCCGTTTAACATTCTATGCATTGAGTATAAATTTACTAATATTTATCTTTTCCAAGGCTTCAAGCAAGTCTGGGCAAATTTCAACCTATACATACATATAATCCATACTTATACCTCTTTTATTTAGGTAGTTCATAGCCATGGACTTGAAATGACTATAATGTTTTAAATAGGGATCAACCTCCATCTTCAATTTAAAACAACACTACATTCATGCATTTCTAATCCAGATATAATCGACTAAGAAGTGATTTGATTATACCACTTCCATAGAAGGAAATTTCATTGAGTAGCAGCTGATACAATTTGAGATACATGAAAGAATTTAAGAAATTTTCATAATATTTTTTTTTATCTTATTTAATATCATCGAGTAACACGTTGAAAATTTATTTTATATAAGTTATTCTTGGTTATTTTTTTTTATTCTTTTTCACACAGTTTTTATTTATTTATTCTTAAGCCTTTTTAAAAAGATTAATGACGCCAAATAATATTTAACGAAACATCAAGTATGTACACTATTTTTTTGTGAATTTTTCTTAACATCATCCATACAAGTAAACATCATACGATAACACGCTAACAAATAGGTTTAAATAAGAAATCCTTGGTGGATGTTTATCAATCTCCTTTGCATGGGTTAACGCCATCAACTAATACTTTGATAAATAATATCATATGGATTAAAAATTCTTCATTGATTTAGCTCAGCCTATTTTACAAGTAAGAACCAATAGATAACACGCTATAAATAATCCTAAATAAGGAAATATATTCGATAAATTTCCCCTCATACAGTTGCTAAAATTAAAAGTTGAGGTGACATCTCCCAATAAAAACTTGAGGAAGATATAATTTTAAGAAAAATACTTTATAATTCTTCTAAGCATGAATAAAGTGCTTGGTTCAAATAATAAAGTCAATGCTCCCTACTCTTATTATGAAAGTTTCAAATCATAAAAAGTGAGGAACAGATGTTTAAAGGCTTACTCTTTAACGGGGAGTAAGTGTCAAAAAATTTAAGTCATTCTAATACCATGATTGAAGGTTCAACGATTATTAGCCTTATATTTGATAACTTGTGTTTAAACATCTGTCAAGCTTACATAAAAAAACGTAAAATAATATACATTTATGAGCTATGCGAACAAGAAATCTCATTTCAAGGCTAAGTACATAATTGTTGAATCATATTACGACATTCTTCATCAATATAATTAAATTTTATGTAAGTCTTGTACAATTTCAAACACCCAACTTAAGTTGTAATGGGCGGTTGCTTCCTCTATCTTGTTTAAGGCAAAGAAGAAAATTTTCCTTGACAATAGCTCATCTCAAATAAATTTAATACATTCAAAGCTAAAACTATTTTTTTCTTTTTTTTTTAAGAAACCCAAAAGGTAATATATTTCATCAAAAAAGGAGTTACAGGAGGATGTGGAGTTGGATCCCCACTACTAAACCTAAAAAGGATACAATACGCACTCATAGGACTTCCAACTCTAGCAGTACAACTCCACACAAAAAAGTCTCCAAAAAACTTGCAAGTATATCCCAAAGCCAAAATAAGAAATACTCCAAAATGTATACTCTTAGATATTTTCCTGTAAACCAAAAATTGCAATAAATAACAGAAAAAGCACAAAGTAGACAAACATGAAAAGACTCTAAAATGTGCTCTATACTATTGCCTAAGCTAAAACTAATTCTTGCTACTACTAATATTGGCACCAAATGCCAATATTTTCTAACAACCAATCCCTTCTCTGTTAAAGTGAATTTTTAATAGGACAACTTCTACATTAACTACAGTATGCCTCAAAAGATTTTAATGGCATCAAAGCCAGCATTGATGTTTGATATCACTAATATTGTCATCTAACATAAGTATTAAGCTAAATATTATGCTTCTCTACATTAGAATAGTTGATGCATTTCTCAAGGGTTGTTTGGAGGCTTACCTTAGACGACTTAATCAACTCTTGATTTGGTTTGTCCAATGAGGGATAGTCAACACTTATTTTAGGGAAGATTAAAGTCTCGTAGTAGGGGCTATGAGTCTTGCTCTTCTCCAAATCTAGTCTATTCATTTGGACAATCAATAACTTTTCCTAGGAAAAATTTGAGCCTCAACAAAGAGAATACGTAACTTGGTCCTCTCCAAACTTGGTCCTTTCAATAAGAAAAATTAACAAACTTTTCAAAGGAAGATTATATATTATCTTAGTGATTAAAGGCTTTTGTCACGTCCAAATTCAATTCGTTTGATGAGTTTTATCAACACTCACTAAAAGAACAACGGGCCTTAGTTGCCTTCAAGTTCGACCCATCTAAGGATAACAATTCATATCTTTTTCAAGAAAAAACTGAAGCTTAATTACAAAGATTATGGGCCATTACTGATGGAGATGTTCACACATTTTTTAAAAGAGATTGAACCCTTGCTCACCTCCAAATCTAGTACATCTTATAATAGTAATATTGTATACATTTCCAGTCACTTGCTCGTCTCAATAAGCATGATGAGCTCTATTATAAATACAGATCTTGACGTAGATATAATGATCACATATCCCAAACGATGTCATTATCGGCTAGCTCATCAAGAAGCCTCTACTCGTATCAATCTAAGAATAAAACATATCACTCCAACCATATAAATTGTTTTTCTTCAATAGGGATTTATTCTTTTGTCCTAATGTGAGCCCTTTCTCTTATCTTCTGTTAGAGTAAAGCCAAAATGGCCTCTTTCAATTATCTTACCTTAATCAATTCTTCCACTATATGTTGATAATTTAGGAACTCCTTTGTTACATGTTCGTACATCTTACAAAAAGTGTGATACTTCAATGAATCATTAGTATGTGGTCCAACCCTCATTGCATAGGTTGTTTTCCTATTTTGAATGCCTTCTAGAAGTTTAATTATTTAAACCCTCAATAGAAAGATGGTCAAATACTAATGAGTATGAGATGACATTTCTCTTCTTACAGATTTGGAATGATTTATATGTCTTGCCTTTAAATTAGAGAGATGTAGGTGCCAATGATTGAAAGCTCACTAATAATAGTAATGTAGCTTATACTCCACTGTGGATTACTTCGAGCGACATTAGCAATCCTTATGAAATAGCCAAATATTTCATATCAAGTTTTGATTCACGGTTTGACTAGATGTTGAAGTGTCGTGCTCACAGTTGCATTATTTCAAGTTGGTATAATTAACGATGAGTTCAAATAACTCAACCAAAATTCTTTAACACTACAAAACAAGTGTATGCCAAAAAGGTCTCTTCCTTGAACCATGAGTGTGAGCAACTTAAGCTATAGCTACTCCAAAGTCTTCACATCTAGCATTTCCTTCCAACACCTCATGATGAAGTTCCTTAGTGATTTTTCTAGTTCCGGCCTCATTTTTGAACAAAGCATGTGAGTTCCTTAATATTCTATGTGCATTAGTAATTGAGTAATGAGCAACTTTAAAATTAAGAAAAAATTAGGTGATTATTCTGGTGGCAGATGAGACAACCACCTAAGAGCAATTACTTAACCATGGTGAAGAATATCTTGCACTTTAGAAAATCATCAATATCTAATAAGGAAGAAATCAATTCAAAATAAGCAACATCATCAATTGTATTTGTTATCGTGATGCAAAATTTTGAACTTTGCACTAGACTTTGCCTCTAATTTTGTTCAAGAATGTGTTTGGTAGTTGGCATTTTGCTTTTCTATTGCTTAACTAATCGACAAGGTCAGAGAGTAAAATATTCACCACTGTTGGGATCATATCCTGATTAATAATCAAGGTCAACATTAATCTCTTACAGTTGCTGGTTCTCTTTGAATGACCAAAATTTTGAGAACCTTTCTGCATCTATACTCTTGAAGTAGCTTTATGAACCAGTTCTAGAATTCCGTGAATAATCATAGCGATTATTTCATCCGTCTCACAAATTATCTACATGTGATAAAGAATTGATTCTCCATGATTATTGAAGCCACATTGTTATGCCCTTTTGTTTTTCAAAATAATTCCCTTCTAGTGCTTGACATAACTTCATGTTGTATCATCTTAGAAGATGTTGAATTAAGATTGTCCGAGGAGACAATAAAACATTCCCAGCTGATCAATAAGAGAGAGAGAACAGAAATTTGATGTTACATTATATTTGAGAGATATGAGAACGAGTACACAAAATCTCCACCCTTGGATTTTTACCCTAATCCCCTATTTATATGTTCTCATCAAATGCTCACAAAGGCGACATTTTAAACTAGATGGACAAGAATGCTTGGCATACAAATATATAAGTTGTGTAGTCTAATTATACTACAGTACACAGGTTAACTACTTCTTCATTAAATGGGGTGAACTAGTTTATTAGTTGACGTTCGTAGCTAGACCGGAGAAATTTTGACAAGCCATAGAATGAGTATATTCCAACCTGTTTCTCAAAGATTCTACAGTGTTTATGGTCTTGGCGAGTTTACCAAACTGCTAAAGAGTTCATGCCTTTTTTGTTTTAACTTGAATATAATATATTCAGTGGAGCCCACTTAACTTTAATTAAATTGACTTCGCCTAAAATGAACCATTCGGATAAAGAGATATACAAATACTCTCTCTAAATAAGTACGCTGGTTATTTTCGTGGCATGAAACCAATCTTTAAGATAATGTTATACTTACAAAATTGACCAATGTTCATTTACATGATTATTATGGTGGCATGAACACCAAACTTTAGAATAATATTATAAGTATAAGATTGATTAATGTACACATACATGCTTGGATAGAGCATGTTCAAGCTGAGAATGGACTTCATCGGCATACCCAATTTGTTTCCCAAATCATGATGATGATGAGTAGGTGATGTTGTGTTTGTTTACGCTGATGGTAGGTGGGTCGCTTTTGTCATTGTTTTGATTTTAATTGTTTTGCATGGATGAGAGTTCATGGTGGCAAATTGAGACCAAATATTATATGCATTTTTCATTTGTTAGTTGTAATTTAGACATCGTAAGTCAAAAAAATGGTTTGAACACTTTGATGTTCTTTAATTATTTTGTTGCCCAATGATAGTCAAAGATTTATGTTTATTGCATATATATGCATAATTCATTTTATAGAACTGAATAAAACTTTAACGTTATTTATTTAAATTAACACGAGCATGGAAGTGTACCACTTTCTGTTGTGTGCGATGATGTAACGAAGTTTGAAGCGGAGGTAGATTATCTCTCTAATTTGGATTTATCAATGCTTGAAGCAAATTGTAAAACTAGCTAACTTCCTACAACAATATATCACAACCATACGAATCCTTCTGTATAACATCTACTGCTAATACTAAGCTTGGATGTGTTAGTGAGTTGCTTTGTCAAATATTAAAATATGGCCACTAATAAGAAATTCGAAGACATGCAAGGTTTGGAAGGGATAGCTCATGCACACAACAACAGTTAAATTTAAAATTTTCCAACCTTCTTAAGAAATTGTGAACCGTCACTTCAATCATATCCTTCAAGACATTATGGCATTAGCTGATGAGTTTATTATAGTACCAACCTCATATCTGAGACAGTAAATATTTCTAGCCATAGTTTATGATAACACATGACTTTCCTAATTGAGTAATTATTCACTTCTCAATAAGATTCCACTAAAGTCATCAATGGTATAAATGAACCTATAGTTGTTCCCTATGAACACCAAAATCACTATAATACCAAAACGGCTTAAAACCCAAAAATTTCATAGCCATAGTCTCGTATGACAAGCAATTTTTGTATGTGACATCCACATGGTAATGCTCAGCGGTTGATACGTGAATAATGCAATGGACTATTGTGGAGGTAGGTTTCCACATACAATTCATCAAAATCCCACATCTTATCCCTATCATTTGAGTGAATATTATAATAAGGACTAAAGTAGATATAATAATGGAGAAGAGAAATATAATTATTATGATGTACATCATAGAAGAATTGATGCAAAGAAATATGGAACTTAAAAGAAAATGTTTCAAATGATTACGGTTAATTTCCATTAAAACTCGAAGAAGTATATCATTGTTCGTGCAATTTGCATAACTTTGTAAGCTAATATCACAAGTAGTTTACATCAATATGTTGCAAGTAGAGATGAGAGAACCGAGAGCAGGTTATAATTGATGAAAATCATGACTTACAAGCACCTATTGACATTTTGTTGTAGAATCTCAACAACTGAATAGATCACAACTATAATTAATTCATTACATACTCGTCCACAAAATGATAACAAAAAAAATTTGCCTTAATTCTTATTACTGCAAATAATTTCTAGGACAACAAACATCCTCACCATTCAAAGTGATTGGCAAAAAAATATGAGCACAAGCTTAAATAAATGGAAAGTTGGTATCATAATTCTAAGACAATAAATTGATGATTATTTTTAAAGACAATCCATGAATACAATAATTTGTTCTGTAACATGATTTGATATATTTTATTTCTTATAGCTTTATAACTATTATATTACCATCAATAAAGCAAAGTTTAACACTCAACCTACGTATTGAATACTAAAATATCTTATAAGGCAGATGCCATATTATACATTACTTCTAAAGAATGTCATGCCAGTCTAAATGGTTTAAGTAAATCCGTACCAATCATTGAAAGATTTTTGGTTGATTGATGGACCTCAGTGAAAAATATAAAAGCTAGCAAAGTTACATGCCAAAGCGCGTCATGGATGATGTAGTGGAAATGCGTTATTGGGTCATATAACAGTTAATCCCTGCTAGATTATTGTTATAATTCAGTTACATGACTTTATTTGTCGATGTCTCACATGTTCATTGCTGCGATTGTCGATTGCAGAACTATTTATGATATGCATTTCCTGCTACTAAGCTGACGTTGCTATGTTACTGCTTATTATTTGGTGTTGCTTGACTAATAATGAGGGTGTATAATGACTATAATCATTGAAGTTATTCTATCAATTATGGTAATAGACATTACTATGAATTTTGATAGTGATTATGCCGCTGATTGTGAATCATACAAATTAAAATTTAACGGTCTATTCCAGTATTATTTAATTATGAAATCAGATATATAGGTAGAAAGATTGGATTAAGTTATAAAATCCATGTTCTTTTTCTAATTTCTTTATTTTAAAGGAAATACTTAGGTCCACGCCAAGTATTGATATTAAGTAAAGATGATTACAAACGTACGCACTCGCTTACAAATGAGGACCATGCTATACAAAATGAGGAAAGAAAGTGATAATATAACATCAACATAACTGAAAAGTAAAGAAAAAAATGGAAAAAAAGAAAAATGAGAGCTCATAGTGCCGCCAAAGTAAAAGAAATTATTGACTCCATCCAAGCCGAGAGATAAGAAGTTGCAAATTTAAGAAAAGATATGAAAAAATCTATCTCGTCACAAAAAAGTAGTATCAATTCCATAAACAACCAACCAATCAAAGGGCAACACAAACTACAACCGTTTGAGTTTCAAAGGGGATGTGAATTCATCATGGCTCTCCCAAAAAATACCCATAAATACTAGAGAACCCATTCAAGGAGATCTAGTTGGTTCCTCGGTGGAGAGAGACAGTAGATCCTTCAAAATGGTGGCCAAAAGGAGGAGAAGAGTATCAGAAATATGAAATTCCACCACCCACGGCCAATCAAAAGATATGGCCTTCCCAAAAACCATCAAGAATAGCAGCGTGATACACAACAATCCCAAAATTGACCCACGGGATGTCATACGCCGCACAAAATTAGAAAAAAGAAAGAAGAAATTAGATCCCTATAAACAGTAAATTAACATAGTAGTCCCAAAAACAGAGCTAAGGACGGTCGAACATGATCCTGAACCAAAAAAAAAAAAAAATAATCTGCATTCAGATATCGCAGTCTTATAATTTCATCAGAAATAGGGCTCCTGAATCTCGATCTACTTTTAAGTTTAATAGCATAAATCATGTTGCTAACAGTAGTAGCCATAAGATGTTCAAAATTTCTAATTATTTGAGAATTCATTTCCAACCATAAATAAAGAAAAGTAACATAAATAGCTAACAAAAAAGTTTTGCTTGTAATAAAACCTGAGATACAAACAACATAGCCAAGAATCTGTGAAAAAACACATCCATAATGAAAAAAGGATTGTGGGTAATGCATCTATTCAAAATTTTGAAAGAAGTTTGACTTTCAAAAAATAAGTGGGTGTGGGATTCTTGGGAATTTTCGCAAAGGGCGCACACATGTTGTAGGAAGTAATTCCTCAAGTTGCAAGATATCTATAGTATTCAAGCCACCAACCATTATTCCCAAATAAAGGTAGCATATTTAAGGAATGCTCTTTAAACCATATGTATTTATGCCAAGGGATAACCGGGATGCCATCATATAGAAAGAAGTAAGTAATCTTATGGGAATAGAAGATTTTCTTCGATCCAAGAATACTGTGAAACAAAATAAAAAATTGATACTAGCATAATTTTTTGAATGCATTCATTTGAAGTCTGCTGAGGAGGAGGGAGGCGTCATCTATCAATTTGATTCATATAAAAAATACATGCATTTTTGGAGGAAGAGAACTAGAAATAACATACTTCCCCAAGTTTTTTGTACATAGAGCTTCCAAAAGGCCAGGGATCATAGAAAAAGAAAAGGCTACTATCACTCTTAACAATAAAACTAATGCAACTCCTTGGCTTGGTTGTGTTTTCGTTTAGCTTTTCTAGATAAAGAATAATAATTCTTTGTGTAAAACCAAAAAGAGACACTTTGCAAAACACTAATCATAGTGAATAGATTTGGTGTTATAAAATATTCAAAATATTTTACCTTTGCATATGATATAAATAAAGAATGTGAGGAATCATCATCGTAGAATTAGTTGGAGATATCTAAAAAACACAAATAAAATTATTTTTATGAGTAAAATTCAATATTTCAAAATTTGAGATGTCCATGAAGAAACAAATTCTATGTGGGATCAAGTAACAAAAACTATTAGAGAATTGACATAAGTTGTACTTAGAGAATCAAAAGAAAAAATTTCTATAAATAAAAATAGTTGACGGTAGAATAATAGTATGCAAGAAAAGATAAACTATAAGAAGACATGTTATAAAAATTAATTTAAATGTAAAAGCATAGAGAACTGAGGAAAATATCAAACGAATCGTAAGAAATCTAAAAGAACAATCTTTGACACTAAAAATTATGTTTTTAGTGATCTTTTTAATAGATTAGATAATAAGGAGAGTGAAAAATATATGTATAAATTTGCCAAACAAAGAGAAAAGAAAAAGAAAGATTTAACTCAAGTAAAGTGTATTAATGATGAAAATCAAAAAATATTTTTCTTAGAAAAAGATATTCAAAATAGGTGGGTGAGTTTTTTGGATAAACTTTTTAATGGTGTTTCGAAAAATAAGATCGACCTTAGTGATTTTAATATTGTTAATAATAATAAAATGTTTCATTCTTATCGTCGTATAAGTAAAAAAGAAGTTGATGAGGCTGTAAAGAAAACCAACGATGGAAAGTCTGAAGGACCTAAAGATAACCCAATTGAAGTGTGGAAATATTTAGGAGAATTGGGAGTTTCTTAGCTTAATAAACTCTATATTATTATTTTAAAAACTAAAAAGATGCCTGAGGAGTGGATAAAGAGTACTTTGGTCCCTAATTTTAAGAATAAAAGGGATGCACAACAGTGTCAATTATAGAGTAATAAAGTTAATGTGTCATACTTTAAAATTATGGGAGAGGATAATTGAATATAGGTTAAGACGTATAACAAAGATTTCTCATAATCAATTTGGATTTATGTCTGACGGGTTTAACATGGAAGCTACACATTTATTGAGAGGTTTGACAGAGAAGTTCAAAGATAATAAGAAGGATCTACATATAATTTTTATTGATTTAGAAAAAGCATACGAAACATATAATTTTTATTGATTTAGAAAAAGCATACGATAGGGTTCCAACAAATATCCTTTGAGTGTTGATATGACTTATATTCAAGTCATTAAAGATATGTATACATGTATTGTCGTTACTTGTGTTCAAACAGATGGAGGATTGACCAAATACTTTCCTAATTCTATTGGTTTACATCAGGGATTGGTTTTAAGCCCATATCTTTTTACTTTAGTTATGGATGGTCTTATTGGACTCTTACAGAAGGATGTACCTTGGTGTATGTTTTTTGCTGATGATATCCTTCTCGGGGATAAGACAAGAGAAAAAGCTCAGGAAAAACTTAGATTATGGAGGCCTACCTTGGAGTAGAACTAAAGCTGAATACATGGAATGTAATTTTAGTTGTAGTAGCTCTAGTGACAGAAATGTAACTATGGGTGATCAAATTATTAAAAGGTGTGAACGCTTTAGATATCTTGAGTTTATTATTCAAAGTGATGGTGATATTGATGGGGATGTTATTAGTAGAATTCAAATTGGTTGGTTGAAGTGGAGGAATGTTTCGGGCCTATTGTGTGATAGAAAAGTACCCTTAGACTAAAAAGAAAATTTTATAAGATGGTGGTGAGACATGCAATGCTATATGGCGTTGAATGTTGGCTTTAAAAGAGAAGCATAAAACTAAGTTAAGTGTTGCCAAGATGAGAAAGAGATGGGAAGAAAAGGGATGGGAAGGGATCCATAGAGGACCAGGCGGAAGGCCCCAAAGGGACCGCAAAAAGGGGAGAACAAGGAGCAGAGACAATTAGGGTATTTGGCGGAGAGGAAAGGGGTGAAGAAAGGAATAATGAATATTTTTAAATTACCAAATACTATAAATTCCAATCAAACGGTTCAGGAATTTAACAGGATTTAATAATTAGGGACACGGAAATTGCGAGGTAGTTAACAAAACCATCGAAAGAATTCGAATCCAATTCGGCAAAATGAATCAATTTAGTATGTTGCAACACAGTAGAATACACAAGATGATCACAGCGTGAATCATTTGTAACATAAAAATTAGCTTGATAGACTTCTGTTCCTCTTTTGGGAACGAATTTGTTTTTTCAACATTCAAAAATAGAAGCATGAACAGGCAATGCAATTACCTTATTTGTTCATAATTTATTTAATACTTCTAGCACTTGGCGAAATCAGGACCAACGGAGATCTGGCCACCGCCGTGCCGGGCCCAATTGAACGTGCCGCTCCCAGCCATAAAATACCCGACAGCGTGTCCAAGAACAGCGGCGATGAGAACTCCGACGTTAAATGACATGACTGCAAGCATCACGAGGTAGAGCAACCCCATCTGCAATGTGTGGAGAACTGTGAGAGCCAACCCAATGGAAGCCCTGGCGCCAGCGGAGGCGGTAGGTGGCTGACCGTGGCGGCGAGAAAGGGTGGAGAGGCACTCCACGGCGGCGGCGGCAATGGCCACTAGAAATAGGGCGAGAAGATAGACACCGAAGCCGCGGTCACCAGGCCAGCCTGAGAATAGGATCTGGACCCGATCGCCCCAGAAAAAGGTCATGTGCATCATGCCGCCATGGCCGTGGGCGGTCATGTTGGGACTAGACGCCGACAGTGGAACCATCCTGTCCATGTCCGCTGCTTTGGGTTAACTGTAAGAAGGAAAAAAGGGAGGAGAAGCAGATAAGGGGCGTGAACTGCCAGTCTGCCACCTTGCCTCTCCGAAATTTCAGGTTGTCTCAACTTGATCCACGCAATAAAGTAATAAATTTATAGAATTTAAATAAAAAATATTATTTCAAATATTGTTTTTTTCTATTAATGAAAGCTATATATTTTGAAATATTATTTGTAAATATGCTTTGGAAAAATAACATTCTTAAAGAGATGTTGTGGATATTTTAAATATTTTTTTTCAAAATATTAAACCGTTGTTCTACCACTATAATTAAATTTAAAAATTAACATGAAAATAATAGTCAAACTGAGCTATAATGGTAGTACGAAAAGCAAAGCAACTAAAAATCTATCTCAAATAGATGTTAAGTTATTGACATTTTGCGAACACATCTGTGAATCTCACCAAAAAGTTGATTACCTAAATTTTGGGAGCTTATGTTTAACTAATAGCCAGGGTATGTAGAAGTAGGATACCAACCTCATCTATTTTATAGCAGGCAGCTATTACTAACCTCATCTATTTTATAACAGGCAACTATTATAATGTACAATATTATTTTTCCTCAAAATATAGGTCAATATATAACCTTTACTATAGCTTTTAACCCTAAACCAAACTTCAAAATAAAATGTTAAGGGTTGAACTCAAGTGGCTTCATTTCCAATACTTGAACTCATTCTACTCTCTCTCTCTCTCTCTCTCTCTCTCTCTCTTATTCTGTTATTTTGATCGTTAGTATGATTTTTGAGCAATTCGTGAGAACTTTTGGCATAGAACATCTTCAAATATGCAATAACCACAGACATATGCCAAATATTAAAAAAGTTATACCTCGAACAAAATAAAGAAACTTTAGTGAATATAGACAATTAAGACTTTAGTACTAGTTGACGTTTGGTAAAAAAATGGAGGATATAATGAATAAAATGGTTCAAGGAATCTTTAAGTAGAATTTTAGAGCTACTACCATTATTGAAATACAAGAAAGAGCTTCAATTTTTATCATTCGTAAGAGACGCTCAAATAAAAGAGCATTATTATCCACTCAATAAACTATCAGATTTATTATCTTAACAATAATGTAGAATCAACTCCTTAACCTAATAGTGCATACAGATAAATTAATAAGAGGAAGATATAAATAACTAATACATTTTCAAATGATATGCAGAGGTGAAGCCCGGTACTAAATTTTAGATTTTCTCATACTAGCTCATATGGGGACGAGATAAAGCTAGTTAATTATATCACCTACTTTGAATTGGTTTTTACTATAATTGATAATAAGGATGCTCTAAAGTGTAAGTTGATATTTTTCTAATTTTATGAAGTTGCCTCTTAAGTGGTTCACTCACTTCATGCTAGGGACAATTACTCTATATATCAAGTTCAAAATAATGTTCATCCTCAAATTTCAAGAGCTTGAAAGTTGTTAAGAAAATATCATGATTTATTGAATATGTAATATAAACTGGTGAATAGCTAAGGAACATTATTACATGCTCTTACAAGAAAACGCTAAGTGGGAAATACTTAGTCCAAATTATGGATTGATCTATTCACAATTAAGGTTTAACAAAGGACCTTTTTACTATGCACTAAGTAAGCAAGTATTAAAAATATTAGTGAGTTATTAGAACTCACAAACATGCATATTATCAATGAATAAGAATATAGCTATAAGAGGACCACTTTAAGTTTAGGTTGAACTAAAAACTCCAGTAATGTAGTAAATTTTTGGGATTTTTCCTAGGATTAATGAATTCACCCAAAGAACACAGCTAAAGAATAATTTGCATCCTTGCTTGAAGCAGCATGACCAGCATCATCGACCATATCATTAAAATAGGAAAATAACAAAGACAAAAAATGATGATGATAAAAAGATGGATTAGTGATTATTTATACACTCCAGTACCTAAATATCACATTTTTAGTACTTTAATAATTAAAATAATAAAATACAATAATTACCAAAGCTTTTTAAAGTGACGAGCTCCCTTGAAGCTATCCCCTATATGAGAAATCCAATGAAGTATTATTCTTTTCACTTAAAACTTTAGCTTTATACTAAAAATTATATAAATCTTTATTATTAGAAAGAAGATTTATTAAGGCAAGTAAAATAGTATTTTTTTTTCCTATAAGTTTAGATAGGAAATAAGGAAATGCATAAATGGAAGAGCAGAGAAGTAACATTATACTATATTAGGCTAGTCGCATTATTTGTTTTGTTTTTTCCATCCATGGTAAGATAGAAGAAGCTTCAAATGGGCAAGTGACATATGCCTTGGAACAATGCCAAAATGCTCTATGCGCCCAAATTTTAAGTGCAAGGGTCTCATGCAAGTGCACGTGTCGTATTATTAATGTCGAATTTTCAATCTGGAACATCAATCCCACATGGAGTGAGGCAATTAGACTTAAGAGAAATGTCATACTACTAGGTTTAGTTCTTAGCCTAGAATTAAAATTAAGTTATGGTCCTGCTAACAACTCCTACTGAATTGCAATCAAGTTTAAAGGTTAACTCTTACATGAATCTTACTCATCCTAACTGCTTTGGTGATTATCAAGTTATAAAGTTGTCTTCTCTTGTAATGGTTTAACTAGTAATGTAGAAATGTAAAATTTCAATCATGAATGTGGCTAGTGACAAATATGATCAACTCTCTTCTTAACCCTCTCCAAGTACATAAAAAAGTTTGGTTAAATTTGTTTTAATTCCTTAAACCTCAACTTGAACCCATCAAAGATTATATCTCTAACATTTGCATCTCCCTATAAAGTACTTGCACATATCCTATAGATCAATGTGAATAAACTAGTTATTCTACTGTAGCCTTCACGAGTTATTATAGATCACAACATTGTTGACCTCACTTTAGGTTGAGGTTAGTTTTTCCCTTTTAGTAGCCTAAGGTCTAGCCATAGGATTTTCCTATTGACTATTCTTAGAAAACTAGATCTGGAACCCTCACCACTATAAATTTTACCCTCTTCTTTACTCAACTTGAAGTTCCACATATTAGTCCTAACCTCTAGCACTTGTAGGTAGGGTCACTATGGGGGAAACTCAAGATGAGTCATCCTTAGGGCTGTTGGACCTTAGAGTTGACCCTGGGTGTTGGTCTAGAACTAGGGTACTCACTACACTCATACACACCCACATTCACTCACAACCCTAAACTCAAATTTCTAGCCTAGATCCCTTGATCTTTTGGGATACTCATGTAGATGGTCCCCTAAACCTATTAGCCCTAGGGCTATGGTTTTGCTAAGACCACTATGTAGAGGACCCAAAATGGGGTTTCCATTGGTCAATGGCTTGTTGGTGATGATTGGTACCACAACTCTACCAAAGTACCCACCTTGGCCTTTTACCCCTAAAACACCTCCAAATTACCAAAATACCTCTCTTGGATCCAAAATTTCAAAAATTCTAAAAAAATCCCAATAAATCCCAAATATTCTCAATTTCATTTCTCTCAACTACCACATGACCCAATTTGGCCAATTTGACCATCTTTAACCAAAACCCCCAAATTTGCCTTTAAGGGCCCAAACTCCCCAAATTCAATTCAAATGTTCATCAATTTGACCTCAACTGACCTAAATTTGAATCATAAACTCAAATTAACTTTTGATATGATCAAATTAAACCAAATCCAAGCTCAATTGGTCCATGATTTGAACCCAATTTTGAGTTACTTTAAAGCCCCAATTTTGACCGTATGATCTAATCTCACCAAATTGAACCCATAGCCTTGTCAATTGGCCCCAATTAATGTTGCAAAATCTTAATAACAATCCTATACATAAAAATCAACCATCAATTGACCTTGTTGAAGCCTCATATCCATTTGATTTTGGCCTAAATCCAAAATTACCAAATTTAGCGCCAAATTGGCTAAATCCCCAAATTTCACCCAATTGATTGCCTTAAACTCCAAATTGGCATCTAATTAATATTGTAAACTCTTCATGAGGTCCCTATTAACCATTTATAACAATCAATTTGGACTTATCCTAAGGCTCACCCAAGCTAGACCCAAGCCTAGCCCAACATGACCAAATTGATTAAAGTTCAAAATTCCCCCAAATTAACCCTTCAATTGAGTTCAAAACCACTTTCATCATTCACCAAAGTTGTTCCTTATGATAATCTACACCAAATGCAATATTTATTTGGGCCAATTGACATGGCTAGCCTAGCCCAAACCCAAGTTTTCGTCATTTGCACCCACTTGGACCCATGCACTAAATGTGACATAACTACCCTAAAGTCACCAAATTAACTCCACCCCAGCCATTGGGTGGACTTAGTGACCAGTCCAAAAACCATGAAACCACCTAAATTAAGCCATGGACCAAAGGTCCCCCAAGTTAAGGGATATTATTTCCAAAAATGCACATGCTTAAGCTATCTTTGCCAAATCAAAGCACATATGCATTAAATTGTTCTGATGGATTCCTCTGGGTTCCCTGAGCTCCTAGCCACCTCCCCGTGGCCGGTCGGCCAGCCTAGTGGCCGGAAAAGCTCAAAACCGAGAGCCACCCCCATGGCACCTCACCCAAATCAAATCTAGAGGCTAGCTCATCCAAATCAAATTGAAGAGCTCATCTGCCCTCCACTTAAGCACCACAATGCACCCAAACTTGAGCCCTGAGTGCCACCCCATGGCCAATTTTATAAAAACTCACCTCCCAAGGCCATGTGAGGTGTGCTAAAATTTTCTTAGAGAGGCCTCTCCAAACTTCACACAGAGCTTCTCTAAGATCCCCTCAGTGCATTCCAACCATTTTCTCTCACCAATTCCCATTGCCGGAGCTTAATTTTGAGCTTGAAACCTTGCCGGAAACTAGGACAGTACCAAACACACCTCCACAGTCCACCAAACTCAAATTAATTTCACCCACACCTTCACAACAGTGAAATAAACCAAAACCCCATAAAATCCCCCTCCCATAGAGCCTCTACCATAGCTCTAGACCAACACCCAAATCTGACCGTGATTGAATTCCTACTAGGCCTTACACCAAGACCAGGGACTCAATCCCTAGCCTCCTTGGACCCCAACGAACGTGCCGAACCCCTCTGATCGAAGCTTCACTTCTCAAAGCAAAGGTATAAAACCTCACCTCATCCCGAGCCTATTTCGATTCTCCATTTAATTAGGCTTAATTTAATTGCATGATTACCGTATGGATATGTTCGTCTCACTTAGACGAGTCCATAGGATCAAACCCGAGATTATTTTTTGTGATATTGCACTTTAAAGAAGGGTATTTTTATGTTTTTGTTGCAAGTATATCAATTGTAGGCATTTGGATCAAAAGCAACAAAAAAGATAAAATTTGGAGCCAAAACAACAAATTTTTAGATTCTGACACCAAAAGCGCTAGAACTGTGCCTGAACTGTCATTTTATAAAGAGCTAGAGCCTGAAGCGCCAGAACTGGCACTATGAAGTACCATTTTATAGAGAGCTGGTGCTTGAAGCGTCAAAACTTAGAACAACATGGTCTTAAGCAAGTTGGTGCCTAAAGCGCCAGAATCAGCGCCTGAAGCGCCAGAGATGACTTTTTGCAGATTAAGGTAGTTCAAGATGAATTTTGCATGAATTTCAAAAGTGATACTTGTTCTAAACACCCATGGAGTGATTCAATGCATCTAGACACTTCAGAATGTTTTTTATGAAGAGATATGTCTCTTGGATCAATAGACATGTCTTTTGAATTCAAAAGAGTTGACTCTTGGATAGAATTTTGGAGGAAATTTTGAATTCATTTTGGAGGGAGACAACCTCTAATAAAAGAGAGGGAATTTTAGGGCATGCATACAGAGAGAAAAAGGTGGGCCAGAGAGAGGAAGAAGAAGGCGAGAGAGAAAGAGAGAGAAAGAATCAAGGGCTTGATATTTTCTTTAAGGATTGTAAGAAGAAAGAGAAGGTGAGAGATTTCTTCTTAATTACACTTCTAAGATTGAATTGAGAGTGCTTGTGAAGAGGTAAAGTACTTGGAGAGAACTAGAGATTTGCTTGGGATAGATTGTGAGATAAGTTGTGTTCTTTTATTTCTTTGTTTTGTAAACTTGTTTTAATATATGAAATCCGTATTTTGTTGTATCTTTCTCATGAGTTTTGAGTAGTCTTTATTATCTTTCTCCCTACTTTGAGATATATTTTTGTGAAGAATTGATTTTATTTTATATTGTTTTAAATGTAAAAAATTTGTGATGATTTGAACTCTGATATTCATTCACTTTTTGATCTGGTCAATTGAAATATTAAAATGTGTTGAGAAACATATGTTCCGAAATGGATATGATTTCTA
>NEWO01000097.1:1364125-1405838 GCA_003013225.1 Phalaenopsis aphrodite
ATCTTACCTACTAAATGCTAGAGGTTAAGATCAATATGTGGAATTTCAAGTTAAGTAAATAGAAGAGTTTTGAGTTTCTAATGATGGGGGTACCTTTTCTAATTTTCTAAGACTAGTCAATAGGAAAGTCCTATAGCTAGACCTAGGCTACTAAAGAAATTTCTAGACCTCAACCAAAAGTGAGGTCAACAAGCAATCAATATTTAAATAAACTCCATGACCACTAAAAGGTTATGGTATATTATCAGGTAGTTTTTGTTTATCATTTTTGCATTTGTTAGTAGTTCTCAGACTTGGTATTCTTTTAATACTAATACTGGGAGGTAATTGGTTAAAATGAGATGTAGTAGTTGTGTTAATTGGGTTAGAACTAGTGTTGACTTCATTTGAGATTAGAGTATCTACAGAGGGATAATTTATTGGATTATTCATAAATTGATAATCTATCAATGTTTTAATTAAGTCCTTAATTTCATTTTCAGAAGTATGTTCTTCAACATTGATGACTTCGTTTAATCGAATAGAACCTTGAATGTTTCTTTGTATATTTGTCCAACCTAGAATTTCTGGATTGTAATAAAATTTTTCTAAATTACAATATTCAACTAGGATGAGAGTTGTTGCTATATTGCTATTTCAAATTTGTTGATTTTGCATTATTCTTAATCCTAACTTGTGTATATTAGAAGTGCTTTCAATATGAGCTAGTTTTTTATATCTATTTTGAAATAAATTTTTAAATAATTTAATTTTTTTAATTGATTTTGATTTAGTTCCATAAATTGACGAGTTGTTCATTAGTTATGACTTTAAAATATAATCCTAATTCTAGTTACTATTTTATATCATATAGCTTATTACAATCCATTCGTTGTAATTTCCTAGAGGAGATTTTATATGAAACAGTTGTTCTTTTTTAAAGACTTCTTGTTGATTATTTTTAATATTTATCGGTAATAACTCACAAATACGATTAAATTCGTTCTCAAGCTATGATTTATTTATCATTATTCAACATCTAACTTATTTCCTATGTCAATTATAAAATCGTCAAATAGTAGTTTTCTTCTTAACTCATTTTCTTCTATAATCTGAGTTTCATATGAAGAAAAATCCGAGTCACAAGAATAATTTTCTGTACATAAACATATTTTATGTTTGGGAAAATTATATGTAATACTTTGTTTTTTACGAAGTGCTTCATATTTTTTATATTCGTGATTTATTTCTTCAAAAATTTCTTGTGTTTATCTTTTAGGTTAGATACATGATTTGAGGTGTAAGACTCTTTCATTTAAACTATTAAAGATATGAGATCAGTTTGATTTCATATTTTTCTAAACTTAAATATATATGTAAATTAAATGTCTTTCTGAAGCGGGCGACAAAATTTTTATTTCGGCAACCGACAGCTTCCAACGGGCAATTCCTCAACATTTTAGTGTCGACCAAGATGTTTAATAAAAAATTGACTTCACTTGAATCAACTTAAGGAAAAGACTCTATTACATTTTCTAAACTTGTATTGGAGTATTAGCACCATTATTAGTAAAGCCCTCATGAAGTTCTTTTTCATATGAATAATCTAAGTAAGTTTGATATGACAAATTACATTTTTTCTTGAAATAAATAGAGGCTCAGAAGTCTTAGATTTGATTACTAAGTACTCTTAAACTTAGAGTGTGAACCTAAGTTATTAAAATTTTTTTCTTAAATTTTATTATTTTAGTTATGAAACTAAAGTATAGAAGTTTATAAGTTAATCTCTATCTTGAGTCAATTGCTTTTATGTAGTAAAAGTGTCACTTGATGACAAGTAATATTTAAGTTTAGGGGATTTCGATACACTAAAATACTGTGTTGTTTTAAGTACATTTTATGCTTATTTTTGGTAATGTTGCACATTAAAGAAGGGTATTATTATGTTTTTGTTGTTTTTATATCAATTTTAGGCATTTGGAGCAAAAGTAATAAAAAAGACAAAATTTGGAGCAAAAACAACAAATTTTGAAATTTTACAGAGAGTTAGCGCCTATAGTGCCCTAACTACCATACGAAGAGCCATTTTACAGAGATTTGATGCTTGCAATGCCAGATTTGGTGCATGAAGCACCAAAACCCAGAACAACATTGTCTTAAACAAGTTGGCACCTAAAGTGCTAGGACCAGCGCCTAAAGCGCCAAAGACACCTTTTTACGGATCAAGGCGGTTTGAGATAAATTTTGCGTGAATTTTGAAAGGGACACTTGTTCTAAATGCCCCATGGAGTGATTCAATGTATCTAGACACTTTGAAATGTTCTTTTATGAAGGGATATTTCTCTTGGATCAACAAACATGTTTTTTTTAATTCAAAAGAGTTGACTTTTGGATAGAATTTTGGAGGGAATTTTGAATATATTTTGGAGGGAGACAACCTCTAATAAAAGAGAGGGAAGTCTAGGGAATGCACGTGGAGAGAAAAATGGGGGCCGAAGAGAGGAAGAATAAGGCAAGAGAGAGAGAGAGAAAGTCAAGGGCTTGGAGATTTTCTTCAAGGATTGTAGGAGAAGATGGAAGGTGAGAGATTTCTTCTTCATTACACTTCTAAGAGAGAATTGAGAGTTCTTGTAAAGAGGGAAAGTGCTTGAAGAGAACTTCTAGGGATTTTCTTGGGAAGGATTGTGAGATAAGTTGTGTTCTTTTATTTCTTTGATTTTTAAAATTATTTTTATATATGAAATCTATGTTTTGTCGTGTCCTCATAAAATTTGAGTATTATTCTTTATCCTTCTCTCTACTTTGAGATATGATTTTGTGAAGAATTGATTTTGTTTTATATTGTTTTAAATTTAAAAAAATTGTTATGATTGAACTCCGATTTTCATTTATTTTTCGATCTGGCCAATTAAAGTGTTAAAATGTGTTGAGAAACATATGTTCTAAAAGAGTTATGATTTCTATAACATAGTGAGAATCACATTTGATTTCATGAGTGAGGATGTCATCCATGGAGTTGCGTGCAAATAAATAATGAAATATACTTTATTGGATGCAGAATTAGAGATTTTATGGTGACAGTTTAAATCCTTAATTTAGTCCAGTTGATTGGAAACTAATGAGAGGGAGTACTGGGAGCTCTGAGTGGCAACCGGTATCCTCGAAGGGTAACCACATAATTTGGGATCAAGCTTTGGATAAGTTAATATTCTTTGTGTACTTGGAAGAGGGTTAAAAATACAATTGTTCATATTTGACACAAAACAATATATATATATTTTTTCAAATGATTTTAATTTCTTCACAATCCGTATACTCATTATAAAGGGTAAGGATTCTTTCTTAAATTTGAACTCTCAATCACAAAAACTTGTTTAGTTTTTGTAAGTTTATTTTTGAAAGTTTAACAATTAATTTAGTTAACTTGGTTCATTTAACTGCATTTTATTTAGCATTCACTCTAATACTTTTGATTTAAATTTAGTGCTTCAGTTTTGTATTTCAACTTGTGATTTACATTATAAATATAAGAATTTATTTATAAGCATTTCCAACTTCCTTGTGGTATCGATATCTAGGACTCCATTAGAACTCTTCATTACTTGAGCGTTACATAAACTTGCATTATTATTAGGAGATTTGGCATTTTAAAGGTTTTAAAAGATAAAATTATTTTCATTAAAGTCATCTTTGTTATGGTTTACATTGCATATTTATTATTATTATTATGTGTGTATTTTGTAATATTGAAAAATAGCACACTAAATTGCTCGCATCACCCAGCTTCACGCCGTATGTGCATGAAGAAGAAAAAGAAGAAGAAGAAGAAGAAGAAGAAGAAGAAGAAGAAGAAGAAGAAAAAAAAAAAAAAAGAAGAGAAAGAAGATGAGTAAAATTTATTGGGTTTTGTTTGTTTTTACTTTTTGTTATTTTTTTTGTTTTATTGTTGATGGTGTAAGTTTTACAATTTATGTGTTTGGTTTGTGCACCTATTGAACTTGTTTGTATATGTAACTGTAAATTGTGGAATTTTTGTTCAACATTGTTAGTTTCTTTATTTTACTGTTTATGATTTTAATTTACTTTATATACGAACTTGGTGTAAAAATGGTTCTTTCTATTTCTTCTTCTTCTAGATCAAGATTTTGCACCCGTAAGATAGGATATGTCTATTTTGGAGTGTATTCCAAAATTTGGAATTCAAATTCAGTAAAATGTTCCTCCATAGGTTGTGATGATAGTTCTAGTTCTTTTTGCTTTTTAGCTCTTTTTAACTGCTTATTGCAATTTCTTCTCTGGGTGCATGTCAGTCCTATCTTTAGTTTTGTTATTCCTGTCATAGAAGCATCAACAATCCCATGAGTAGTAGCAACTAGCATTGATTTCTTTTTTTTTCTTTCAATTGTTTGACTCTTTCTAGCTAATTTTTTTTTAGTAGTATGTTCGGGTTTCAAATGAAATTCCAATATAGGTAGTATTTCTTTTGCTTCTTCTTGACTAATAATCGATAACAATGGTTCATTGCAAAACAACTCCACTTGTGCTAGATCAAAGTCTGAGTGGGCTCTTCCTCCCTGTTGTATGCATTTGCACTCTAGAGCTAAGTATATTCCGCTACAAAAACTAAACAAGTTAGGGGTCTGAAATTTTCCTGCAAAAAATAAGGAAAATGTCAGTGCACATATTTCAAATCCATTTTAGTTTGTTATTCTCTAATTTTGTTGTTGTCATAATTTTAGTTCAAAATCCATATGTGGTTGTGGATAGAAGTTCATTACTTTAAAGGGTGAGAAAGAGTTTTGCGAAATCAATAATTGAAATCCATGATTGCAATGAAATAAAAAAAAGAAAACTCTTTCATTCACTCATTATTTCAGTTGTCCCCAATTTAGAAAATAAGTCATTTTTCATTTTTTATGTCACATAATATTATTTATAATATTGTCTGTTAATTTGGGGTATTGTTCTTTCCCCTTAGAAATCGACCAGCTTGTAGGATCCACCTGAATATACTTTTTGATAATGTATGAGCCCTCCCATGTTGGTTCAAATATTCCACCCATTTTGCGGTGGGCGAGGATTGGTCTTTGGAGTACCAAGACCAAGTTTCCAATTCGAAATGTTCTTAGACAAACCAACTTGTCGTGTGCCTGTATCATTTTTGCTCGATACAATTGTGACTTTTGTTGAGTTTGTAAGTGCTTGACTTCTTATGTTTTCTTCGAACATCAAGTTTGCATTTTCTTCTTCCCTTATTTTATTTGCAGTCGCTGCCCTGAGAGAAGGAATTTGTACATCGAGTGAAAACACGGCTTCAGACCCGTACACCAAAGCAAACGGTGTTGATTGTGTTGTTGTTCAGTATGTAGTATAGTAGGCCCATAAGGCTTTTGTTAACCATTCATGTCATTTTCTTGAACTACCCGTTAACGTCTTTTTCAAGATTTGAACCAAAGTCTTGTTAAAGGCTTTAACTAAACTGTTAGCATTAGGGTAATAAATTTTTGAATGCCTCCAATCTATCTCATGTCTTTGAACAAAATTATTTATTTTTGTGTTTTTGAATGTTATCCCATCATCTAAGATAATTCTTTAAAGAACTCCCAAATCTATAAACAATTTGTGTTTTAAACAAGTGAAGGGCCTGATCTGCTTGAGTTTCTCTCAATGGCACTACCTCTACCCATTTGAAGATGTAATCAGTGACGGCAAGAATGAACCAGTGTTCTTTAGATGATGGAGGGTTTATAGGGCAAACTATTTATGTGCCCCAACATTCGAACAACCACGACGCAATTGTCTGGTGTAGCACATTTGGGGACTAGTGTAAAACCACCCCATGCAGTTGACATTGGCGACATCTATTCACAATTTTTAAATAATCTATGATCAATATCGATCAGTAGTACCCTAGTATTTTTATTTTCATTTTCATTTTTGTCCTTAATTGGGGTGTGTCACAAAGGCCCGGGTGAAGTTCTTTGATGATGCCTTGAGCTACAGATTTTCTCAGGCACCGCGCCACATCTGGTTAAAAGATCATAGGTAGAGGGTATTATTTACAAGGGCATAGAACAATAATCAATACTTGATTTGGTTTGCAATAGAGTTGTTTCCAGGTAATTTCTCAAGCTATAAATATTCATTTAGTGGTTTTCACCAATCATCTTCTTTTTCCTTGTCTGTAGTTGTCATTATTGTATTATCATTCATATTATGAAGATTATCTATATCAATTTGAGAGATAATGTCAACCTTATATATAAATTGGAAAGTTGTCCTCCTAAGCAGGCAAAATCTTTTGCAAGCTTTGATAAAGCATCTGCTAATGAGTTCTCTCACCTCGGGATTTAGAAAAAGGTAAAACAATCGGGACTTGTTCTATCAACTTCATTGTATAGCATAAGTATTGTTCAAGAATTTGTTTAGGACTATACAATTTCTAGCAATTTGGTTAATGATTAGTTGGGAGTCTCGGTGGATATCAATGTTTTTAATCTCCATTAAAATTGTCAATTCTAAATTGGTTATGAGTGCTTCATATTCAGATTTATTACTTGTACACAATTCTCTCAAGTGGTAAGAAAATGACATCATTGCTTTGTCTGGAGTGATGAAGATCAATTATACCATTGTTTTTCTAGGTATAATCATATTCTTATTTTTATCATTATAAACAGATAAAGCTCTATCAAAGTATAATTACCATCGTCAAACATCAAAACTTTCAAGTTCCGAATTTGTTTATTGGGTAGACTGTCATTGAGAGAGGACCCTCCAATAGTGGGTGTGCCACTAGGAAGTCTGCCAAAATTTGTCCTTTGATGGCACGTAGCGGCACGAATGTTATGTCAAACTAGAGCAATATAATTGCCCATCTTGTGAATCCTTCAGAAAGTGTCAGCTGAGTTATAAGTTATTGTAAAGGGTTTATTCTTGAAATAAGATTCACCTTATGATAGAGCATGCAATGTCTTAGCTTTTGAACCTTAAAAATCAAAGCTAAGCAATGCTTCTCAATTGTTGGATACCTTATTTCAGTCAGAAATAAATGATGACTTAAGTGCTATAATGGCTTTCCTTACCCTCGTCATTGACTTGAGTTAGCAAGGCTCCGAGAAAGTCATCTGCATTCACATTGTAGAGGATTAGATGTCTTTTTAGGACAGTGGATGCTAAAATAGGAGATGTTGTCAAGTATTGTTTGATTCATCAAAAAGTGTGTTAGCATTTGCCATCCTAGATGAATTTAGCATCTTTCCTAGTTAAGGTGGTAAAGAGTTGGCACCTGCCAGATAAGTTGGAAAAAAAATGTCTTATTTATGTCAATTTTCCTTGGAAAGATTGTAATTGCGTCAAGTTCTTTGAAGGAGGCATATTTAAGAACGCTTCAATTTTAGGAGGGTCAATTTCGATCCCACAATTATGAACAATGAATCCTAATAACTCCCCAGAAGTGACACCAATGAAGCATTTCAAGGGATTCAATTTAAGATTAAATTATCGTAATCATTCAAAGATAATTCTAAAATCATAAAAATGGTCATCCTTTTATTTACTTTTGAAGACAAAGTTATCCACAAAGTACTTGACCTGGTTATGAATGAGTTCATAAGAAATTCATGTCATTATCCGCTGGTAGGTCGCATTAGCATTCTTAAGTCCAAAAGGCTTTACCTTATACCAGTAAATCCTGATGGGTGTTTGGAAGGCAGTATTTGGTTCATCTTCTGGAGATATTTTAATTTGGTTTTAGCCTAATGATCCATCCATGAAAGAGAATATCACATGTGGAGATGCAATATCCACCATCAACTCTGAGATCAGTAAAGGGAATTCATCATTTTGATTGGCTTTATTTAGGTCTCTAAAATCAATACAGAATCAAATTTGATCACTCTTTTCTTTAAGGGCATTATTCTGGTAAACCAGGTTGGATATTTTCTTCTCGGATAAATTCGACATCGATCAATTTCTTAACCTTGGCTATGAATTATTGTTCAATTTCCATGTGCATTCTTATTGGAGCTTATTTTATTGGGATTGCGGTTTGGCTTATCTCAAGCTTATGGACTGCTACTTCTAAAGTAATTCTAGGCATTTCATCGTAACTCCATGAGAAGCAATTTTTGTATTCTTTTAACTATTAGTTATTTCTTTTGTTTCAATGTTGTAAAATAGCATGTTGAAAAATGTTAGTTTTGGGTCATCTTCAGTTTTTAGGTTGATTTCTTTCAGCTCGTATATTGTCAAATTAATTGCTTTCTCAAATTTTGGTGGTGCACCTTTTATTAATGGTTCCTTAGAATCTTTAGTTACTATCACATATTCAAGGTAAAGTTCTTTGGTGATAATAAGAAAAAAATTTGTCGTTTAGGGGTCCTAACGTACTGAATCCAACACCTTCTTTCGAGTTATGTTTTTGTAGTGGATTATCCCAAAGTTGCTCAAAGAGGTGGGATTGGTCTACTGACCAGTGCTTTGGTATAAAACCAAATTAAACAAATTTTTTAACACAAGGAGAATAATGTACACCTTGAAGTTCCATTAATTTAAAAAAAATTCCATCTTCTAATTTTACATTTGTTTCTGAACCAGAAGAGGAAGAACTAAGTTTCATACATTCACTATGTACTTCTTTGACCACTAAACTCTCTAATCAATTTGAAGATATTGGAGGTAGGGTAGTCATAGTATGTATATAATGATTGATTCGTTCATACATGGACTCAAACTATTCCTTTTGTTCTTCGTCCTCAAGAGACAATGTGAATCATGGCTCCTTTTGAGTCACTATAATTTTCTTATTTTTTTCTTTTTTCTTCTCTTTAAATAGAGTCCAAACAGATATTGAATTTCAATGGTTTCCTTATTTTAGCAAGTAGATCTTCTCTCACTTGTCCTCGTCCCTGACCTCAATCTCAGATGCAAGTCTTGCAATAGTTTTCACCTTTGTTTATACTTTCAAATGATAGTTATTGATTTTATTTTATTTTTATTCAATTCCTTAATTTTTCCCCTTTTTTATCCTTTTCTTCTGCATTTATTATTGCATCCTTGGAGAATATTGTCTTTTTTTTGGGGCATAATAAGAATCACATTCACGTATGTCAATCTCATGCACGAAGAAGGGTTGTAAGCTTTTGTGATACAATATTCTTGTCCCTCTTGTAGATATTTGATGCACTAATGAAATGATGAGGGGATCATTTTATATTCATGAAGCCACAGTTGACCAAATAAAATAGTGAAAGGTAGGCCAGAGTCTATAATGTGAAACTTTATCATTATTACCAAATCACTGATTTTTAAATCTAGTGTAATTGATCCCACAACTCATTCTCTTGTTGATTAAAGCCAAGCAACATAATTTTGAACTTTTTTAATTTATGGCCATCAATGTACAAGTAGGCAAGAGTTTTTAAACTCATTATGTTAATTGAAGTGTCACAGTCAATAAGCATGGTCAATAAGCACCCTTGAAAGCATAATTTTGTCAATTTTTACTAAGATGTAAAGGGAGTGATTGTGCTCAGTTGTTCCGAGTAATAAGTCATCATCGAAAAATGTAACCTTGGATTATTCTTCCAACAAATAAGCCTTGTCTAAGAGAGTGCTAGCAAGTTGAGCTAAAAAGATTTCAGGATCTAAAAGAGCTTATATTAATGATTCCCACATTTCTTTAGAGAGAATGAGAGCATCATAAATAGTCAATCTTACTGGAAATTTTCTCATATGGGCTAAGAAGTTATAGTATAAGTTGTTGTGAATGTTCTATGTACTATCTTAGATTAATGTTTCTTGTATTGGAGGGATTGTCTCTTCTGGTGCTACTATTTGCTTTCCTTTCTTCTTGGGAGCCATCCTAAGAGGTAGAACTTTTCCACTTCGTAAGTTTATTTCAATTATTTGCTCCCGCTCTTGTGGTAAATTTGAAGTTTCTTTCAGAAGTGCCTTTGATGATGCTTTTGTCTCTAAGTCTAATGATTCTATGTTTATAGAAATTGGCACTCCACATAATTCGAGTGTAGCAATGCATCTTCACTTTCACTGTTATCAAAATTGTTATTATTACTGCTATCATTTGGATTGTTGTTAGACTCATTGGGTTGGGTACCATTTGAGCATTTTCTACGAGATCAAAATCGAGTTGGGTCTTTTCAGGAATGATATTATCAAAGATAGATAAAACATTGCCAAAATTAAATGTTTTAGCATTAACGGACCCCTGAGGGACAAGAAAAAATCAAACAAAATCAATGGCTCAGAAGATTTCTTTCCCTCATTCGAGATCATTCTAGGAGAGCAAAGATAAGTAGAAGTAGGGACTACAAAGAGAAAGGTAGCCTCTATTCTATGAAGTCCTATAATCCTCTCAACCTCCTTTTCTTTTCCTTTATGTGAGGCATCTTATTGAGAATCTTCTTGGAAAATTTAGTAGATGTTATATCCCATCCATCATTATCTTTGTAGGGGTCGACAGGAACAGATTCGTTGACCGATATTACATTAATCAAACCTTGTTTGAGCTCTTTCAAGTATTCCATCAGGTCTTCTATGCTCTCTACCTTGATGTTATATTCCAACCAATCCTTGAAAACAATCTTCAATCTTGTGCTCGAGCATCATATGGTAGGCACAATAGTTGGGGTAATCCTTCATATTGACTTCTCCTTGTCTCTTGGCTTCAAATAATTCAAACTCCAAGATCATTATAAGTTGTGAAATATCTTTGCGACACTTCTGCTTTGAACAGATTTAATTTATGTGTTTAACCAATGACTTCTTTTCTATCTTTTGTTGAGTTGATTATTAAAACTGCAACTGTAAGGATGGTTGCGATGGATTGACATTCTGTCACTTTTTTCTTTATTCGGGTTGTACCTGTATCGATTATTTACCCTTTTCTATTGCTGAAGCATTTCTTGAATTCTTTTCAAATGTTTTTTTCTCAGCTTTTCTATTTGTTCTTTTATATTCATTTGCTTGGCTTCCTCTTGGAGACTGGCAGCTTTAAGCATAAATGCTACCGATCCGTGAATGCTCGAGTAAAATTCAACGACATGTTATTCCTAAAGTTGAGGTTCAGACTTCATGCTAAGATTTCTCCAGTGAAGGATGTAATCAGCAAGAGTTTTTCTTGGTTTCTGCTTCTTTATCACTTTAGATCTCCGACAGTGATGTGGTGTTGTACTCCGATAAAATGTTGAATAAAGAGATTTTCCAACTCAACAAAAGTTTTGATAGATCCATCAGGAAGGTCAACGTATCAATCAAAAGCAACTTCTAAGAGGCTATTAACAAATTGTCAAAATAAATGTGCATCACAACACCCTGTGGTACAACTACTTGCACGAAAGTGTGCAACATACCAAAGGGGGTTTTCATTTCCATCAAATAATTTGAAAAGTTTTGGAACAAATCCCATAGGGTATTCGACAGAATCATATTACTCTGGGTAGGGTCTACTATTTGGAATTAATGATCCAACCCTCATATGAGCCATTATATCCTTGACTTTTTGTTCCACTAATTGAGTTATGTATTTTTCTAGATTTTTGTTTTCAATGGAGTCAATTTTCCTCTGACTTGTTTCTTCCATTTCTATCAATTCTTTCTTCTCATCAAGAATATGAACCATTTCTGGTCCAAGATCTTGATATTTGACAACGATGTTACTTGAAACTGGTTATGCAAAGTTGCCAATGCGACCATCATCTCCTCGACTTTCTTTTCAAGGCGATTAATTTGTTTGTCGCATTGTCATCTGACCCTTTGTAATTCTTCTGTCATGTATTCTATACTTGATGGTGGTATCTCTCATGCAGATGAGGTAGCTCATGTCTCTACCATATTATTTCTGAAAACCTCTCCTCTTAGTCATCGAGAGAATTCCTTTCTTTGTCTATGGATAGTTGTATGACATCGGCTCTTAATTTCGTTAATCTTTCTTCAATTAAATAGTGTAAATCTCTTCAGAAGGATTATTTATTGACATGGTACATTGCATCCCACTACATCAGAGACTTCTTAAGATGGTTTATGTCTCCATATGTTTTTTTTAAGTATAGGACGAGTCACTGCTAGGGGAGTGGCATCATGATGTAGGTAGCTACAATCCCCAACTCGTATCATTTGCACCAGTGTTCATTTTAAGGAATCTATCCTTAGTTCGTGAAAGTATTTCATCATGTGTTGGTAAAGAAACTAAAAGGTGTCTCAACTTAGCTTTGGAAATTGGAGTGTCTGTTATTTTGGGTCCCAAACGAAGTTTGACGCTCGTCTGTGTCACTATTGTTTACCGATCTCTTAAGAAAAGCTTAGCAGGTATCTGAGTAAATTGGTCTTCAGATTTTTACTGATGGATTTTATTGCTTAAAAGGTTTTCTCTTCATTAATGGGCAGACTGCACATCCCATTTTTCCTATAACTTGTGAGATTGAATATTCCTCTTCTCTTGTGAGCTTCTCAAACACATACCAAACTTTTGAGATGAACAAACTTTTTCTCTTTTCTAGATGAAAAGATCAAGGTTGATTATCTACAATGTGTTGAATATTTTCCTAGTCGTGAGCGACAAATAACGGGTAAGACTTTCTTCCTTTTAGGAAGAGGTAGTCCTCGGGGAACTTCACTTCCTCAGACTCAATAGTTTCTGATTTGGTAATTGTATCATTTGCATTCTTATTCCTTTTCTCTAGTGCGGATCAGATTCTATTCCTACATTGAGTGCGAGTTAGTGGACTAGATTCAAAGCTGAAACCAACCTCAAACATAAACAATGTCAAACCACATTCATCCACTTCGATGAGGATTTCTTTACTTTAAGATCAAATTCTTTATTTATTTCATTAATAGGATAGATTATAATGAACTTCAAAACTATTTTGACAATAGAGGCCTCCTTAGATGGAGTTTTCTTGAGAGGACAGAAGTCCTGGAAGGAATTCAAATTGAATTCAATTAGAGGCTATGTGACCTCAAGTGAGGCTTTCTTGATGATAGTTTGAGGTAAGTTGCCCAACACCACTTCAATTTCATCAAATCTAGAGCCAAACTTGATTATTGATCCTTACTAACGCGTAACCTTGCTAGTTAGCAAATCAAATCGTTGAGAGTAGGGAAATATTAACTTCATGGCATCCATTGCAACAGTACGGTATTTTTAGAAAAGTTCAAAATATCATTTTTTACTTTAGACACATTATGTAAATTGGGGATTTTGTATTTAAGAAGTTTTTTTAAAGTATTAATATCATTTTTTATGCCATTTTGTTTAGTTATTGTTGGAGTTTAAGAACCTAAGATTTGTTCATCGAGAACAATTCTTTGGATTGAAGAAACGTTAGTTCTACTTTTTCTAAAGATTGAAATGAGTATAACATAGATCTGAGAGAAGGATAATTTAGTCTAATAAAAGACACATTATCCTTGCAATGAGAATAAAGTAATTAACTAGAGATGGGGAGAGAGAGAGTCGCCATTCTCTTGTCCCGCCGCCAATTCTTCTGTCTTTCATTTGTTAATGTCATCGTTGTCAAGGAGTTGCTTCTTTATTATCCATTACATCGACCTCTTTTCCGAATAACTCTCTTTCTTATATCATATAGGTGATCTTGAGAAATTGAGAAACTCGAAGGGAAAAGAAATGGGCAAATAATAATGGAAACATTCAAAAGAAAATAACTCGAAATCTTTCTTTTGATGATCATTGTAGAGGGAACTTTGGAGCGTTTGACTTTCGAGATACTTGTGTAAATAAAACCACATGAAAAACCCCAAAACTAAAGATTTATGTATGATATCTATCCAGGGGGTTCGCATTCTCCTATAATAGAAAACTTCTGTAGTTAATTATGTCTAATGTAGTTATTACCACTTAAGCAAACTCTCGATTAAAGTTAAAATTTGTTCTCACAAAGTTTAAGTGTTATTTGTCAAGGAATGGAACGTCAAAATCCAGTCCTAAGGGTAGTAGATTTCTAAAGGTTTGATACTATCCTTAAAAGTTTTGTTTTTGCTTTGTTGTTAATTGTTTATTTGAAATTTATCATTTGACTCTAGGTCTTGAACTTTCATCCCTATAAAATAAAGTTAGTACACCCTAATAACATGTATAGTAGATCTAGAGCATTGCATGCTTTATGTCTTCAGTAGCTTTGCAAAAAAAAAAAAAAATTAATACAAAAATTATGTTTTATAAATTTAATTTGTTAACATTTTTAATTTTTAGACATCCCGATCAAGAAGTCAATGGCTTCATCGTCCCGAGGTCATCAGTTACCCTGATCTACTTAGTCTGAGAGGCGATCAAACCTACACTGACCAAAAGATTATTATCAACAACCACAGATTGTGTCGTCCAACAGATCTTCATAGACCCGAATATCTGGGGTTAAAGTTGCGTTAAGTGATTTTTGTTCATTAAGTTTTATTTAAGTTTTAATATATTTTTTGGATTTATCGGTTGAAAATTTTAAGGTTTTAAGCATTTTATTAGCCAATTAATTTATTTTGTCATTTTTTTTATTTTGGTATATTATTGTTTTGAGATAACTCGACCAAAATCTCATGGTTTCGTCGTCCTGAATCATTAAAGTTTGTAGTTTGATTATTCACAAGTGATAGGAAGATATTTTGTTAGCAGTCATGAGTTGCATCATCCAAAATATCTTCTCAAACCTGGTTTTAGAATTTTTTGTTCAGTTTTAAGTTTTAATTTTTTTTAAGAGGAATTTTATTTTATTTAGGTTGGTTGGACATTTTGGCTCAACTTATCACTGGCTGAGGTTAAATACAGCTTTATTCTCATAAGAGAAATTTAAAATCTATTTAACTTCCAGTAACCTAAATTCAGACAACTTGTTCAATTTGGATTTGAATAATCCATAGTTAACTTCTCAAAAATCTGAATTAATCCAAATTAGGTTAACTATTCCTCAAATTATCCTTAATCCATGTTTTAAGTTCAACATGATTAATCCAAGTTGGTTTGAGTTTAACTAGAGTCTAACTAAAACCTACTTGATTTCAGACTGACTCAGTAATAATATTAAGTTTTTCATTCATCACATTAACTTAGAATCAACTTAGGTTGAGCCGAGTTGATTTAAGTCGATTATTTGGATTAAATCAAGTTCAAGCTATATTAGACGTGTTTATAGTCCAACATAATTTAGTCTTGAGTCATTATTCAAGCTTAAGCTAGATTAAACTTGGGTAGATCATTGACTTCACTTAGAGTTTCAAATGGGACAAATCTGAGTTAATTTAATTTAAAGCAAATTAACTCAGAAAGCGAGCTTATTTGAATTGCCCCTAGTTAAGCCAGGTTAGCCCAACGGTCTGGTTGATTTGGGTTAGCCCGAGTTAGTTTGATTTGTCTCGGTATATCTGTTGATTTGGGTTAACTTGAGTTAGGTTGGATTGACCCAGTGGTTCAATTAATTTGGGTTAATCCGAGTTAGGTCGTGTTGGCCCTGTGGTTCAGTTGATTTGTTAACGTAAGACTCATATAAACCTAAGTCCAAATCAAATCACCTTTAAGATTTAGGTTCAATGTAGATTGACTAAGTCTAATGTGAGTTAGACTTAGGTTTTAGGTTTTGGTTAAGTCTAATTTCAGTAAGACTTAAAGGGATAATTAGGTCTAATGACGGTTAAACTTATTTTAGGTTTAACTAAACCTTATTTAGATTGAGACTAATGTAGGTTAGACCTCATTATGATTTAAGATTTACTAAAGTCTAATCTAGGTAAGACTTAAATGGGGTAAATAGGTCTAATGTAGGTTAGACCTAGTTAAGGTTTAGAGATTCACTAAGCATAATTAAAGTAAGACTTAATTAGGTAATTAGGTCTAACGTTGGCTAGACCTAATTAAAGTTTATGATTTATTTATGTCTAATTTAACCAAAACTTAATTAGTTAGTTAGCTTTTATGTAGGTTATACCTAATTAAAGTTTAGGGTTTAATTAAGTCTAATTTAAGTAAGGCTTAATTAGGTATTTAGGTCTGATGTTGGTTGGACATAATTAGGGTTTAAGAGTTAATTAAGTATAATTTGAGTAAAACTTAATTAGGTAATTAGGTTTGATGTTGGTTAGGCCTAATTAAGATTTAAGATTTAACTAAATTCAATTTAGGTGTAACTTAGTAAGATAATTAGGTATAATGTAGGTTAGACCTAATTAGAATAAAATTTAATTAAGTGTAATTTATGCAAGACTTAATTAGGTAATTAGGTTTTATGTAGGTTAGACCTAATTAGGATGTAAGGGTTAATTAAGTTTAATTTAAGTAAGAATTAATTAGGTATTTAGGTCTGATGTATGTTAGACCTAATTAGCATTTAAGAATTAATTAAGTCTAATTTAAGTAAGACTTAGGTAATTAGGTCTGATGTAGGTTTGACCTACTTAAGATTAAAATTTTAATTAAGTCTAATTTAAGTAAGACATGATTATGTAATTAGGTATGATGTGGGATAGATCGAATTAGGATTATTTTTAATTAGTCTAATTTAGGTAAGACTTAACTAGATAATTATGTCTAACGTAGATTAGACCTAATTTAGATTATGTTTAATTTAATATAATTTAAGTAAGACTTAGGGCCTATTTGGGGCAGCTTATAAGTGTGGGGGCATTTTTGTAAACGTCGTGGTACCATTTGGATCGCGCGTTTTACCCGCTTATCCGAAAACGCGGTTCCATTTTTACTCTAAACGCAGGCCACGGGTCGACCTCAATGTTCGACTTGTAAGCAGCGTTTCAAGATAATTTGTTTATTATGAAATACACAAGCCGCCTCAAACGCACCCTTAATTAGATAATCAGTTCTAATGTAGGTTAGACCTAATAAGGATTATATTTATATAAGTCTAATTTAGGAAAGACTTAATTAGATAATTAGGTCTAATGTAGGCTAGACCAAATTAAGATTAAGTTTCATTAATTCTAATTTAGGTAAGACATAATTAGATGATTAGGCCTAATTTAGTTGAAACCTAATTAAGATTAGGTTTAATTAAGCTTTATTTAGGTAAGGTTTAGTGGGATAATTAGGTTTATTGTAGGTTCAACCTAACTAGGATTTAGGTTTAACTATGTTTTTTTTAGGTAAGGCTTAGGCCCCGTTTGGGACAGCTTAAATGTGCGGCGGCGTTTTTGAAAACGCCGCCATAGCGTTTGAAAATCACGTATTTCCTGCGTTTTTGAAAACAGCGTTTTTTATTTATGTTACACGCGGATCGCGGGTATATCCCCGCGATCCGCATTTCGGCTCCAACATTTCCTTCGGCTACCCTCAACCCCGCAGCCGACCTTCCTTCGCAAGTGTTGCTCGATCTCGCCTCTGTCGCTCCTCCGCAGGTAACGAAACATTTGCGTCGTCCCTTCTTTCCCCTATTTCGCTGAGAGATCTGAAATTGGCAGTCGATCCAGTTGTTTGGAAGTGCTGAGTTGGTAAACCTAGATCTACTCTGATAAAAATATAGATCCGCTGTTTCTGTGATATGTTTGAAGCATCAAGGCAGTTCCCTTCTTCATTCCTCATCCCAACCTATCGTGCATATTCACAGCATACGGTTTTTTTTTACCGTTTTATGATCTTACGGACTCCATGCTATTCAAAGTTAGTGATTCTTTTGGGTTATTTCTTGAGGATTGATGATATTGATGCAATGTTTGTTTCCCTGCCATTCCATTCTTTGAGGGTATTTGTTGAGGGTAGTTTTAAAAAAAGCTGTAGATACGTTGGCTTTCCTCTTTCAGAACAGAGAAATTCACTTTGATATCGTAATTTATTTTTTTCTGATGCAGGGATATCGTTAAGAAATAGTTTATTGGTTAGATTTGCAAGAACATAAGAGTTGGGTCATATGCCTGTGAATGCCCCATGATGTTACAGAATTTTATAATATACGTATGGTCTTCATTTGTGTTGTCTAACACTTGAATTGAGTTATGATACTTCTATTTTTTTCAATTACAAAAAGCCAATCATTTACTATGGATATGGCTTAACAACGAGTCATGCATCAATCATTGATGTGTTAGAGATGGAATATGCAGGCCTTTATGGTCTTCAATTTACTGAATTTATTTCTCTTAGCATAATTAAGAAAGCGAGATTAGTTGTACTTAAGCATGAGGCAATGATGGAGTTCACAGCATGCAACCATGAAAAGGCTGTAGATTGATATACAAATACAGCAAGGAAAAAAAGCATTGAGCAACTCAATTGGATGGTTCTATGAGAATCAAATCCATTTCCATCCTTGCTATCTTTTTTTCTTGAAAATTTAATTTTTATTTCTTACATATTAGCTGTCAATTATCATTACTTCAATCCAAATTGCGAGCAATATGTTTTTCATAGCCGGTAATATCTACTAACTTTGGTATTTGATTGTTGGTAAATGCATTAAAGGCTAATTTTGAGTATCTGTGATATTTATCTCTATTGATGCCACAATAGAAGCATGCAAGTAGAAGGTAGACAGTGATGCAAAATTCACCTTATGTTGAATATTGATTTCTATTTTGGAATTATTTTATAACTCCCACGTTATGTTTATGCAAATACTTTGCACTGGTTGAATGAATATTCTATTACCATGTTTACTTCAATGGAGGTGTTACTATTATGTAACTCAGTCTTTTTGGCTTCGCTGACACCCCTGTATTTAACTTTGCACTGGTTGAATGATATGACAGTAAAAGATGAGTAAATCTAAAGACTCTGGTTCATCGGCTATGTGGGATAGAGAGGCTACGAATATTTTTTGTGACCTATGCGTGAGGGAAGTCGAATTGGGAAATCAACCCACAACTTTTTTTTAGTAAAGAAGGTTGGCATAATATCACTAATAAATTCAAAGAAATAACAGGAAGAGATTATGATAGGATGAAACTAAAGAACAAATGGGATCAATTAAAGAAGGACTGGAAGCTTTGGAAGGAGCTTAAAAGGGGATCAACTGGATTGGGATGGGATCCAGTCAAACGGACAAAGTTTAGTTGTTAGATATGTTAGCATATAAGAACTGGGTGGTATGTAAATGCACAAAGTATGGGGGGGGCATGCGTGCAAGGTTTTTTGCTGGTTCAGCTTCTACCCGAGAGGTAGCTTGGGAGCTTATATCCTTTGTTATTAATCCTACCCGTGAGCTTGTTGGTTGGTTATTTGGTTTGGCTTTGGCCTCTGATACGCTCGGTTGTGGATAGCAGAGTTCAGAATGTTTGATATAAATAGCATTCTTCATATAGCTGTGTATGTTTATAGTGATTGGATACATGGAAGTTCCTACATAGCTTGGATTCATGGAAGTTGTTATATGTCTTGGTAATCTTTATATGGTTGCTTTATAAAGCTTGGTTAGATAAAATGGGGTTTTCTTTGGCAAATTACATTCTAAAGCTTATCCCATGCTTGTGATCTTACTTAGCTGGTAATAATGCTGCAGCCATGCACTTTGGGAGGAAAGGTTCACATTTATGCCATGGTTGTAATCTTATAGCTTTGGTATGTACATTGAAGCCATGCCTCTTATATAGTTTGGTACTTCAGCTGTAGTTTTGGGAAATGTATGTTTGCAAATCTGATACAGTTTCAGCTTTGAGAAGCTGGGAGTATATGCAATCTATATGTTGCTTGGATGGCCCCATAGCTATATATGTAACTTGGATGGCAACCACTACTATGTTATGACCAATTTGTGTTTGTTCTCCAGTTGGCACATTGTTCTGAATGGTTATGCTGGAATGTTGTTTAGGGTCAGAATGGCNTTATCCGGATCAGCTGGTCATCAGCAGATTATCAGGATAAGCTGCTTATCAGCAGAAGCTGGATAAGCTGCAGCTGCCCCAAACAGACCCTTAGTTAGAAAAATAAGTCTAATGTTGGTTAGAACTAAGGATTTTGAGCTGGTCTCAATTAGATTGGGTTCAATTTGGGTTAGCTTCAAATTAGATTAATGTTAAGCTAAATTCAGGCTCAAAATTGAGTTAACCCTTTGTTTAGGGTTGGAACTAAGATGGTTAGATCCAATACACATAGTTTATTTGATTCCAATGTGGCTAGAGTCAACATACAGAATTTTATTCAAGTTTGGTTGCACCTAAGTCTCAGGTTTAGGTTGCGTCTAGGTTGGTTAAACTCAAAAATAAAGATTTAAGTTGGGTCCAAACACCCAAAATTAGATGTGTGTGTTTTTTATCAAACAAGGGTAACCATCCTATTATAACCTTAAGGTAAGGGTCTTAAGGTCAATCAAATTCTTCAAGCTAGGTTTTAGGGAAATTTGAGCCAAAATCAAATTTTTTTATTTTTTACATTTTTACCATTGAATTTCTAATGATTCATTTTAGGGTTTTCAAGGGTGAGAATTTTTTTAGGGTTCAAATTTATTATCCTAAATTTCTCAATGAATTTCGTTTTAATTTCCAATTTTTCGAATTTTTAAAATTATTGAAAAATAACTTAAAGTTGATGGAAATTAGATATTTTTCGTTTTATGGACCTCCCCTCACTTTGGAAAAAACATAGGAAATTCCCTAAAATGGGAGGAAAGATACTTGCAAATTTCATGATTTTTAGGTTTATATTTAATTTTAAATAATTAAAATACTCTATAGAGTGTTTAATTAATTAAAATTAAAATATAAATTCTTTATTTTTAATTTTATTTTTATTAATCTCTCCTTATTCTACTGAGTTCAGACTTATTTTTCTTTTACTTTTGTGACTTTTCTACACAAAGATATATATATTTTTTTTAAGGATTTCATACAATTTCTAGATTTAATGAATTAAAAAATTTTGAATTAATTACATATCTAACGCAACACTGAACGCTTGCATCTTTAAAGATATTGACAAAAATGAATCTTCAGTATAAGAAAAATTAAATAATTAATGATGATACTATATTAATTAATCAAAATATGAAAATCATTATAAGTTGTATAATAAATTAAAAGGTAAAAAAAAACATATTATTTTTAATCTCTTTATACGGCAATATTTATTTAAAAAAAATGATCATCTCACTTCTGAAGAAGCAATGAATTCTATATATGTTTTTTTGGAAGGAAGTTCCTAATAATGAAATAGATTTCCTCTCTTCGAATAAAACATCGATAGGTTGTGATTTAATGTCTGGTTGTTAAACTTTTGATTGTAAATAGATTTTCAAAGAGAAATTAAATTCATTTCAATCCATAGATAAACATAAAACAAAATTATTTGTCCAAGGATGTGTTTATAGTAAGAGATGGCTTATATTTGATGATATTTTAATTTTTGGCATGAATATAGGTATTATAAATGACATTAAAGATTTTATATGATATCAAAGATTTAGGTGAAGCTAGTACTCAAGCATAGAAATTAGTAGAAATACAAACCAAATTTTTATTTCACAATCAAAATATATTCATAAACTTCTTACAAAATTTAATTTTCAAGATGTATATCAATTAGACACTTCATGTAACTCTAACTTACATCTTATTAAGAATTTATGTGATAGTTATCACAATTAAATATTATTAAATAGATGAATATCTTATGCATCTAGCAAATTATTATCGACCTTATAACTTATGTTGAAAATAAAAATAAATTAAGTAGATATGCTACTAACCCAAGTGAAACTCATTAGAATGTAATAAGAAGGATTTTAAAATTTTTAAAATGCACAATAAACTATTGCATTCATTATAGTGGTTTTCTTATACTACTAGAATAATATTATGATTCTAGTTGGATTGCCGACTATGATGTTATTAAAGCCATTAGTGGTTATATCTTCACATTCTATAGTGGTATATCATGGAAATCACTAAATAAAAACTAGAATGTTGGTCTGCTATGGAAGCATATATTATAGTAGTTGATCTTGTTACTTCTGAAAGTGATGGCTTAAACGTTTGTTAGCTTATTTATCTTATGTTAAGAAACATTTGCCTACCATTTTAATAAACTTTGAAAATGAAGTAGCGATAATCAGTTCTAATGTAGGTTTTTACATAGAATTAGACATGACTCTTTATATGAATTATATAAAATAAATTTTTGACTTATCATTTTATTTTCTCTGAGAAAAATAGAGTAGATTCATCAACAAAATGACTTGTAAAGACTTCTATATTGATGTCAGTAGTGTCATAGGTTTAAAATAGTCATCACAGTGGAAACCCAAAGTTCAAATTGGAAACACCATGATAGAAATTTCAATGCGGTAGAAAAAATGTTGAGTGTGACAACAGTAGAAAAAATGTTGACTTGTAAAGACTTCTATAATACTTATTGATTTAAGATAAAAGTGCATAACCTTTAGAATTTGTCTCATATCATGCCCCTACAAAATGAAACAAATAATTTATATACGTAGTTCAAAACATTGGTTATTATGATATTTATTATTATTAGCATTTGTTTATACCAGGTGAAAGGTGAAACTTGGAAGACATTTTTCACTAAATGCATGATAAAAATTGTCCAAAAAGATAAAACTTCATCTTGGATCATTTTCACCAACTATTTCATTATATTTTTAATTTAAGAGGAATTTTTTATAATTAATAAAAAAAATAAGGATAATATAATATTATGTAGTTGCAACAAGAAAGCTTCATAACTTAATAATGTTTCAAAGACATTATTAATAATATTAAATATTAATATTATAACTTGTAACATAAATTAAATTAAGGAAAAATAAATCAATAATTATATAAATTGAAATAATTTCGTTAACGGCTATAAATCATAAATAATATTAATATTTTGTCTCCATCCCTTAATTATAACTAGATGATAATATGAGCTTGAAAGGGAATGTCAATTTTGTAAATTCTCTATTACCTTCCCGATCAAGATTCCATCTTCTTTCTTGGTGTTGAGAAGTTAGGACCAAGAAAAATAAAATCGACAAAAATCCTGAAGAACACATAGAGATTTAACAAGGTTCGGCAAAGATGTCTACGTCCTCGAGAGCAGAGCGGCGACTTTCCTTTCAATCTCATAAAAGAGTACATGACTAGAATACCAAACCCCTTAAGGTTACAATAGAGTCCATATATATGGCTCTGGAGTACAATATGTAATTACAAAATTACCCATGTACCGTACCGCGAGGCGTTGCCCCCGCACCCCCAACTCACGTAATGAAACTCCCCCGATTAGGTGAATTCTTCCGCTCCACCCCGCTTCATTCCAGTATCTGTCCCTTATATGGAAAATGAGTCATACCATAACAAATCTCCACCTTGGCGAATATCCAGCCCCTTAGGAGAAATACATCATGGAGTTTCTTATAGACTGAAGTGGGTTGGGCCACCATGCTTCCCTAGCAACTGCTAACATTCAACAAGTCCAAGCAATGCAAGAACTTGTTGATAGTAACTGGCTTGGTCAACATATTAGTTGCATTTTCATCAATATGAATCTTCTACAACAGTATCTCACTAGAAGCAATCAATTCTCTGATCTTGTGATACCTGACATCAATATGCTTGGTTCTTGCATGGTATACCCGGTTCTTAGCCAGATAAATAACACTCTGACTATCACAATGAACCTAAACTCCACCTTGCTCAACGCCCAGTTCCTTTACAAGCCCAGCAAGCCATAAGGCTTCTTTGGCAGCTACAACTAGTGTCATGTACTCAGCTTCAGTTGTAGATAATGCCAAAATAGACTGAATTGTTGATTTCCAACATATAAATCCTCCACCAAGAGTAAACACATACCTAGTTGAAAACCTTCTGCCATTCAAATCGCCTGCATAGTCTGAATCAACGTACCTCACAATCGAAGCTTAGTACATGACACTAGCCTTGCATTCAGTCTCAAGCATTTTGCCCTTTCAGTCATACCACAACCTCTACCCAGAAACTCTTAGGAAGCCTTGCATTCAGTCTCAAGCATTTTGCTCTTTCAGTCAAGGACTTGTTCATCCTTTCTGCCACACCATTCTGTTGTGGTGTCTTGCGCACCAAAAAAATGTCTCTGAATCTCATGCTCCTCACAGAACTTCTGAAACTGTGAATCTGTGTAGTCCGTGCCATTAATATATCTCAAATACTTGATCTTTCTGTCAGTTTGATTCTCCACCTCACCTTTTCACTGCTTGAATTTGGAGAAGACTCCGGATTTCTTCTTCAAGAAATACACTCAAACTTTTCTAGAGAAATCATCAATAAATGTAACAAAAATAGAGATTCTCCCATTGACGATTCCCTGATAGGGCCCCATACATCAGAATGCAAATAATAAAGAATCCATTCAATTTTGTATTTTCCAGTCATTAAACTGACTCTAATATGTTTTTCAAGAACACAGAACTTACAAGGATCGAGCTTGCAGCTTTTAACACCATGCAACATGTTTGTTTTATGCAATTATGTCATCCTACATTCACTGAGATAGCATATGTCATAGCTTCTTACTATCATCATCTGGCTCCACATAATGAACTACACCTATAACTGTACTCCTCAATATTATGTAGATATTACCTGCAGTTAACCTTCCTTTCATCACAGTCAGTGCACTCTTAACAATTCTGATGGTTTCTCTATCCTCATCTGCCTTAAAAATAAACTATTTCTAAGTAAAGTGCCCATGGAAATTAAATCCTTCTTTAGATCTGAAATATGCCTTACATCACAAAATGTTCTAACAGTGTCATCCTACATTTGAATTCTGAAGACTGTCATCACCCAAACTTCTCCTTCCGTAAGCCTGTCCCAGGACTCTCTCCTGATCGTAAACACTGATTGCGCACGAAGCCTCTTAGCTAACACGCGAACACTATCGTGAATCCTCTTGTGTCGCAGGCGGAAGAAGCTCTGCAGAATGTTCACGAACTGCTCCTCTCAAAATGATCGCACGCAAACACGTTCTGCCCCAATCGCAAATTCTTGCATGCGTCGAACCGCTGAACTTCATAACTCACTCCCTTCTCTCTAGCTCACGCGAAGCCCTTCGCAAATTCCTTCGTCCGAATGTCGCAAACCTCTAAACTCCCAGAAGCCCTAGCCGCAACCCTAGCGGAACTCCTCTGCCAAATTTTCTTCGTTTCTGTGCTGTCGAAAATTTTTCTTCCCGGCTCTAAAACATCGCTCTGATACCACTTGTTGAGAAATTAGGGTGAAAAAAAACTGGAATCGACATAAATTCAGAAGAACACACAGAGATTTAACGAGGTTCGACAAAGATGCCTACATCCTCGGGAGCAGAGCGACGGCTTTCTTTTCAATCTAAAAAAAGAGTACAAACTAGAATACTAGACCACTTAGGGTTACAATAGAGCTTATATATATAGCTCTGGAGTACAATATGTAATTGCAAAATTACCCTTGTACCGTACCGCAGGGCGTTGTCCTCGTACTCTCAACCCACGTAACGAAATTCGCCCGATTGGACAGCTTCTTTCGCTTCGCTCCAGCATCTGTCCCTTATATGACATATGAGCCATACTATAACATTGGGCAATCACATTAAGTTAGAAGTTTTGCAAATTTGTCAGGTTAGATGTGCAACTCCAAAGTAGAAAGAGAGCCGTAAATTAGTTCATCGAAAACTTGATCTACTCTAAGGTTAGGGTCATCCAAAAGCCTCCCTTCCAAATATTTCAATCTTATATCTTTTTTTAATTTGCTTAATTGTGCTGAATTTATTTCTCAATTTTATATTGCTAATTTACCTTTACAGCTCTAACAATATAGTGGGAATGAACCCAAATTAATAGCATCAAAGCATAATTAGAACTTTCTAAAATCCTAGGAGTTTAACAAAATCACACAAACAAAAATTGTGAAGTAGTTAGAAGAACTATCGAAATAATATTCCAATCCAAATCAGCACAATGAATTAACTTATACAATGTTCCATCACAGCAAAATAGATAAGATGATCAGAGTCCAAACAAATCATTGATAAAGATTTAGTTTTTTCAACATTCGAAAACAGAAGCGAGAATTAACAGAAACAGTGCAAATACCTGATTGCTGATAATTTATTTAATATTTCTAGCACTTAGCGAAATCATGGCCATCGGCATGTCGGGTCCAGTTGAACGTGCCGCTCCCAGCGAAGAAATACCCGACGGCGTGTCCGACAACAGCGGCTATGAGAACGCCGACGTTGAATGACATGACGGCGAGCATCACGAGGTAGAGCAAGCCCATCCGCAGTGTGTGGAGAGCTGTGAGGGCAAACCCAACGGAAGCTCTGGAGCCAGGGGAGGCTGTAGGAGACTGGGCGAGGCGACGAGAAAGGGTAGAGAGGGCCTCCTCGGCGGCAGCGGCGATGACAACTAATAAGAGGGCGAGGAAATAGACCCCGAAGCCGCGGTCACCGGGCCAGCCGGAGAAGAGGATCTGGACACGATCTCCCCAGAAAAAGGTCATGTGCATCATGCCGTGGCGGCCGCTGACGGCCATTTTGGGAGACGCCGGCGGTGTGGTCGTCATGCCCATGTCCATTTTCGGTCGAGGGTTGGCGATTTGGGACAAAGGTATGTCAAGGAGAGAAGAGGGGAAAAAGACGGTAGAACAGCCACCCTGTATCTTTAAAAGTTCCAGCTTTGGAATTCCTGATTCATGTCTGGATGGAAGTCGAGGTTGTTCAAGTCTTGAAATCTGACCTTTGGAAAGAATTGTTGTCTAAGCCTTGATTCCTAGCCACTAAAAAGAATCTATTTTTTGAGTTTAAATAAAAAATAATGTTTTGAATTTATTTTATCTATTTATGTGATTATATTTATTTTATAATTTATAATTTTATTTTTTTAATTTCATATTCGTTAGATGTCCTTTTTCATAAAATATAAGTTTATGCATTTGTTATGTTATTTTAAACAAAAAGTAAATGAATAAAATAATAATTAAAGTTGATTGAAAATTAAATATCTAAAAATAAATTATGTCTTGACCGAAATTTGGTGAAAATGGATTTGAAAGACTTAGAATTTATTTTGAATTGAGACAAGTGCAAAAGAAGATTAATTATGCATATTAATACTCATAAGATAAATTAGTAGTTTTGAAATCCATAATGACTTGATTTTGAACGTCATAATCTTAGCCAATTTGTATTTGTTAGTTTAATTGAATTAAAAATTAATGTATTTAAAACTATATTAGAATTTTAACTCGTGTCATACTTTAAAATCATGTAAATCTTAATACATCAAAACCCCATCTATCCTAAAAGGTTTCAACTCGGAGTCCAAATGAACTTAACAATCTTCAATGAACTGAGAATCATCATTAAGGGCACGTTTGGCTTAGCTATGGAGGAGCGGCAGACCATTGTTTTCGTTCGTTTAGAGCGGTGCGGGCACAAATCAGTGAAAAGCAGGTTGTGGGTTATACCTTGCGGTTGGCTTTTTGCATGTGTCTTTTTACCTTGCTGCCCTGATCCCCCTAAATCCTACGCAAAGTTTCTGCCCTCCCGTCGACGGTGTCATTCGCTCCTCTCCGATCTTCTTCCTTCACTTCCCACTCTTCTCTGGTTTCCTGGTTACTCTTCCCCTCTTCCTCCTTTTCTCTTTGCACGAGGTATGCCTTTCTTCTCCTCTCTTCACAACCGCGAAAAACATGTTTTGGCTTCTGTATGCACATTACCTTGTTGGATTTGTTGAATTTTTTTGGGTTTGGGTTGGATTCGTTTGTATCTATCGTAATGAGGTTAGATTCATTTGGATGTGCAATAGCTTGTTGTATTTTTTGTGGCTTTTAGTTTTTGTTTAACATCTATTACAGTGGCTAAAATTTCTTATTGTATTAACTACATGGATTATATTTTCTTTCTTTCAGGAAAGATGAGCTCCAAAATTTCATGGACGTCTGGAAGTTGGTATGCTACAACAAACTAGAAACTTTCTTTCTGAGATTACGTCAGCCTCATAGCTATGGTCGACAGTTTTACAGATGCCCGCGGAACTTCGCAGAAAAGTGTGACTTCTTCTGATGGGTTGATAGTCAGGTTAATTCCATTGTCGAAAGTGATCACGAATTGATAGCATCATTAGAGGACAATTTAGAATGAGACATACATCGCCTTCATGTTAATAATAATATCATCATTTATTTACTTGTAATTTTATTATTTTTTTCCTTTTTCTTTAGCACTTTTTGACTCACAGTTAGGTAAGTTGTGTATCTGAACTTTTGTTCTGTTTTGAAATATATTTCTGCTTCTGAAATATCAAATATGTGGTTGTTATAGTTCCGTTTTAAACAACTTTACTAAACATGGACAAAATAGTCATTTTTCTAGAAGCAGCTACCCCACAGATATTTTTGCACAGCTGCAAGAAACAGGTAGTCAGCTTTCCTATAACAACTTCCTGGGGCAGCGCAGTTGCAGCTGCCCGAAATAGACCATAAGTTGTCTCCAAATTTATTACGACTTATTCGCTCAAGTCTCTAGAGCTACTTACCAGTATTCATCCACACAAGGTGACACCTTTATTAACAGTCCATTTTAGACTATTGTAGGTTTTTGGAAAGGTGATTGTAAAACTGTTATGAGGAAATTAATTTTTTATAGCTATTGTGGATATTTTAAATATTTACTTTTTCAAAAAAAGTCATAGAGTTGTTCTCTTATTTCTATCATACTTTAGCACATCTTGTCTTAAAAAAATAGCTTCTCACCACAAACTTATTAGAAATTAACATGAAAGAATAAATAGGGCTATGGTGGCGATCTAGAAAGAAAGTCTCAAATACCTTATCCCAAATAGATTTAAGTAAGTGAGTTTCTTTGACCAAATCTTTGACTCCCAACAATAAGTTAATATAAGTCAATACATAGCCTTTTCTCTAATATTTAACCCTAACCCAAATTTATAAATAAGAAATCAGGGGTTGAGCTCAAGTGGTTTGATTATATGTATTTTAACACATTCTAATGAAATTCAAGAGATTTAGATTTAAAGTTCTTCTCTCTCTCTCTCTCTCTCTATATTTCTAATTCTCTTTTTTATTTTTCTTATTAGTAATATTTATGTGCTATCAATGAAAATTTTCAACCAAACTTCTTTAAGGATGCAGTGAGCATGTCATATGTTTAAAATTAGAAGTGAGATACATCGGTAGAAACATAAAAAACAAATAATTTTTTGTTGATATGAAGAATTAAGACTTCATCATTAGTCTACTATTAGCAATTGTGAGAAAAATATTAAATAGAAAGATTCAAAGAATCTATAAGTAGTTTCTTAAAGCTACTTCTATAAAAATGTAAGGCAACATTATAATCCTTATGACACTCTCAACTTTAAGAGTAATATTATCTGCATAACAAATGATTAAATTTATTATCCTAACAGAAATTATGATTCAACTCCATCAGTTTTTAGAAAATAAAGCTAAATTATGAAAAACAAAGTATGATCACTATTTTGAATCGTGCACATTGCATTTAGTGCATAATTTTCCAGAAAAAAAAAAGACATGCAAATTTATAATTTACTAATGCTATATAACAGGATGTTATGGAGGTGAAGCCTTCCATCTTTTTTAAGATTTCTCATCTCAGACACTTATAAAAAATAGATAACTAGTCAATTGTTTTACCTACTTTGAGTAGTTTGTTTCCTTGGTTGATGTTGAAGATACTTTAAAGTGTAGAAATTTATTTACTACTCCTAAGATGTTGACACTCAATTTGGTCTCTCGTTTATCATTTGGGATCGTTACTTTATTTTTAAAGTTAAAAAAATGTTCATCACTCAACTTGCAAGTGCTTAGCAGTTGTTACAAAATTTTAGAAATAAAAGACTTGGAGTTAGTTATGGCTTAAATTCCTTATATTTATAAAAACATGCATACACACAATAGAAGTCCTGCAAAACTCTGCACTAAATTGAATAACTAAATACAAAGATTAAAAGCTTTAATTTTTGCATTAATTATCAGCATTGTATTTTGGTCATACATGTTTTGCTTGATAATTATGTTTAAAATGTAATGCTTATTAATTCCTTAAATATAAACAATAGCCATACATATCTTATGTTGCATTAGATTAGACAACATGGTTGTAAGGTAATCAGGTGGGTTAGCTGGCAAACTTTTGTAGGCATGGTCAAAAGTATAGAGGAGTTGACCCTAGTTTCTATATCCTACATTATATTTCCAAAGCCCCACTTTATGCCCCTTGATTTGTTTCAAGCTTATTACATGTATCAGTAAAACACATTTTAGTTTAAGTTGAGTCCTCACCTTCTAATATTTTTTATGATCTCATTTAATTGGAATATTGGTCCCAACCTCCTAATAAAAAAAAACTCAAATAAAAAATTCATTTGTTGACCTCACTTTTGGTTGAGGTCTAGTTTTTCATCTTTAGTAGCCTAGGGTCTATTCATAGGACTTTCTTGTTGACTATTTCTAGAGGACTAGAAAGGAACCCTCACCATTATAAATTCCAAAGTCTTCTCTGCTCAACTTGAAGTTCCACATATTGGTCCTAACCTCTAGAACTTAGTGGGTGAGGTCAATATGGGGGAGCTCAAGATGAGTCCCCATAGGACTACTTGGCTTAAGTTTCGACCCTCTAGCGGTGTGGTCTTGGTTGCAATCACTCACACACTTGCATTGCAATCACTCACACACTTGCACATTACACTTCTACTCACTGCGTTAAGCCCAAGCCTACCTAACTTGGACCCCTTAAACCTATGAGAAACTCATGTAGATGGCCCCCTAGACCCACTAGCCTTAAGCTAGGGTCTTATTAAGACCAGTACATGGAGGACCCAAAGTAGAGGATTTCATTGGTCCATGACTCTAGTAACGTGATTGATACCCCAATTTTACCAAAATACCAAATTCAGCATTTTGCCAGAAATCCACCCAATGACCAAAATGTCCTTGAAAATCCAAAATTCCCAAAATTACCTAAAATACCCAAATTTGTCCAAAAATCATGTCAAACCATTGCAAACTACCCAAATTGCCCAAAACATCCCAAAATTTCCAAAATTACCAAAATACCATTGGTGACCCAAATTGTCCTAAAACCTCCAAAATCACTTCAAATGTCTCCAAAATTAATTTGAACCACTTCATTTAGCTCAATTTGGTCAATTTGACAAATTTTGACCAACAACCCCAAATTGCTTTTAAAGGCCCAATTACCTCAATTCACCCCCAATGTCCATGAATTTGATCTCAATTCCCCCCAATTTCAATTCTAAACTCAAACTCATTATGTCTAAGCTTGATTTAAACCAAATCCAAGTCCAATTGACCCACATTGGAATCCAATTTCAACCCAAATAAAAAAGGCCCAATTTGACCCAAAATTATAATCTCATTCAATTGAACCCCAAGTCTATCCAATTGCCCCAATTTTGAATCATAAACTCCTTAAAACATTTCCTCATATCAAATTAAACCTTCAATTGGCCTTGTTCAAGCCTCAATTTCACTCAAAATCAACTTGAAATTTTTCCCCAAATTGGCCATGTCCGCAAATTCAACCAAATTGAGCCCCATAGCCCCAAAATTTTCACTCAATTTCAAACTCTTCATGACAATCCTTAGGACCAATTTGAACCATCAATTGGGCTCTTGCCGAACTCTAACCAAACTCAAACCCAAGTCTAACCCAACACCCCCAAAATTGATCAAATGCCCAAATTCCTTCAAGTTGACCCTCCAAATCAATTCAAAATCACTCTAAATCTTTTCTAAACTTTTTGGAACAAGCAGGTAAACCATGTTGCTCAATCAATTGAGCTTAATGTCATGGTTATCCAAAACAAAACCCAAATTCAAGCCAATTTGACTCAAATTGAACTCATGAACCAAAATTGACCAAGCCATGCCAAATTGACCAAACCAAAGCCTCTACAGCCACCTTTTGGACCCTAGTGACTAGGCTAGACCAATCTAGCCCACCTTATTTGAGATATGGACCTATGGTCCCTTGATTTATAGGATTTCACCCCATTTTTTGGCCTAAACCAAAATATCCTTGCCATCATCACTAACCATTAGTGGTTAACCATCATAAAATCTCTCATGGCTCCTATGACTTCTCTGGCCACAACCCTTGACCCTGTCGGTTGGAAAACACCAAAACCGAGAGCCACCCCCAGACTAAACTCCAAATTTGAACTTCCTGACTTGGCTTGCTCCAATTGGATATTTGTGCCACTCAGCCCTCCACATAAGCAATTGTTCGCACCCAATGGTCAGCTATGGTGGCCTCTCCTTCCCTTTCTATTTAAACCCCCTTTCCATGGTTAAAGCTTAATCAGAACAAAATTTTATGAGGAAACTCTGTCAAATTGCTTCAAGAGCTTCTCCAAGACTCCCTAAGCTCATTGCAATCATCTCCTGGCCATTTCCCCGAACACCTGAGCCCAAATATTTTGAGCTCAAAATCAGAACAAATTTTTTTCATCCTCCAAACTCTCTCAAACTCCAAATTGAGCTGATCTTGAGCTTACCTAGAGCAAGAGAGGAAGATTCCCACTGAAATCCCCCTCTGTTGAGCTCTCTAAACCACTCCAAAACCATGGCCGCACCCCATTTCATTAAACTTCTACTTGGAGTTTACATAAGAGGAAACCAATACATCCAGGAGGTTCGTTGGACTCCATTGAAGCTTCCACAAGCATCTGATTGAGGCCTCCCCTTTTAAACAAAGGTATAGACCATTTAACATAATCTTGAGCTTGTTTTTCACCAAATGTGAAGTGAAGTTTAATTTCATAGCATTGTAACCATGTGGATGTGTTGGTATTGAGTAGAGGAAGGTGTAAGAACAAGCCCCATGTGATTTGGTCGAGTATCGAGCGAGATATTAGGTCTAAAAGTTTAACGGCTCACGAGTTTGGTTCATTGGAGATGTTGACGGATGACCATCCGATCGCACGTGTATCGGACGGACGAACGAGATCAAATCAGACGAGGAGACGAACCGTGAATAGTGGGATGCGTGGCTATCGAGTCAGATGACGGTGTCGAATCATAGCACAATGCCTGGTGCTTTAGGGAGGATGAGGATAACGCGCCAGGTGACTGGGATAAAAAGAAAAATAGCCTTTTTATGATTTAAATAATTCTCATATCTTTAATAAATCATAACTTTGCATAAAAAAATAAAAAAAATAAATTAAAATTACCCTCTTATTCAGTGAACAGAGAAGAATCATGTGGACTAAAATAAAAATTTTTTGTTGACTCTCTGATTTCTAATTAATTAAATACTCTATAAGGCATTTCAATCTATTATGGCTAAGCATTCCTCACCATATATTAAAGTTTTTAGAATTTGTTCCTCATGACAAAAGCTATATTCTTTGATTTTTCCATGGTCAAAGGACATCTCTGTGCTTCTAACCCTAATTTTCAAGCTAAGATGGTTGTTTTGGCTTAATTTAATTATTTAAATTAAAATACCACTTAGAAAATTATGGAATAGATTTTAGTAGGTTTCCTGTTGTTAGAGAAGCTTAGGAAAAATGTCATGATGGCTTGAATAGTTTTATACATGTCTGTATTTAATTAAGTTTGTATATTTTTGTAATAATTTATGTAAATTAAATATTAATAAAAAATTAACAAAGTCAAATCTACATTGTGCATGAAAATCATTTTTACCCACTCTAAAAATTTAAAAATTATTTAATTAAATTTAAACACTAAAGTTGATTTTTCAAGAAACATTCTATTTTTGCACAAAAATGAATATATTAAATTAAATACACTTACGAAAATTATGAAAAGTGGTTTTATGAGTTCTTCGTAATCATCAGGAGCACATAGGAAAAATATATATTTTTGATAAAATACTTGATTTTTGAGATATATTTTAAATTAAAAATAATTAAAAATAGGTAGAAATTCCAAAAATATAAAAATATTTCAAAACATGCCTAATGGCTTCCTGATCACTAGGACTCATTAAAATATTTTTTCATAATTTTTCTAAGTTAAAAATAAATTTCCAAAGGCTTAAAATAAAATTTTTCTTAACTTTTCTCATTAAAATAATTGTAATAAATAAATTAAAAATCATAAAAATATAAAATTTATTTCTTTGAGTTCCCTGGACTCGCATAAGTTTAATAAAATATAAAAAAAAATTTGTAATTAAAATAAATTTTCCATTTAATTAAATCACCAAAAATCAATAAATTATTATAAAATAAAACTAATGACTTCACTCAAATAATCATGAAATTTTGTTTAAGTGTTTCTCTGACCTAAGGAAACCTTTAAAAAATTTTTCATCATCCAAAAATTTTATTTTGATTAAATAAATTAATTTTGAAAATCTACTTTCTAAGTCAAAATAATTATATAAATTAAATTAAAATTTGAAAACCACATCTTCTCCTCTGACACTTTAATTACTCTATGGGTAAGGTATACTAAAATCTTTAAAGTCATTTGAAGTGTGCTTAATGAGTTATGAGGTGAAGAGCCCCATGAGAAAAATGGTAATTTTAGACTTTGATACCTCAATCAAACTTTAGTATTAATCAAAAGGAAACTAGGTAATTTTGATCTTAATGAATATGTTTGGATGATTGAAATATGATGGGTTAATACTTTGAAAGATTTTGAATATTTTGAAGGACAAATTGAACTTTCTATATTTTGTTCTAAGATCATCTATTAAGATATTTTGGGACTCAAGAAATCATAGTTTGGAGTCTTTTAGATACACCTTCATCTACTCTTCTAATTTATTTAAAATTTCTACAAAAGTATATACATGTTGCAAAAACTAATCATGCAACGGGAATGCTGAGAAGATCACGGGTACGCTTTTATAGTGTTATTTAATTTCTGTTGTTTTACTTTTTCTAAATATCATAATTGCTTGCTTGTGCACTTTAATTTATTTGCAAAATCAAAACAACCATTTCAAAATTAATAAACATTTTCAAAAACCTAAAACAAATTGTTTCAAAGGTAACCATAAATCCTTTGAATTTTCACTAAAATTTAAACATCATTTTGAATTTACAGGAGTCCCTCAGAGGAAGTAAGCTACAGTTGCTAACAAAATCTCCCCGATTTAAATGGGTTTTATAACTCGTTTAGGCTAAGTAAATTCAAATAAAAATAATGATCCGTGGAATCCTAACCGATGTCGCTCTAATCAACTTTAACACCCCCCATGATATTTAAAATAATCATAACCTTAGGAAACACTTGATTTGACATCATGACTTGACACATTAGAAAACTTAAACTCGCTACGACAAGGAGCTTGGAGCTAACATTGTGGGTAGCACGACCATTTTCAATAACAAAACATGTCTACATTAGCTAAACCATTCCTTAGAAATAAACAACAGAGCCATAGGATTTCATGGTTGTCTGCCTAGTGCAACATAAATCCTCAACTTATCTTTAGGCATTTGTATAGCCCTGCTATACAATATAAGTCATAACTCATTTTATGATTATGAGGTTGTTGTTCATCACGACCTAAATCCTCACATCTTCTAGGCTATTTGTGTGATCGTCTCACACGAATGTAAGCACTAATTAATAAAATTGGCAGGATGAAACATTTGAACAATTTCTTACTCGAAACTGAAGCCAACCTTGTTGACCTCATTTTTGGTTGAGATCTAGTCTTTCTCTTTAGTAGCCTAAGGTCTAGTCATAAGACTTTTCTATTGACTATTCTTAGAGAACTAGAAAAATGCACCCTCACCATTGGAAATTATAAACTCTTCTTCACTCAACTTGAAGTTCTACATATTGGTCCTAACCTCTAGCACTTAGTCGGTGAGGTCATTATGGGGGAGCTCAAGGAGAGTTCCTATAGGGCTATTTGACTTTAGAATTGACCTTGGGTGTTGGTCTAGTGCTAAGGCACTTACTACACTCACAATCACTCACTACCTTAAACCCAGAATTTCCTGACTTTAGTCCCTTGAGCCTTTGGGAAACTCATGTAGATGGTCCCCTAAACCCACTAGCCATAGGCTAGGGTTTAACTAAGAGCAGTACGTAGAGGACCCAAATGGGGCTTCCATTGGTCCATGGCTTACTTTTGGTGGTTAGTTCCCCAATTTTACCCAAAATACTCAGTCTGACCATTTGCCTATAAAGTCCACCAAATTACCTAAGTACCCTTCAAACTCTAAATATGGTCAAAATTCCCAAATTTCTCCAAAATATTTGAACTTGTTCAAAAATCATTTCAAAACTTTTGAAAACACCCAACTAACCCAAAATCACAAAAAATGGCAAATTAACAAAATGCCCCTCTTGGGCCCAAAATTTCAAAAATTCTAAAAAATCCCAAAAATTCCCAAAATATTCCAAATATTCCCAATTTCTTTTTTCTCAACCATAACATGACCCAATTTGGCCAATTTGACCATCTTTGACGAAGACCCCACCAAATTTACCTTTAAAAGCCCAAATTTCCTCAAATTCAACTCAAATGTCCATCAATTTGAACCCAATCTCCCCAAATTTCAATCCCAAACTCGAATTCACCTTCAATGTGACCAAAATAAGTCAAATCAAAGCTCATTTGGCCCATGCTTTGAGTCCAATTTTAATTTAGCTCAAACTCCCAATTTTTGACACATGACCTAATCTCACCAAATTGAATCCATAGCCCCCTAAATTAGACATGGTTTATGTTGAAAACTGTTTATAACATTCCTAACCATCAAAATTGATCATCAATTGACCTTGGTGAAACCTCAATTTCACTTAATTTCAACTTAAGTCCAAAAATCCCCAAATTTGATTCAAATTGGCTATGCTCCCAAATTCCATAAAATTAAATGCCTTAGCCCCAAAATTGGCACCCAATTCATGTTGAAAACTCTTCATGTCATTCCTATTGACCATTCTTAACAATAAATTTGTACTTAGCCCAAGGCTAGCCCAATTAAACTCAAGGTTAGCCAAACATGCCCAAAATAACCAATTTTCAAATTCCTTCAAATTTACCCTCCAATTGAACTCAAAATCCTTTCAATCCTTCACAAAAAATGTTCATTAAAATCATCTACATCAAGTGCATCAATCAATTGGGCTCAAGGACATGGCTAGCCTAACCCAAACCCAAGTTTTGGTCAATTGCACCCGCTTGGGCCCATGCACTAAATGTAGCCTAACCACCCCAAAACCATCAAATTAATGACTCCACAGTCATTAGTTGGACCGTAATACAGAGCCAAAACTCACCTAACCACCTAAGCTAAGCCATGGACCAATGGTCCCTTAAATCAAGGGATTTCATACCATAATTGCTTAAGCTTAAGATTCTTTTTACCAAAACTAAACCCAAGCCCATTAAATTGCTATGACATATTCCCCTGGGTTCCCTGAGCTCTTAGCCACCTCCCCCTGCCATGGCCGACCGGCCTTGTCATCGGAGAAGCCAAACAGTGAGCCACACCAATGGAGTCAAACCCAATCCAAACTTGGAGACCACCTCACCCAAATGAGATGTTAGAGCCTCCCTGTCGTCCACCTAAGCACCACATTGCACCTCCCCTCAATTGGCCATGAAAACCACCCCCACGGCCATGGAGGGAGTGCTAAAATTTTCTCAGAGAGAGCTTCCCAAATCACTCACAGAGCTTCTTTGAGACCTCGTCAGTGCAATCCAACCATCTTTCCCCACATATTCCTACTATGGAAGCCCAATTTTGAGTTCAAATTTTGCCTAAAACCAAGACAGAGCTCATTACACTCCCACAGTCCACTAAACTTAAATTACTTGTACCCACACCTTTACAACACTTAAAGAAGATAAAGCCCAATCAAATCCACCTTCAACTGAGCCCCTAGCATAGACTTTGATAAACACATAAAATCGAGCTTGGTTGAATTCATACCTAGCCCTTACACCACAGTAAGAGGCTCAATCCCTAGCCTCCTTGGTCTCTAACAAATGCGCTCAACATCTCTGATTGAAGCTTCCCTTCTCAGAGCAAAAGTATTGAACTCCCCCTCATCTCGAGCCTATTTATATTATCCACTTACTTTGATTTGATTTCATGGCATCTTAACCGTAAGGATATGTTCTTCTATTCTAGATGAGCATTTTTTTAAAACAAATTCACTTAATTTGGTTGAGAAATGAGAAAATATCAAGCTCAGAAGATGGACAGTTCTCGGCCTAGGCTATCGGGGACGATGACAGAGCGCCGTTTGATCAAGCGTGTATCGGATAGACGATCAAGATGAAGCCAGACATCGCTTCAATACATGAGTCACGGGCTGAGTCAGCGCTGAAGTGGATGGCGATTTCGAATGGGAGCGCGCCGCGTGGAGCTTCGGAGCTGTCGTAGGAGGAGGTGGCGCTGCGCTTTAAGTAGATAAATAGGGAATTAAAAAAAAGCAGAAATGACTCTTAACTTCAAAAATCAATATCTTGGTGTAGAAAATTACAAAAATAAAATAAAAATACCTTCTTGCTCAGTGAATAAAGGAGAACAATGTAGAAATAATTTGAAGTCCATTTGATGCATATTTTATTTTTAGTTAATTAAACACTGTTTTTATTCTTTTGATTCTCCATGCATATAGGCATTTCACCATAGCTTGAAATTTTGGCATGTTGTAGCCTCTATTAAGGAGAACATTCCCTGATTTTTTTAAAGTCGAAGAAGACCTTTAGACATGGATCTATATTTTTCAAGTTTATGTACATTATTTGCTTAAATTAATCATAATAATCAACGTATTATATAGAAAAATCTAAGAAAATTTTGGTACGTTCACTATGACCAAAGAACCCTTAAGGAAGTTTCTCATGAGTCAGGTCATTCAAAATAAACCTAATTTGTCTAAACCCTAAATCATTAAGATAATTAATTTTGGAAAATATAATAATCAAAATGACTTGATTTTTTATCACCACTAATTAAGATTCATAGAACTCCTCATAAAAATTTGAAAGCATTTTGAGTCCATTTGATGGCCTAAATTGATTTTCCAAGTTAAATATTTTTATTGGCACTAAAATGATTTTTAATGATCAAAACATAACTCAAAAAATTATGAAAACTTGCTTTTTTAGTTCTTTGTGATCAGGGGAAATTTATAAAAAATAAAATGAAGTTTAAAATAAAAACTTTATTTTTAGTTTACTTTTAAATATTTAAAATAATTAAAACTTCATAAAAATCACAAAAACAATAAAATTCATGGGAATGTTCTAAATTATTTTCTAAGTATTTGGAATTAATTGGAATATTTTCCTGATTTTGTAAATAAAGATATTGTATTTTGAAGCTTAAAATAATTTTTAAAGGCTAAAAAATAGATTTCCACTAAAATAATTCCAATAAATCAAAGAAAAATTAGAAAAATATAAAATTTACTTCTCAGGGTTTTCTGACCTCAAGGCGATTTTTCAAAAATTAAAAAATTAATTTTCCACATTTAAAATATTTTATATTTTATAAATGCCCAGAACTTAAAATAATTCTAATAATTCAAATAAAATTCAAAAATCATGGAATCTATTCCAAATGGTTCCCTGGTCTAATTCTACCTCCAGTAAAAACGTTCAAGGGATTATGCTTTGACTTGGTCAAGTTATGGAATTTTCTTTGAAAAATCTCATTTTTGCATGAAAATAATTATACGAATTAAATCAAATTTTGAAAAATCATATTTTCTTCTCTGATATCTTAATTGACCCATGAGTGAGGTGGGATAAAAATTTCAATGTCATTTGATTTGATTTTGACAAATTATGAAGTGTTAGAGCCTTAGGGACAAAAGTGTAATTTCAAGATTTTGGTCTTACTTAACATTTAGGCTTAATTCAAAGAGGGAAATGGACAACCTCTAATCTTAACAAACTTGTTTGGATTACTGAAATCAGAAAGGGGACTAATTGGTAGAAACTAACCTCACTTTCCTAAGTAAAAGGACAAATTAAAAAATTTCTAAATTATTAAAATTTGGAAGTTTATTTAAATTAAATGAACCTATGACTTAGGGGTATGACTTTTGAGGTCAATAATTAATCAATTTAAAACCCCTTTTTGATGTTCAAAAGAAATTCAATCTTGATCACCTAAAATTTAACATTTTTAAATTAATTAAGACATTCACCTAGGTCGTAAAGGCTTAATATTGATCTAAGTTAAATCAAGACTGATTAAAAGAGGATTAGGAAAGCAAACATAAATAAAATTTAACACCTTTTGAGACACCGCAAGCCCAGTTAGGATTAAAATTTATCTAAGTGTTCCAACAACACTAGCTTACCCCCTTTTAAGGGTCTTCACTCACATAATCTTCAAAATTAAATTACAAATGATAATTACCCTACTCTTAGGGATAATTAGGACATCAATGTTCATTGATCATTAGGGTGTTCATAGGGTGAATTATTAAGCAACACAATAAGTTTAAATGAGCTCGAGGACTTTCACCAAGTAGTGAGAGGGAAGCATGGACCTGTTTCTTTTTCCTAACTAGTTGGATACCTCAGAGGTCTACTAAACTTAGTGTGCTTTTCTTAACAAAATCATCCTTAATAAAACTAATAGGGACCCACCAGGATATGACCTAGGGTTAAGTAGGTTGCCAAAACTTTACTTTCTCGTTTCATATAAAATTCCCTGACATGCACTTTGAGTTTTCGGTAGTGGAACGATAAGACTCGTCAGGTACGCTTTTACATTTTACATCGTCATCTTCCTTGTACTGTCATACTATACTTTCAATGTTAATACAAACCTACATGCTAAAAAATGATGTCACCCTGCATGAAAACTAAAAATATAGGGATAGCCACAAAACCCAAACCAAAACTAAAGTTAAAACCAACCAAGATAAAATTCACCGCTACAACATTCAAAATATAAAACAACTCAAAATTTAATCACAAACATCACACAAAACTACAATTTCAACTAAATTAAGATGTCTCTATCGGATGATCGGGAATCCCTTGGAGGAGGTAACCTAAGGATGGACATTCAGAGGATACATTTTTGTACTGCATTTTGTAACAACATATACGATAATATATAAACCAGATATGCTCTGCTTGTGATATGTACCCAGCATGAGATATTTTCAGATGTACTCTTGATGCGTTCAACATATTGTATCTTTTGAGGCTTTAGCCTGTACTTATTTTGTAATACCTGTTGGAGCAGATTAATGAAATCCCTTTCAGAGTTTTGTCTGTTTGTTCAATTGCCCTTTTGTGCGATGGATAAAGAGCCACAGAACCATACATTGGTTCCGAACTACAATGAACAAAGAGCAAAATGATAAAAACTTAATATTAATAAAAAGAAAACTCTTTTTTTAAAAAATAAACCAACAAAAATTGAATTTTGAAAACATATTTTGATAATTAAATGTGATAAAAAAACAAGAAAAGAATTTTAAAAATGAGAGTTGATTCTCTCGATTTCGAGGTCTCTTACTCTTTTCCCGTGCACCACGACCGTTCTTATCTGTACTAAATCTCACAAAATTTCACAGATCTTCCTCACCAATGTCAGCATTATCACATGACATATATCTATAGATTTAGCACCACAAATTCTTTGCTAAATTTAAATTCTCATTTCATAATCAATCACTAACTTCTGATTCCCTTCTTTTGAGGTCAGTCTTTAACTTTCAATTCACTTTTTGAGATTGATCCTTAAATTTCAATTCTCATTTTGGAATGAGCCCCTAACTTCTGATTCTCTCCATTCACGGTCGGTCCCTAACTGTCAAT
>NEWO01000097.1:1406143-1460873 GCA_003013225.1 Phalaenopsis aphrodite
ATAAGTCATTAACTTTTGATTCCCTTCTTCTAAGGTCTGTCCCTAACTTTCGATTCTCTTTTTGAGATTGATCCTTAAATTTCAATTCTCATTTTAGAATCAGTTCCTAACTTCTGATTCGCTTCTTTTGAGGTCGGTCCCTAACTTTCGATTCTCCTTTTGAGATTGATCCTTAAATTTTAATTCTCCTTTGTTAGAATTGATACCTAAATTACACATCCCTTTCCGGAATCAGTACCTAAATTCTCATTCCCTCCTTTAGAGATCGGTGCCTAAATTCTGAGTCTCTCTTTTGGAATTGATACCTAAATTTCAATTTTTATTTTGGAATCGGTACCTAAATTCTGATTCCTTCATTTTGGAATCAATACCTAAATTCTAGCTCTCCCTTGTTGGAATTGATGCCTAAATTTCAATTCCCACCTCGGAGTCAGTACCTAAATTCTGACTCCCCTCCTCTGTAAACACCTGAAACTAGATAAATTAAAACCTACTCTTCAATCCCCATCGAGAGTTCCTACTCCTTGATTTCATTCAGATATGCACTTGTTAATTCCCCAGCGAGAACAACTAGCACTAAAATTCGACACTCCTTCTAAGTCTGTTGACTTATGAGTCTGTATTGGTTTTGTTGATCTTATTGGTCAACGCCAATGCGTGCGGTGTGCTTGCCTAGCACACCACACCTTTTGGGGGTTCATTTGTTGACCTCAATTTTGGTTAAGCTTTAGTTTTCCCTCTTTAGTAACCTAGGGTCTAGCCATAGAGCTTTCCTGTTAACTATTCCAAGAAAACTAGAAAGGAACTCTCACCATTAGAAATTCTAAAATTTTCTTTGCTCAACTTGAAGTTCGACATATTGGTCCTAACCTCTAGCACTTAGTAGATGGGGTCAGTATGGAGGATCTCAAGGAGAGCCCCCATATGATTGTTTGATCTTAGGGCTAACTTTAGGAGTTGGTCTGGAGCGCTGACTCTAGGAGTTGGTATGGAGCTAGGGCACTCACTTATACTCCCTATCACCTATATCACTCACAACCCTAAGCCCAAAATTTTTATCTTTGGTCCCTTATTCTTTTGGGAGGCTCATGTAGATGGTCTCGTAGACCCATTGGCCCTAGGCTAGGGTTTAGTTAAGCCAGTACATAGAGGACCCAAATGGGGATCTCATTGGTCCATATCTCTTATAGTGCGGTTAGCACCCCAATTCTTCCAAAATGTCGAACTTGACCTTTTGGCCCTCAATCCACCCAAATTACCCAATGGCCCTTAAAACCTTAAATTTGGTCAAAATTCTCAAATTCACCAAAAATACCCAAATTTATTGAAAACCCATCTCAAACCCTTTGAAAATACCCAAATTGCCCAAATCCACCCAAAATTTCTAAAATTACAAAAATATCGTTAAATTTGCCAAAATCATAAAAATACCCTTGGCACCCTAAACTTTCCCAAAACATCCAAAATCACTTCAAATGCCCCCAAAACCAATTTTGACTCTTAAATTGAACCCATATTGACCATTTTAACCATAACCCCCCAAATTGCATTTAAAGGCCAAATCTCTCCAAATTCACTTCAAATGTCCATCAATTTGGCCACAATCCTCACTAATTTCAATTATAAACTCAAATTAATCTTTCATATGACCAATCTAAACTAAATCCAAGCCTAATTGACTCATGTTTTGAGCTCAATTTTGATCCAAATCAAAACCCCCTATTTTAGCCCTATGACCTAATCTCACATAGTTGAACCCCATAACTTACTCAATTTCTCCCATTTTGTATCCTAAATTTTCCATAATACTCCTACACACCAAATTAAACTTTCAATTGCTATTGTTAAAGCCTAAATTTCACTCAATTTCAACCTACATTCAAAATCCCCAAATTTGCCTCAAATTGGCTATATCCCCAAATGCTACCAAATTGAATGCCCGAACCCCAAAATTTACACCTAACTTATGTTGAAAACTCTTCATGAAACTCTTATAGAACATTTTGAACCACCAATTTGGAATTAGTCCAACCTTAGCCCAACCTCGACCCATGTCTAGTCCAACATGCCCAAATTGACCAAAATCCCAAAATCCATCAAATTGAGCTTCCAATTGAACTCAAAATTACTTCAAACCTTCACAAAAACCCTCATAACAATCATATACACAATGTTGATCAATCAATTGAGATCAAAGTCGTGGCTAGCCTAGCCTAAACCCAAATTTTAGTCACTTTGACCAAAATTAAACCCATACACCAAAATTGACTTAGCCATCCTAAAGTCACCAAATTAAGGTTTCCACAGCCACTAAGCACACCTTATTGACCAGGGTAAACCATATTAAACCACCCAAGTAAGCTATGGACCATGGGTCTTCTAATTTAAGGGATCTTATCCCATTTATGGGCCTTAACCAAAATATCTCTTCCATCATCACTTGCCTTTGAGTATTAATCATAATTAACCCTCCCACTAGCTCACCTGACCCTCTGACCACCACTCCTGGCCCTTCCGGCCAGCCAAGTTGCTGGAAAACTCCAAAATTGAGTGCCATCACCCCTAAATCAAACCTAATTTCAACCATGAAGGCCAAGTCACCATAATTGATCTTTAGAGCTTCTCAGCCCTCCACCTAAGGATTAATTTGCACTTGAATTCAAGCCTTCATAGCCACCTTCAAGCATTTTATTTAAACCCACCCTCTCATGGCTAAGACATGAAGTGTGCAAAATCCTTGGGAAACTCTATCCAATTGCTCTTAGACACTCTCCAAGAACTCCTAAGCTCATTTCCACCATTTTCCCCCACCGATCCCCACTATGAAAGTCTAATTTTAAGCTCAAATTTCTGCCCAAAACCACGATAGAATTCCCCACAGCTCCACAGTCCACCAAAATCAAATTCCTTATGTGCACACAATCCTTAGGGCAAGAGAAGTTGATTCTTTATAAAAGCCCCCTCAAAAACAGCCTCTAACCTAGCTCTAGACCGACACCTAAAATCCACTTTGATCAAATTCAAACCTAGAAAATCACCAGGGCTTGAGACTTCATCCGAAGGTTTGTTGGCCCCAATCAAAGCTACTACAAGTATCTGATTGAGGTCTCCCCTCTCAGACAAAGGTATTAAGCTCTAACCCTAGCCCAAACTTATTTTGATTTTCTATTTGTAATGGCTTGATTTCATACTTTATTAATCATATTGATGCGTTCTTCTTGAGTATATGAACATTTAGAAACAAACCCCATGCGATTTGGTTAAGTCTAGAAGAAGATCTTGAGGTTTTAGTGTTAACAACTTATGGGTTAGGTCACTTGGATACGATAACGGAGAGATGTCCGATCGCGCGTGTATCCAACCAACGGAGGAGAACAAGTCAGACGAGCGATGGTATGTGAGCCACGGTCCACATCGAAGATGAAGTGGATGGCATCATCGAATGAGAGCACGCCCCGTGTGAGTTCGGAGCCGCCGTAAGGTGAGGTGGTGCAGCGCTAGATAAGTAGAAAATCAAGGATTTTTGAATTATTTTAAATGCCTAAACTTCAAAAATCCATATCTTTCTCTAGAAAAGTCATAAAAATAAAAAACATATCCTCTTGCTCAATGAACAAAGAAGAATAATGTGGACTAAAAATAAAAATTATTGTCAAACATATGATTTTTAATGAATTAAATACCCTTTGTGGTATTTTAATTCTCCGTGATTAAATATTGATCACCATAGCTTGGAACTTTAGGGTTCATTCTTCATCACAGAGGAGGTGTTCTTTGATTTTACCAAGGTCAGGGAGCATCTCTGTACTTCCATCCCAAATTTTCAAGCTAGAGTGACCTATTTGGCTTATTTAAATTACATAAATCAAAATATTTGGAAAATTATTAGAATAATTTTGGTAGGCTTCTTGTGGTCAAAGAAGTCTAGGAAAAATATTTTGATGCTTGGATATCCTTGTGAATTTATATATTTAATTAAATGCAAATATTTGTATTAATTTATGTAAATTAAATACTTATAAAAAATTAACAAAATCAATCCCATATTTCTCAAGAAAATCATGTTTATTCACTGTAAAATTCTGAAATTTATTTAATTGATATCAAGTATTCTAATGGATTTTCTAAGGAACCTAGTATTTTTTTACAAAAAATAGTTATAAGAAATTAAATACACTTGAAAAAATTATGAAAAGTTGTTTTCTGAGTTCCTTGTGATCAGGGACACTTAGAAAAAATAAAAGTTATTTTTGGTAAAATACTTGATTTTTTAGCCTTATTTTGAATTTAAAATAATTAAAATGATTAAAAAAAAGTCAAAATATTTTACAATGTGTCTAATTATTCTCTGATCACTTGAGACTCATTAAAATATTTTTCCTAATTTTTCCTAAGTTAAAAACAAATTTTTAAGCCTTAAAAGTGGATTTTCCTCATATTTCCCATGAAATTAATCATAATAAATTAATTCAAAAAACCATGAAATTTTGCCTAAGTATTTCTCTAACTTAGGGAAACCTCTAACAATTTTCTCAATAAAAAAGACCTTATCTTGGGAAGCCAAATAAATTAATTCCTAAAACCTTATTTTCTAAATTTAAATAAATAATTAAATTAAATTAAATTTTGAGAGATCCACATATTCTCCTCTATATATTTTAATTTCCTCATGAATATGACACTCTAAACCGTCAAAGTCATTTGAGTTATGTTTAATGAGTTATGAGGTGAAGTGCCCTAATGGTAAAATAGTAATTTTAAACTTTGGTGTCTTAATCAAAATTTAGGATTAACCAAGAGAAAATGTGCAATTTTGACCTTAATAAGCATGTTTGGGTGATTGAAATACAATGAGATTAAAAGGTAGAAACCCACTCACCACGTTTGCACAACGTCAACAAGATTATAAATCTCTTAATTTTCATGATTGGGAAATCAACTAAGATGGAACGATTCTTAAGTGATTGGCTTAGGCTAGGAAGATTATAATTTACTTGTCTTAAGCCCAAAGTTGAGGATAATGTGATCACTCAATAAGGATACATATCTATTAAAATCAAAATATTGATAATCACAATTTCACCTATCATGATTGTTCAGATCTTAGTAGTGACAGGCTTAGTAGTGACATAGGCTCGACGTCTAAACTCAATTGATTGGATTTAGAAGATAACATGATTGGTGATTAACATATTTAAACACTACAAGCCTGACCTTAATTGTGGGCACCAGAATCTTAAATAAACTAGACTTGCCTAAGGGGTGCCCTCTCACATAATTTTTAACTAAACATCAATTGACTAAACGAGTATCCTATCCTTAGGATAATTAAACTGTTAAGTTTCATTGAGCAACATGGTAGTCACACTTGAACCTTGGATAATTGATGTAACAATATGATAAGTTCAAAATGAACTCAAAATAATTCAAGAGAGCCTCAAAGTAGTTTAGGGTCATTCCCTCAACACTTTGAAACCTTCTGGATATTTTGGAGAGCAAATTGAACTTGTATTTTTTTCTGAAATTATCCACTAGGATCTTCCAAGATCCAACAAAATCATAGCCTGGGGTTTGGTAGCAAAAACTTCATCTACTCTTGCAATTCAACTTCCTCGTAATATTATATACATGTCTTACAAGTACTGACCTTTCAGGTGGTGGAATGAGAAGACTCGCCAGATACGGTTTTTACAATTTACAGTACCCTCTTTTCTTGTATTTTCAACACTATATTTTTATGCCTATAAAACTTGCATGTTAAACAACGATGTCACCCTGCATGAAAACCAAAACTGCTAGGATAGCTGTAAAACCAAAATTAAAAAAAAATCAATCAAGATAAAATTTACCGTCACAACATTCAAAATATAAGACAACTCAAAATTTCATCACAAACATCACAAAACAACAATTGCAACTAAATTAAGATATCTCTATCAAATGATCGGGAATCCCTCGGAGGAGATCACCTACGGATGCCAACAAGATTTCCCACGGTCTAAATGAAAGTATGGAACTCATTAAGTTTAGTTTAGTAAATTCATTTGGACTAAGTGAATTCAAAAAAAATAGTGGTGTTAGAACGAGGGAACCGTAGGATCCTAACAGATGTCACTCTAATCAACTTTAATGTCCCATAATATTTAAATGACCATAACCATAGGGACATCTTATTTAACATTATAACCTAACACATTAGAAAACCAAAACTCGTGACGACGAGGAGTTTGGTGCTAGCATCGTGGGCAGCACGTCCATCTTCAACAGCAAGAGGATCTACAATAGCATATATTTACTTAGAATTAAATAACAAGTCATAGGACTTGGAGGTTGTCTGCCTAGTGCAACATAAATCCTCAACTCATCTTTAACTCTTTGTATAGCTCTATTGTACAATATAAGCTCTAACTCATCTTAGGATTCCAAGGTTGTCGTTCGTCACTACCTAAATTCTCATATCTTCCCTGCAATTTTTGTGGTTGTTTCACAGAAATGTAAACCCTAATAAATAAAATTGGTAGGATGAAACATTTAAATAATAGCTCCTCAAAATAGAAGCAAAACAATAGGATAGACTAGGGAGTCACCGAGGTTCTCCTCCAGATCCGTGACATCCCTTAGTTCTTCCTCCTTTGAATTCTACAATAAATGTTCCAGATTGAGTCATTCCCCTTTCACTCCTCTTTGTTTGATCTCATTAAAAAGTCTTATCCTTTCAACCTCTTTAAAGATAATGTTCCCTTATTTTTATCCAGAGTTTTCTTAGGTAACTTCGGTTGTCTAAGACGTAATTAACTATAGGGGCTTGCTTTTATAGGAGGCTTTCCTGAATCTAGCTTAATATAAACTATATTTAATTCTTCATATTAAATAGGTAAACTTGTTGACAAATAAAATGGTTTCGCAGACCAAATGGATGTCATATATTTCTGAATTTATTTGATTGAGCCTCATCCTCAAGTCTTGTGTTTATCTTTCGGGATATATATAGAGTTTGAGGTCTAGTGTTCTTTCATTTAAATTGTGGAAAATATGGGTTCAGTTTGTTTTCATATTTTTCTAAAACATATATATATTAAACGCGTTTACGAAGCGGGTGGCGGAATTCTGATAACAGTGATGACATGCTTAACAATTTTTAATTCTCAAAGAATGGTCAAAATTCATTATAATTTAAAAAAGGATAAAGAGTCACTACTCAAAACTCTTTATCATATAGATAATGTGAAAGCAGATCCCCAATGCTTCACCAAATTACAAAAAAAAATATAAATCATAGATGATGAATACACCACACATAAAGCCTCATTGATGGGTTAATGTTAATCAAAGTAGTATGATAATTAAAAAGTAGTCTCCTATAATAAGTATTCCTTATATATATTAAGTTTTCTTAGTGAGATTTATTTTTAATTATTTTCTTAAGTTTATTGAAAAGTTTATAATATAAAATTTATTGTACTTGATATGGAAATAATTTTAAATAAATTTTTTAACATTACATGTTATCACCTCTCAAATGAATATATCCATTAATACTATAGTAAAGCACCAACTATAATCTACTAGTGTAGACTTATATGTAGATTCTCAATTATGTAAGAAAACTAAGGACAATAAAATTCTTCATGCATGTAATTTCCTTGGAATGCTAGTTTTTGGTTTTATTAATGAATCATCTTTTAAAATAGCTTTAAAAAAATATTTAATAATACATTTATTTTAATTAAAGTATTAGTTATTGTTAGGTAGAAGCAATATGTAGTTGAAAGTAAACTTTGCATGAAAACATGATAGTCGTATCTTTCCATTTTAATATTTTCAAGCACCTGATTCAACACAATGGCTCAAATTAGATGCATATCTGATCCAAAACAATAGAGAATATATCCTCTCATAGATTATTTTTTGTTGATACAAAATAAGACATTATTTTTCAATAAGCTTACCTATAGTTCTCTTCAATCTCTAACTCCATTCTTCTATATTATTCATTCAAGTTTGGCTTGGTATTCACATTTTCTTTATTTTTATTTTTCACATTCATTATAGTATTAAAAATATTATGATATAATATTATCTTTTTGTGTGCGACATCCAGATTATGCCTAAAAAAATTAGTCCTTCAATAGGGTAGATGCCCTGACTCTACATGGGCTTATACAAGTGGATGTGTCCTATAGGTAATATAATGGTTATGAGTTCAAATTCATTCGCAGAAATATTACGGTGAATGATTATTTAAATTTAATATACTAGTTTTAAAACTCTAAGTTAAAATAATATGGATTCATGTTATTTTCTCACTTAAAACACTATGTTTTCTTCCTCAACTATTAATGGAAGGTGGTTTTTGTGATTTTATGCAGGTTACAGGTGTTGAATATGCATTATACAGCCAAAAAAGTGGTCAAAAGTGTTGGAATGATGTAATTAAGTCACTATGCAGTGTAATTATGCTAAGCTCTTTGTTTATGTTACAATGAATCGAGGATTAGGGGTAACTACACTTCATTGTGGTGTAATTATGTTGGGCATTAGAATAGCTACATTGATGTCTGCTAAAGCTATATTTTGATAAATTTTTAAATAACAATTTTTACAAAATCTGTATAAAGTGGTGCTTTAAGATGCTCTAAGGGAGCTTGACAGCATTTTGGAGTCTTCTTTAAGATAATTTTAGGGTTATTCATCAGGCCATAAGATTTACCATCCTCTATCATTGGGTTAATTTCATACAGTGATTTCTACATTGAGTTGGGGAGGTTTTTTTTTAGAGAGAGATTAAGGGCTATGTAAGAGGGAGGTCATGGAGTGATTCTATTGAACAACAAGGAATTAATGCAAAGAGCACTTGGCTTAGTTGTAAGATTATATAGTATCTTTCATTCATACTTCATTGTGTTTAGTGAAAAATTATGTGCTTTTCTATCTCATGTCTCATAGCTAGCCTTGTGTCATGGTCTCGTGATGTAGGAATAGAATTTTTCTTTTTATTTAAAATCGAGAATTCCTTGTAAATGTTCTATGTAATTTTGACTTTTTAAATTTTGATTTGTTAACTTTTTATCCTTAGCTTACTTTGAACATAAGCTGATAAAATATTAAAATATTTTATGTTTTAGTACTTCTAACTTTCTACTAGAGCAATAAGTAGGTTAATGTATAATGACTTAGTGAAAAATACAATTTTTATTAGGAAATTACAATCAATATAAGTGATCTGAGAAATATTAGGTAATGCTGCATGGTTATATCCCTTCTAACTCTAATATGGTTTTCAACTCTTTCTTTTGAACTAGACATAAGCTAATAAGGATTGTGCCCGTAGTTGTCAACTATCATGTAACTGAACTTGTAGGAAAAATAAAGAGAAAATACTTTACTGGTGTCACAAGATCTTAAGCCCCATCACCTTTAATAGAATGAAAATTTCTCCCTACGTTTTCTCCTATAACCAATTTCTATTAACTATACTTTTAGGATAGTTACAATTTTCATTCTTGATAGTTTGATCACTTCGAACAAGATTCAACAATTTAGTACACCAAACTTTTCCGACTAAAAATATTTTGAAAGCTTTTATGTGTGATTAATATGTATACTCATTATTTGTATATTACTTGATCAAGATGTATACTTATATGATTGACTCATTATTTTACAACAATTTTCAGCATTATAAATCTATCCATAGATACTCTAATTTTGAAAATATGTTTTTTTTCACTTGTTATTGAACTTCAATTGTCATAAAAATCTCTTATAGAATTAGGATGATAAAATAACTACAAGAAATATGGCTGATTAAATTAGTCATCAATCAAGAAAAAAATTATTTTAGATCTCTATTGTTAATAACAAAAACCCTAATTTTTAAAACCCTAAGGCTATATGTATATGAGCAATGTTATTTTAAAAATAAAATAAGTATATTTCTGTAGTGATTACTATGTTTCGAAAGAGAATGTGTCTATTTCCTTAAAGCTATGTTGTGAATTTTCATCTGCAAGTAAGGACTATGTTGATATCTGAAAATCACGCTATGTTATAATCAATAGTATAGTAACAACTAATTACGAATTGAAAATTGTAATCTACAAATGATATTTTAATTTTTAAGAAATAATAAACCTAATTCAAACATAATTATTTGATAAACTTGAATTATATATAATTGAAAGAACATAACCTAACATAGGAACACAATTGAACGACATAGAAAATCGATTGCATAATATGAGAAAGTGTGTTTATAATAAGTAAAGAAAAAAAATTAAGTGATAAAACCCAATAATTTGATGTAATCTTTTAGATCTTCCACTGGATTCTTCTTCTTACTTCATCAACTTAAGAAAACCAGGCTAAAACTCAATTACAACAAACCCCTCCCACTAAACACTCACTTTAAGTACTCACACATATTGAATAAATTCTATTTACTCAACCTAAACAATTCGAGATGGGCTCTGGAATTAAGCCTCTCTTTTCCAACTTTATTCCACCTATGAATTTGAATTTTTTCTTCAATAGCCATTCCTTTTAGGGTTTTTACGGCTCTGTAGTGAGGCACTTAGGAGCTTGATGATGACATTGGGGCTCAAGGATTTGGTGTTGTTGTATTTGATTCTAACATTGTGGTGCTAGATTGGGGCATCTAGGCTATGGGTTCTTTATCTTTTATCCTTCATTTTGGAGTCATGGCCTAGTTTTTTATATTATAATGTTGGATTTTGATACCTTTGCTCTGGGCTCTTTGTATTAATATCTTTTATATTGGAATTATTGAGCTATATTTTGAAGCTATGGTTCTAGATTTTACAGCTATAAATTTGGATTTTGGATTTGCGGCTCAAGATTTTTGAACTATGACTATGGACTCTTTAATCTTCAACTCTTAATATAGAGCCTAGGCTTTACAATATGAAGCATAGTCTCAACTTCATCACTTAATTATTTTCTTTCCAACTTATTACCCAATAAATTTCTTGTACAAATTAAATAAAAAGTATTATGAAATTATATAATAAGCTAAATGCACAAATATATAACAATCTTTTAAAAATATTTCTATATTTTCTAACTAAATAGCATATCCCAAAAAAACACATCGGTTTGTCCAATTATCATTAACACTAAATTCATAGGGATATTATTAAGATAACTCAAAAAATCAGTAATCTTTAGAATTACACTAACAATAGTTCACAGATCATCCTAAGCTAATCTTTCGGACGCCGTGATTTCTGAACTCTACTTCTTATTTAGATATTTTTATTTCACTTGGGTGATGAACATGTAGGAACATTTGTTGTTAGTCAAATCATATTTTGTCATTTTGAAGAGAAAACATCTTTAATAATTCCATATAATATAGGCAAGCTAACTTTCCCGTAGTGTTTTATCCAGATAAGCATTTTATTTGCCAAAAAAATGTTTTTAACAACATTGAAGGTGTTTTTATTTGAATGTTATACTTCGTAAAAATTTTATAAGTGATTATATATATATATATATATATATATATATATATATATATATATATATATATATATATATATATATATATATATATATATATATATATANATATATATATATATATATATATATATATATATATATATATATATATATATATATATATATATATATATATATATTTATATATATATATATATATTTATTTATAACACAAGTTGCTTTTCAGCAACAATATTGAATATACATCAATTCTTCTTCTTGGGTTATGAGAACATAGTATAATCAATGTGAGAAATATAAATTAGGCACACATCACAAGTGAAACATTTTATAGAGTAATTATAATAGGCCGGTATGAGTAGGACGATGTTGTATGACTATATGATGTGAAATTATCTACACTCAAGCCAAGCATAGCATTGTGTGAATCGGCTACAAATTCAAGATAAGTATGATAAAAAATTTTCTACATAATTTCTTTTGTTGGATGACACAATGAATTGATTTCACTTGATCTGTTCTAATGTCATCTCATATGCAAAGTAGCACACATAGAGACAAATGGTCTTTAGAGATGTAGACTAAGTGGAAAATAGATGAGGCACTTATATGGAGCTTTCATTTGCCACTAACGCTTTTTTGGTTTGAGGTTTGAATGTCGAGCTTCACAAAGTCTGCTATGAGTGTTCATTGCATTAGCCATGTAAAATGAAATTCATTCATTGACACAACAACATATCTTCTTTTATGTTAAGCCTAACTCTGAGTTTTTTTTTTTTTTTGCTATTCTACAAGTCATATGTTACAAAACTCTTCTATCTTATTTTTTAGTAATCATGCAACCTTATTATTGTGTATTTTATAATTTTATAGTCAACATTTAAGGAGCAATAGATAACTCGGAATGGATTATGTAACTTTTTTATAACGGTCTTTGCGTGCTATTTAGTAGTTCGTAGAAGATCAAAGTCTTTATGTTAGGTGACTCCACCTCCACTTCTTCAACCTAATGAGCTCTTGTTACATTGAATACTATTTCCTCAAATATGATAGAATCATGCCCAATTGGAGAATCGTTGCCCATTGAAGAAATAGAGCTCATTAAAAGATTAGCTTAAGAGTAAATGTCGAGTTCATACATGCTATGTAAAGTTCAAGGCTAATCATTTAGTTGAAATCCTCTATTTACAGTATAAAACATACTTGACTGTATCTTGCATTAAATATGTCTGATTCTTGTCTTTCAATTATTGGATTGAAATTTAACCTCTTATAAGAAAAGTCAGAAACTGAGATATCTCGCTTGCACGAAAGACTCGCTATCACTCAAAACTCATTAGTTTGTTATTTTCTACCTATTGTAGTATATTATACATTAAGGACTTTACAGTGCAAATATCTATATATAACAAAAGTAGTTAACAATAAACTCCTTAAGTTGACTTAATGATACAAAGCGCTATACCATAGAGATACACTTTCATATATATATATATATATATATATATATATATATATATATATATATATAGTGCGAAAAATTGAGTATATCTTTGATTCGAGGAAAGAAATATGAAAAATAATAGATTTCAGGGAAGATTCGAGGACGCGGGACATCGGCACGCCGTCAGAAATCGTCACGATTCGGGTTCGTTTGGGGCAGCTTGTGCGTTTCAGGATAAACTGCTTATTTTGCAACGCAGCCCGTGGGTCGACCCTGCGGCCTGTGTTTAGTGTAAAAAATCAAATGCAGTTTCGGATAAGCTGCTGAAACGCGTGAACCAAATAGTACGGCGGCGTTTTGAAAAAGCTGTCTGCACTTATAAGCGGCCCCAAACTGACCCTAATATGCCGGTTCTGTTGTGTAGAATAAACGACACCTCGTGTCAATGCATTTTTAATATAATTGCTATAAATTCTCTAGGTTTCTGTTCCATATTTTATTCAAAAAATTAATAATTATTTCTCTAGATTTTCAATTTGTTTACTCTATAATAAGTCTTAGAATTCAGAAAATTTAGTATAGAATATTTTTTAATCTTCAGACTCTAATTTAGATAACTCAATCCAAATAACACGTTTAGTTCAAGTATAATAATGGGTTAAAATCAAAATTAATGAAATTCTAAAGAAGAATTTCTAACAAGAATTTCGGGGAAGAGCTCCAGACATGCACGGCCATGAATAACAGGAAGATATTGAAGTTTCACACGAGGGATTATGAATGATGCGAGGAAAGTAGAGATAAAGTAGACATATTTAGATATGGTCGGGGAGGGGGAATTTGCTTACATTTTGGAGGTGCGTACATAATAAAGGTTATATAAGTTTTATATCGACATTATATTCGCGTTATATCCTCTGTAAATTTTATATAACTTCCATCTAATATACAGAAAAGTGAAAACAGAAGCGCGGAAGTTATTTGTAAGTTCAGGTATGTTACAGGTAGGTTATATAGAGGTTACATGAAGATTACAAGGGATATAACGCGAATATAATGTCATTATAACACTCATATAGCCTCCATTATATATGCAACGCTGCGTACGTCTTACATACACAATTTTTTTCCTGATTGGGGAGGCCTTTAGAGAGTAGATTGCCACAAAGAACTAATAGAACAAAGTGTCAAGATCACCGATTGAAGTAGAGGTGATAGCCGCGGGATTCGAATGAGCCAAAGAAAGAATGGAGGTACTTGCGGAGAAGGCAAAATAAGCTTTTTATTCAAGAGAAATTTTTAAAAACGTCCTCTTTAAAAATTCTTTGAAAGGGACATAATTCTGAAAAAAACAATTTTTGATAGAAATAATGCATTTGGAATATACATGTTCAGTCATTAAATTCAATTTTTCATCTCCTACCCACATTTTGCAGAAGAAACAGAGCGCCAATGGCTCCTTAAGTCAATACGAGGACAGCACAGAATTTGGGCACTGAAGTAAAAAAAAAAAAAAAAAAGATAAATTAGCATGCAGATACCGATTTTAAAATTAGATTGAAAATATATGAGAAGACTTAGTTTTATTGATGAAAGGAGGGGTATAAATATTCATTATAGGACTTACTGGTAAGAAAAATAATTAAAACAGAATACAATAGAAAATGAAATGAATAATAACAAAATATAGGAGACAGCTAATCTCTCTAATTTAAGGAAAGAAATAAATAGAGATTCTCAAGATCTCTCATATAATTTATAACCCTCTAAATATAGAGTTATAACCAATATGAAATATAATAATTAGTATTTTTGAGATCTTTCAATACTCCCCCTTAAGTTGGTTTGTACAGATTGTACATGCCTAACTTGTTACATAATTCTTCAGAGTTGATTATTGAGATAGGCTTAGTGAGGATATATGTTATTTGATGTCGAGAAAGAATGTATACAAGTTCGACGACTCGTATCTCAATGTTTTCTAAGATGAAGTGTCGATCAATCTCGATGTGTTTCGTTCTGTCATGGTATACTAGATTCTTTGCAATGCTGATAGCTGTCTGGTTGTCGCATTGTAGTTTGACAGTTTTTTCAATTAACATTCTGAGTTCACTGAGTATTCTTTGAATCCACATTCCTTCGCAGATCCTGAGTGCAACAGCTCTGAATTCAGCTTCAACGCTGCTTCTTGATACCACATACTATTTTTTTTTCTCCAAGTGACTAGGTTTCCCCAGACATAAGTGTAATAGCCAGAAGTCGATCGTCGGTCCGAGACATCCCCTGTCCAGCCTGCGTCTGAATACACTTCTATACTTTGATCCTTATTCCATTGAAACAGTAGCCCTTTGCCTGAAGTCATCTTGAGATATCTCAAAATTGTGTAGACTACATTCATGTGTTCTTCCGTAGGCTGTTCATGAATTGGCTAACAACACTAACAGAAAAACCAATGTCGGGTCGTGTGTGTGAGAGATAGATGAGTCGCCCTACGAGTCGCTGATATCTCCCCCTATCCACAGGTGCGTTATTTTTCTCAATGCTAATTTTTTTTAGGGATCCATTGGAGTATCGATGGGTTTGCAACCGAGCATACATGTTTCCTTCAACATGTCTAATGTATATTTTTGTTGTGACACAAATATTCCTTGTTTTGATCAAGCTAGTTCCATGCCGAGAAAGAACTTTAGGTTTCTGACGTCTTTGATTTTGAATTCCCGAGTGAGAAGCTTTGTCAGATTTGTGAGTTCTTCTTTGTGATTTCCAGTGAGGATGATATCGTCGACGTATACGATTAGAATTGCAATCTTCTTTTTTCACGAAAAAGAGTGTGATCTGCCTGACACTGAGTATACCCGTGTTTTGTCACTGATTTTGCAAATCTATCGAAACAAACTCGGGGAGATTGTTTGAGGTTGTACAATGATTTTTAGAGTTTGCCGACTTTGTTGTTTAGAAAGGATGCTTCTAGTCCGGGTGGTGCTTCCATGTAAACTTCTTCTTCCAAATCGCCATTTAGGAAAGTATTTTTCACGTCGAGTTAATTTAGTTGCCAGTCTTCATTTGCCGCAATTGAGAGAGAATTCTGATGGTGTTAAGTTTGTCCACTGGGGCAAAGGTTTCTTGGTAATCAATACCGTAAGACTGTGAAAAACCTTTTGCTACAAGACGTGCTTTTAATCTTTCAAATGTACCATCTGCCTTGTATTAAACTTTGAAGATGTACTTGTCGTCGATTGCTTTCTTTCCCTTTGGCAAGTCTGAAACAGTCCATGTACCATTCTTTCGTAGGGCTCTTACCTCCTCATTGATGGCCGTTTTCCACCTCGGTTGTTTAAGAGCTTCATCAATTTTGTTTGGGACTTGTGTATTGTCGAATGCAGTGACATAGGCTTGGTAAGCTGAAGATAGTCTTTCATAGGATACAAAGATGGAGATCGAATGCATCGTGTGTTCGTACATAAATGGAGGACGTATGGACCTAACACCTTTCCTTAAAGCAATTGGAATGCCGGAGGCATTAATCATATGTATAGTAAATTCATGCTCAAGTGAGTTCGTACCTGAGTGGATTTCTGTAGGAGTTGGATCAGGTTTTGACTCTTGGATTGGTGTTGGATGTGTTGGGTGATCTATGTGCGAGTTAGACACTTGAGGACTAGACGGAGACTGATTGTTATGTACATTTTCACATGAGTTGGATGAACTTTTTGAATCCATGTCGGGAGATAATGAGTTCGGTTCAAGGGACAAAGATTTGATGTGTGGTGGTATGAACTCGTTGTCCCCCCAAGACTGATATTCCCTTAAAGTCTCCCCATGAATATTAGAATTGCGGTAGTAAGGCTAATTTTTAAAGAAGGTGACATCCATAGTGTTGTAGGTTTTTCTTGTGAGAAGAGAGTAGCACTTATACTCTTTTTGAAGAGGCGAGTAGCCAAGGAAAATACATTTAGTAGATTTGGGATCAATTTTGCTGCAATTGTGTGAATGAATGTGAATAAACGAGGAGCTACCAACTACTTTGGTAGGTAGATTTTGTGTAATTGTCTTGGTGTAGGGAAATGATTTGAGAAGGAGTTGGACTGGACTTTGAAATTTGAGGACCCGAGAGGGCATCTTGTTGATGAAGTAGACTGCAGTGGATACAGCGTCACCCCAAAAATCTTAGGCATGTTAGAGGAAAACATGAGGCAGCGGGCCACCTCGAGATGGTGGCGATTCTTACGTTCGGCGATCCAATTATGTGAGGATTGTCGACGTAAGAACTGAAGTGGAGGATGCCTTTAGAGGATAGATAAGAGAAAGGACGTAAACAAAGTACTCCTTTGCATTATCATTCTTGAGTGTCTGGATGGAGGTTTGGAATTGTGTTTGGATCATTGAGTAAAAATGTTTCAAATATGTGACCAACTGCAAATTTATCTATCATAAGAGATAGCCACGTTAGTCGAGCGTGATCAACAATAAATGAGACAAACCACCGAGTCCCGGTAAGGTTTGTAACTCGGGATGGGCCCTAGATATCGCTGTGAATGAGTGCAAAGGGCTGGAAAGAGGTGTAACCAACATGTGGAAATGACATGTGAGTGTGTTTGGCAAGTTGACAAAATTCACATTGAAAAGAACGAACATCTTTATTGATAAATAAATTTGGCAATAGTTTTGCAAGATACATAAAGTTTGGATGGCCGAGAAAAAAATTCCATAACATGATCTTGGAATCTTTATTGACACTAGAATTGAAGACAGAATGATGGGTAGACAAATGTCCACAGCGAGGTCATGGTAGTGAAGTACCTTTGATGACGTAAAGACCCGAGCACGTCTCAGCATTGCCAATCGTCATCTCTGATTCTGCATCCTGAAATTCACATATGTTATGGAAAAATTTAGCAATACACCTCAGATCACTTGTCAACTTTTCGATTGATATTAAATTGTAATTTAAATTAGGAACATGAAGCACATATTAGAGTAGAATGTTTTGGGTGATGCACACGGAGCCAAAGCCGGTGACTTTGGAGACAGAGCCATCGGCAACGCGGATTGCAGAGTTTTCTCTGCATGAAATATAGTCATGGAGAAGAGAGGCATAGCCATTCAAGCGATGAGAAGCACCGCAATCGATGATCCACTGACTGACGAATACTTGATTGACTGTGAAGACATGGTAGAAGGTACCTTGATGCACGAGCAAGAGGGTGATGGGGTTAGAACAGCCGGATCAGGTGGTTTGTTGATCCGTTTGTGCAACAAATCTAGTTCCTCTTTGCTGAATGGATTGGGCGCTGGTGCAGGAAGGTCATTGGTAGCGACGACGCTGTTGGCACGGGGAGCGCGATCAGACTGAGGCTTCCAATCGTCTAGCTTTCCATGAAGCACCCAACACGTGTCTTTATTATGGCCTGGTTTGCAGCAATGGTCGCACCGGGGACGGGCTTTGCGTGATGGGCTATCGCTGTGTCGAGGCGGAGGAACCCGAGCTGCAAGGGCGGATGCGTCAACAAAGAGATTGGGCGAGGTGGAGATAAGCCAAAGCATGATTTTCTGACGTCTTTCTCTGCGGCAAACGTCGGAGAAGGCCTTGCAAATGCTTGCTAGTGGTTTGAAGCTTAATACGCGATAGCGTACATGATCGAGAGAGTTATTGAGGCCAAGAAAAAATTTGAATATCCTTTTTTGTTGATGATCTGACGGTATAAGTTGGAGTCTGGAGTGCATGACTAGGCGTGGACTTCATACATGTGAACTGTTGCCAGTAACGTGAGAGGGCATTAAAATACTGAGTCATAGATTGATCACCTTAGCGAAAATCATGGAGGATTGACTCGATCTCAAAGAACTTGGATGTGTTATCTGAGTGAGAGTATGTCTCTCGAGCAGCATCCCAAATACTATTGATCGTGTCGTAGAGAAGAAAATTTTCTCCGATGTCGTTGGTCATGGAATTGATTAACCATGACATGACCATGTGGTTTTGTGCATTCCATGTTCAGAATTTTGGGTAATCCTTGGACGGAGTGACGACATCACCGCTGATATAGTCATCCTTGCCTCTGCCGCAAATTAACATCATGACGGATTGTGACCACTGGAGGTAGTTCTACCGTTGAGTTTGTGGCCAGTGATGAGAGAGGAAGTGTCATCGATTCCGGTTAGAACAAGGGAAGATGAGGCGGATGATATTTCTTGGGAGGATAAAGAAGAAGTCGTCATACCGATGAAGATTGGTATGTCTCTGCTACCGTGAAAATTTATGAGATGACTTAATTTTATTGATGAAAAGATAGAATATAAATACACATTACATTACTTGTAAGGAAAACAATAAAAATAGAATACAATAGAAAAGAAAAGGAATAATAACAAAACATAAAAGACAGCCAATCTATCTAATTTAAGGAGAGAAATAAATAGAGATTCCCAATATTCCTCATTTAATTTATAACCCTCTAAATATAGAGTTACAATAAGAATGAAATATAATAATTAGTATTTTTGAGATCTTTCAACACAGATAAAATTTAATTCTACTAGATCCTGAATTGTCAAGCACCTCACTTGTAAGAAATAAAGCGTTAGAAAGAAAAAGAGAGAGAAGATTTGAATACATTGTATTTTTTTCTTAGGATTCAGTTTTTTTTTTCTTTTGAAAAAATGATCTTCCTACTTGAAGGTAGGATTTATAAGTTTGATGGTTGTCGCTTATTAAAAAAAATGTTACTATAATTTATGAAATTGTTGCATTCATACATTTGTAATTGAATATCATTTATTCAGACCCCATAACCAATATTAGTGTCACTATGCTTTTATAATTGCCTTGAACACAGCTTCACATTTGTAATTATCAAATTTGGTCTTTTGGGGTTCATTCGGTTGGCAGTGATTCATTCGACTGACTCAACATCATTCGGTTGACTTCAATGATCTTCGTTTGCCCATTTTATGAAGACTAAATAAGAAGATAGATCATCCTAAGGCAAGATTATTTCATCGGGTAGAGGGTAAATCATTGTAATTCGACGAGAAACCTACCTTTGGTCTATATTTTTATACTGAAGTACCTCATCTCAAGTGACCGCTAATTTTCAAGATGGTAGTTACTGAGTGGTTGGTGCTGATGCGGCTATGTGATGTTATGATATCGACCGATCGTTTGCAAGAATAATCCATGTCCTTCACGTCTTCAATTATTTCTCTTTGTAATTCATGTATGCATATTCCTGATATATATAATATGTTCCCTGATTCACTTGTTTCTTTGAAAGGGATGACTGCCAAAAGAATAAAAGAATTAAATAACATGACTATTCAAATAATTAGTAATAAATATCATCATAATTCTGACTCCCTTAATTTTTGTGCCTCAATTTTCTATAATTAGAACATTGAGTGCATTATCCATTTTTCTCATCCCTACATGTTCTTTCTGTGAGTTGGTCCATAAAAGTGAACGAATATGTCTGGAGCCAAAAAACAAGTGAGGATTCCTGCTGAAGGCTTTTGGACTTCCAATTTCTAGAACCTGTCTTGTAGGAGACGAAGAAAAAAAGAAACATGATAGTTCCCATCCATTCCTTAAGAAAAAGGTTGGCGAAGAGTCACATCTATTGATAAAGAGAAAATGGGATGAGATAAAAATATTCGGAGGAAAAGGACTGGCCAAATCAACAAAATCAGTTAAACATCAGACTGTTAAACAACCTCGTGTAGAAGAGGTTGGTGAATCATCTGCCTTAGAACCACTTATGGCGAGGAGGCGGAAGGGAGGAAAGTATTAAACCCTACGCCGCTCCATCAGCATCCAGCCCAACTGCCATCTCAAGCGAGGGAACCACTAAGGACGGTTGTGCAAGTTCAGCCACCAGACATTTTACTATGTCATCCTCCACCCTTGAAGACTATTCATGATGATGCTTCACCCAAGGATGACAAACAACTCTGTAGTTTAGTCAACGAGGCTATGAAGAATGAGGCTCTACCAACGGTAGGTACTCCACCTTTACCATTGATTGAGAAAAAACCTCATGATGGTATGTCCTCTCCCATTGAAGAGAGCTTCCATTCATTGGAAATAGACTGAATGATTGGTAACTTTGTAGTTTTTATTTTATTATGTTTTCTCATTTACCTTGGTAACCTGTCCTGACCCGCAATTATGTAATTGTTAAAGTTTGAAAAGATTACTAAAATGTTGACCCAATGTATATTAAGCGGCTAGTTTGCAAAATAAATGTTTAATTAACTTGATGAATGATCTACACACTAGAAGTATTCTGCAAGTATATGTATTGTTTCAAATAATATAGATTTTTCTTTAAAAAACATTAGTATCAAATTCAAGAGGAAATATGGATTTTACTATTCTAACTTAGAAATATTTCTACTTAAACTGTAAAATAAGTCACAGGAGAATAATATCGAACAATTTGTAAACAGATGTAACTAATTTGGCTACTTCTAATTTAAACTAAAAGTAAATGCAATGTCTCTAAATTAAAAATGTGTAAGGAAGTACGATCATAATAACAAGTCTTTCCCCTTACAAACATATTGTGAATCAGTGCAGGAATCAAACGATTAAATATGAAAATGAGGTATTGTAACCAATAGGAGCATACATATTCCTTACCCTTTCTGAGTGGAATGTACATTGGCTAATCTAAAGTTAGTTCCAGCTTTGTGTGGTAGTGTTGAGTAGATTCTAGCCTCTCATATCTAGATTACCCATAGTGCCCTCTCTAAATGATCTACCAGGGACCCTTAGTTCCAAACTTAGACCATATTACTAAAGGATCTAGCCTGTCACCAATTATACACCCATCAAAACTTATCTCCCTATCTATTTCTCAAGCCCCGGGGGTGACACATTAAATTGAGCCAGCAAAATAGGATGACCCACTTATCCAGCTTATGGTTGAAGAGGAATCCACCCCGGTTCTTCCCTCAGTTTTATTGTCTCTTGAAGTCAATCCTAAGTGGGAAACTGGCAGGCAAGGGGAGTTAAATGGGTTTTCAACTCATCGTATTAACAAGTCCATAAACTTCTTTGCTCGGGCTGCCAATCTCTAACTAGAAACCATAGTCTCGAATCTTCAGGAGTTGACAATTGTATGTGCAGTTTCTTTGGGACCAAGTTGCTAAGCTGGAGGTTGTCTGGGCTAAGGTTACGGAGATGGAAGCACTTCGAGCACATGTAACGAACTTGAAAACTCTCCGAGCTAAGGTAGTGACTCAGAGGGATGGATTGGTTGATTTTCAGGTAACCAGTTTGATTTCAAATGTATTTATCGATGAAAAAAATGATAGAGATCTATAAATTCGGGGGGCGTGCATTGTATATGAGTTTAATGAACCTGGGTTTAGTCCTACCCGATTCGTTGGTCGACCCTGCTGTAAAATATTTAATTTTATGAATAAAATCTTCTATAACTTAGTGATTATGAATTTTTTAAATTTATGGGTTAATATGATCCTTTTTAGGGAAACCAAGGTGGTGGTTAAACTTGCAAAAAGGGGGTATATAAATAGAACTCAATGGATGTTAGTTAAAAGTATCACCTTTTTTTGCTCTATCTATCTCTTGGTCATTTTGCTTCCAAAGCTTAATGGCCCACAAATATTCTCCTCAAATTTTTGGTTCAGCTAGGCCTTCTGAAAGATTGATCTTTACTAAATTTGATGTTAGTTATTGGTTCAAAATTTTTTTTATGACACAAGTGTTGTCTTAGATCACGTGGATGCGGGGGATCGGGCCACTGACTACTTAAGTGATGATATAATTTTCTTTTGGGACCAGTTTTTTTGTGGGCTTTGGCTGCCACTGTGGATAGAGTTTCATTCGATCTTCAAATTTTATAGTGTCATCCAGTCCCAGATGAAGCCAAACTCAATCTCAAAAGTGATGACATACATAATTTATTTGCGTGGATGGATTGTACCTTGGTTGCACAAAATATTTTGGCATATGTGCTCCATTCAAGTCAAACCAAATGGGTATGTGATTTTTGACACTACCCAAAAATTTCATTTACTTCATCTAGAGAACAAGATCAAAAACTAGAAGCTCCATTTCTTGAGAGGTGCCTGTGATGATTGGGCCATCCAAACTAGAGCCACATGTGACCCATTTAAGAAAAGTAAATAAATTTCTCCTCAGGTGAAAGCGATGGAGCAGGTCATACTCGGTTGGCAATTATCCATAGTTCAATATACCGATCCCTTAACTATCTATTAGATATTGAACTCAAGTGTATATGGCATTATGACAAAAGTGAGGTGGACTATTTCTAATGATTTCAAGGAAAAAAGGCATTTAGAGAAGGTTGTGAGGCTCTCTAAAAAGATATCCAAGAAAAAGGAAGAAGACAGATGATTCCTCCACCAGAGAAGAGGAAGTGGAGAGAACCAAAGAGACTGACAATTCTAGAAGGCACATACCAGGTTTGAATTTCATTCACTCGGTTTCAAAAACTTCTTATTCATTCAAAATAAAGTCACGAGTGAATTAATACTAATCGAGTGAAGTTCTCCATTGGTAATCATTGGTTATTTGGGGGATAGTGCAACTCTCTCTTTCTCTATTTAATGGATACTAAAGGCTTAGCCAGGTATTTCTCAATGTTAGAGACCTTTTAACCAACCTCGACTAACTTTATTCTTCCATTAGAAAGGGCTAAGGCAGGTCACTGATCTCTTCAGGTGGAGGCTGTAGATGAACCCGATGGTGAGGATTCGGTAGAGAACATGAAAGAAAGCCTTGCTTCTGCTAAATTGTCTGAGAACAGTAAAAAATGCAAAGGTATCTCTTCCATTACCCCTCTCCCAAATCCTCAAAGAAGTAAGAAAAGAGGTTATGATTATTAGATCCCACTGCAAAGGACTGGCCGAAGGCTAACATGAACTTTAATTTGAGGCTCGTCCTGGTCAACATTGAGAGCGATTGTTTTCTCTTGAATTTAGCATTTGTGAGTTATGCTTCTACAATCACGAACATTCTTTGATCTTTAGGTTTAGATGAGCAGCTGGAAGAACTTCTCTCGATCAAATTGTGCTTATTGCATGACCATTACCAACTCTTGGGCTATGCCTCGACTCATCATCTAACTTTTATTTACTTAACAATGAGAGAAAGGCTTGCCAAATTGGACTAGAAGGCTGGAAAGTACTAGTAGTAGACAGAGTTAGCGACAATGAAGACAGGTGAGTTGGAATTTTATTTAAGAGATATAAAGGCAGAGTTGGAGTTCACATCAAAATGGATTTTCATGGTCCAAGAGGATAAATCTTTATAGATGAAAAAAATGTCCACTATGATAACTACTGAAGAACTCCTCACCATTATAGTAGAACACTTGAAAACGGAATGCAAAATGGAGACTGATGAATTTTCTTGAGTGGTGATGGTCTACTCAAAGTATTCTAATCTCAAATAATTCAAGATGCCTTGAGACATTCTTCGGGGTCATAAGGAGTTTAAGGGTGACAATATAGCAGATGATGAATCATCCAACACACGTCCAGAAGACCCATAGATTTTTTTTCTGAAGTATATATACTTGAATATTGTTATAGACATTCACATGAATGAAATATAATATTTGGTCAACTGTATTTCATTGAAATAAAAAAGGTAAGGAAAATTTTAAGTTTTTAGTTCATTTCTTTGGATTGTAATATGGAGCTTATAAGTTTTATGCAAACCAAACGCCATGGCACTTCGTAGTTTGTTCTTGATGCAATCAAGCATCATAACACTCTTTTTGTCTTTATTGGTGTGACCAAGCGTCATAACGCTTTTTGCTCTTTTTTGTTGTAACCAAGCATTGTAACATTTTTTTTTCTTCTTTGGTTTGAATAAGCGTATTAACACATTTTGGTCATCTTTGGTGCGATGAAGCACCGTAATGCTTTTTTGTCCTCTTTGGTGCGACCAAGCATTATAACGCTTTTTGTTCGTCTTTGGTGCGGCCAAGTGTCATGACACTTTTTGTCCATCCTTTTGCAGCATACTCGAGTTCCTTAAGTATTTCATTCTTTTTGCTCAACAGAATCTCAATAGAATTTAAAAGAAATTAAAATAGATCAGTTGTTTATTATTTCAATCAAACATTCCTCAAAGGTCCACGATTTATCTATAAACACATGAACATTACAGTTGGTCACTTTTTATGCTAGCCTTTTTTCTTGAGTTTTTTGAGGTCCTCAAGCATTAGGAATGGCCATCAAACATCTAATAACATGTATACAGTTGGTCACAACCCCTTCAACGCTTTACCTTAACAAGGTTAGAATAATCTTATACGCATCTTTAGCTCGACTCTTGGTTCAGGGGTGATGCATGGATTAAAATCTCAAATTAATTCACTGGCTCTGACAAAAATCTTTTTCCCCCGGATCAACAAACTAAGTTCCATTATCTGTAATGAGTAATAGGGGTAACCCATACCGACATATTATATCCATCCAGATAAAATTTTAGATCACGCCTGTAGTGATCCTTACAAGTGCTTTAGCTTCTATCCACTTAGAAAAATAATTCAGAGCCACTAATAGAAATTTCCTCTATCCTTTGGGAGGTGGGAAAGGACTACGACCCACACAACAAAGACTTAAGGGATAAAAATTGGTTATAATTTTGAGCTGGTTGGAGGAGTTGTGGAGAATATTTTTGACATTGTGCACACCTTTAGGAAACTCTTCTGTGCTTTTCAAGAGAGTTGGCCAAAAGTAACATTGTCTTTGTATTCGGTCAGCCAAAGTATTTTATCCTAAATGTCTTCCGCGTTCACCTGAATATACTTCCTAGAGGATGCCTTCTACTTCACTTTTTTTGACGTATCTATGAAGCAGGGACGTGGTTGACCTTTGGAATAACATGTATCCAATGAGAAGGCATTGAGTGAGTCTGAACTTGAATCTTTGCAGATCCTTCACAGCTTCATGATATTTACCCATTATGAAATAGGAGATAAGCGTCCACCCAACTTCTTTCATCATTCACTTCCATTTCCATTACATCCAGTTCTTCATTGGAAGACCAAAGAAGCCTTTGTTGTGCTCTATTTTGAATGCATGTATCTTTTGATAAGAGTTCTATCACTTGATTCTCTTCTAGTCCAACGTGTTTGATGCGGAAACTCGCAAACTTTCCTATTTCCACTTTTACTTTATCAAGTATTTGATCATCATTTCATCTCGAGCTTCAAATTTACTGTTAACAAAACAACTAGTTTAGTATCAAACCTTACAATTCGATGTCGTATGCCCATATCTTGAGCTAACTAAAGCCCAACCATCAACACTTTCTACTCCACTTAATTATCTGTGACGGCAAAGTTAAGGATGATTGAATGATAAATATGCTATATTGTCTGACTAGTTAAAGCTATCATGATTCCTGCTTTAGTTTAGTTTGAAGCTCCTTCGAAGTGAAAGATCCTTACTTGCATATTTGCTATTACTCTTTGCTTGATCAGTATGATTTAGAGAAATCCACCAAAAATCTACCATAGCTTTAGTTTTAATTTCCGTCTGAGGAAGTAAGTAAGGCCATACTAGTTGAGCTCCACACACCATTTTAATAATTGATCTGAATGTTCTGGTTGAGTGAGTATAGACTTATGTTGATGTTTGTTAATCACCACAATTGAATGGGTCTAAGAATATGGTTGAAGCCTGAGAGCAGAGGCAATAAGAGAAAATATTAGTTTTTTCGGTAGAGGAAACCTTATTTTGGCTCCTCTATGGACTCAGCTTGTATAATAAATAAGAAATTGCTTCCATGACTCTTCTTAGAAGAGGACTAAATGAATAGCCTACAGACCAACTCTAGGTAGAGTGAAAGTTTGTCTTTTGGAATTGGACTTTGCAGAAGTGATGGAGAGATCAATGACTGCTTCAAATTCTAAAAGCTTGTTCACATTCTTTCATCTACTCAAATTTTTTCTCTTTCCTTGTACTTTGAAGAAGGCATATCAGGGAATGCCTTCAATTTCATGGGATTAGCTTAATGCCTTGAGGTGTTAGAAAGTATCCCATGATTTTTTTTTGAAGTCTCCAAATGTGCATTTCAATGGATTCAATTTCATGTTAAATTCATAAGGCTTTGGAAGGTTTCCTTCAACTTGCATTGATGTTGTTCAACCATCTTAATTTTCACTAACATGTCATCCATGTACATCTCAATTTTTATTCCATTTTAATTAGAAAAAATTACATTCATTAGGCACTGATATGTTGTGCCTATGTTTTTCAGACCAAAGGGCATTACAATAAAACAATGCAATCAATCACTTCTAATAAATTTTGTTTTCTCCACATCAACCTGGTGTATTTTGATTTAACTATATCTGGAGAAGGCAATAAGAAAATTTATTACCGAATATGTGACTGTAAAGTCAGTTGTAACATTTATTTAGAGTAGTAGATAGTCATCTCTTGGGCAAGAGGTATTCAAAATTTTGAAATCTACATGCATTCTTCATTTGTCACTGCACTTTCGTACCTTGACTGTGTTAGATACCCAAGAGGGGTATTGAACTGTATGTTTGTGTCTGCCTTCTAAGTGTATCTTCACTTCTTCACAGATTGGCTCCACTAAAGTCATTGCTGTCAATGGGAACTTTTACTTCACCATTCTAACGTTTGAAATGATGTTGAGTCTGTGGCAGGCAACATTGATGAGAATGTCAGGCATTTTGGCTGTCGACCAAGAAAAATTATCATGGTTTTTATGAAGAATCTAGATCGACTACCTTTGTGACCTGCATAGAAAATCTCATTAATTAGAAATATTTACCAAGATCCTCTATGCTCATTGGGATATGGTAATAGCCTCATCGGTTTCAAGGCCTTCTTTTTGTTGGTGTTTTATGTCAAATGCTTTGAGTTACATGCTTCTTATGGCTCGCATTTAGCACGTTTGGGATTGCTCTAGATCTCCATTTGTGGTGATTATCACACCATCATAAGGAAATTTCACATATACATGGTAAGTTGATACCACAACTCAGAAATTCTTGAAAAGAGGGCTGCCAAATATTGTGTTATACATTGGTCGTGTGTTGACTACTAGAAATCATCCATATTGGTAAATCGATTGTCACCTTCTCTCCATGTAACTGAGAACCCAAATATTGTGTTATACATTGGTCATGTGTTGACTACTAGAAATCGTCCATATTGGTAAATCAATAATCCTGTTCTCTCCATGTAACAGAGAACCCTACCATACCAAGTGCCTCCTTTTGTTCGCTATAGAAACCGTAATGTGAGTCGACTTGTGGAGTTAGTCGATCAGTTGTCAGATTCATCTTTTTGAATGATGTACAGAATTATATGTCACCTGAACTCTTAATATCAACCAATATACTGCCTAACTATTAATTACTGATAAGCTCTATGATAATAAATGCAACACTGTATGGATTTCCAACTAGAGGAAGATTTGCATCAGTTAAAATGATTGGGGGATGAATTTTTCTCTTTAGTGCGATCATCATTGCACAGTAAATTCCCAATCAACTTGTATTTCAGTCTACTCTTGCATATAAATTGCCACCAAATATTGTTGATATAATTCGTGCTATTTGAATGACATTGGCTTAGGCTAGCCTGCTCGACTCGCTTTACGCTGGAACCTTGCCTTTCATTTGAGTGTGAGATTCTAAGGTTAGAAAATCCTTGACCTTTTTGGCCTAGATCAACTCCTCTACCATACTACAGAAATGCATGGAATTTTTTATGTCGTGCGCATGGCTTGGATGTACATACACTATTTGTTAAGGTTTCGGTGGGAAGCTCAGATTTTCATTATAGTTGCCTTCCAAAAAAAACTCCTTTTCTTCTATTGTATATGTGAGTTTCACCATATAAACTGGAAGCAAAAACTTGGACGTCCTTCGGTCTCCTATAGGTAGGTGAATGGACCGACTTCATTTGTGTCTTTCTCGTTCATCATCTTTACCCCTTCTTTAGGAGTGATCCTCATTCTCTCTCCAACCACCATCCTTCAAGCTTTGCTTTCTCGTATGTCAATCCGACTTCTCACCATTGGAGATTTCATAGTTCATATGCTCATCAGCTGCAATGTGGTCATTGATTAACTCTAGGAGGTCAGCAAATGTTTTGGATTTCTGTAGACCTAAAAAGGACTGCAATCAAGGACTTCTCAGTCCTTGTGTTAGTGCTGCCTTGACAATTATCGGGTCATGATTTTAGACTTTAAGCATCTCCTTTTCAAATCTAATAACATATGACTCAAGACTCTTTTTTGGTCCTTGTTTTGATGAATCACAAAGAATCTGAATCCTTTCTTGCTTTTTGGGTATTAGTAAATTGTGCCAAAAATAACTTCTTGAAGTCTCTGAATGAATTATTAAGTCCTACGGAAAGTCCGCCAAACCACCTGAGAGGAAAATCACTCAGTGTGGTACAGAAATTTTGATATTTCAATGCATCTTAGTCTCGAGAAGGCAGATTTCCAAATAAAAAAACATAATATGGTCAGTGGGCTTTCTCCGAGACTTATATGGTTTAGTGGTATGAATCTTAAATTTCTTATGTGGTTTGGCCTCCACAATATGTCAAACGAATGCATTCTCCATCCGGCGATAAACTTTTGTCGCCTCTGTCTGTTGTTCTCCCGTTTGCACGAATCTTGCATTGTCCTGATACTAAAACTTTTCCACTAGCTTGGTTGCTGGAGCAGCTTATTGAACTGGGGGTTTGGGTGCTGGCTGATCGTGTTGTGGGATAGGCTGTGCCTTCCCTTAAGCACCGCTCAGGCCAGCTCCATAACTTACTAGGCCATTCTGTAATGGAGTGTTGGATTTGTTGTTCTACAAATTCTCAAGCTGAATCCATGTTTGAAGTTCCTCCTTGATGTGTCCCTCCACCCTGATGTGCTCCTCGTCATGTGGAAGGTATAATTCCACGCTCACCACACAATTAAAGATGTTAGATCCTAAATTGGATTACGCATAAGAAACATAGTATTAGTTAGATGAAGGAAGAAGAGAGAAGAAAGACTTAAATACTTTAGATTTATTTAGTGAGGATTTTAATTTTTTTTTCTTTGAAAACTGATACTTATAGATAGGATTTATAAATTACATTGTATCCCCCTACTAAAAGGGAACGTTGCTATAATTAATTGGTTGTTACATTCATGCATTTGTAATTGAATATCCCTTACCATAACTGATACTAGTGCTGCTATGCTTCTATAAACTCCTTGAACAAAACTTCACATTCGTAACTGTCCAATTTGGTTGTTGGAGTTTATTTGGTCGGTCATGATTCATTTGGTTGACTCAAAATTATTCGGTCGTCTTCAATCAATTTCAGTTGTCCATTCGATGGAGATTGAATATGAAGTACTTCATTCTAAGTTAGGACTAGTTCATCTGGCAGAGGGTAAATCATCGTAATTTGACAAGCAACCTACCTTTGATCTACATTTCTATATTGATGTACTTCATCTTAGGCGACCACTAATTTTTTAGATGATAGTTACTGGGTGGTTGATGCTGATGAAGATATATAATGTTTGTCGAGTCTTTCATTCTCTTCATTCGATCGCCTTATCAGATTGATTGATTATTGAATAATCCATATCCTTTATTTCTCCAATTATTTCTCTTCAAAGTTCGTGTAGACACATTTCTGATGTAAAAATTTGTTTTCATAAATTTATTTGGATCAGGGAAAATTAAATTCGATATATTTATAAATTTTTGGTCTTTTAGTTAATTTTTTTTTTATTTTTTTAAGCGGTATTTACAGACACAGCTCATTTTTTTATGTATTTATATATCTATCACCTAAATTTGTTACTTATAAATCACCCAAAGTTTGTATATAATATCTAAAATAATATTATTTTAACTTTTAAGAACTAAATACCCTTTATAGAAGTAAGATGACATTTATGTAAAGATTGAAAAACAGATGTCAAAGATCTAGGTCCTATGTATCTATATCTTCCTTTTTTTTAATGATATTTTTTTGTATAAATATATTTATAAACATAGTAATTTATTTAGATATTTTAATGGTAAAGATGTTTTAAACAATATTTAGAGATTATGATGTTTTGAAATTAATGATGTTTTGTTTGGAAAAGGTGATCCCAAAGAGTAATATGTGTGATTCGAACTAATGAACTAATGGTTGAAAACTATATTCTCAACCACTATGTCACAGGTAGAGAAGATCATCGGCATATATAGGACCAAACGGTCGAAAAGCATTGGCAATAGCAGCAAGCATTGTTATTTTTTAAATGACATGAATATTTTGTGTCATAGAAATGTTACAACTTTAGGTGTTAGATTAAAAAAAACAGATTTGAGCTGCATATATTCAAACATCTTAAAAATAAATATAAAAATTTAACAATAAGACCAGAAAAAATATAAAAAGTATTTAGAATTTAGTTTTCCCAAATCCAAATAAGTGTGTGAAAACAAATATTTCAATCAGGAGAAGAAACCGAGCACCAACAGCTTCTGGAGCCAATAGCAGGACAACATAGAATATGGGCACTGAAGTCTATAACAATATAAAAAAATGACAAAATTAAAGGATGAAATCGATATCTAGTCACTGATTTTGACCGATTTCATCTTTCGGTTATCTATATATCAATTTTGCATCTGTACAAAATTATCCTTTTTCAGAATTTCCTTCCTTCTAAAGAATTTTTAAAGAGGACGATTAAGAAATTTCCTATCATTTAAACAGCAGGATTTTGCACGGAAGGCAACTTAGAAGAGTAGAAGTTGGCAGACGAAACCCAGCAGCTCTTCTCCGCAGAAAGGTGACGGGTAATAACGTTTTATATCGCACTCATTCTCTCTGTTTTGGCCTCAAATCATGTAAGCAGAAAGTTTTGGTCTCTTGAAAGCGTGAGATAGTGAGGGTGGAGAAATGCGTGTAGGAGTCTTCTTCTTCTTCCGGCGTTTTTCTCAGATGCAGCCTTCTTGCTGGAGTTCATCATAGTCTTTTGGAGAACTACCTTCTATAACCAGTAAAATTAATGAAGAATTTCAAAATTAGGTTTTTCTTTAAATATTTTATATAAATCCATAAAAGAATTGTAAATAAGTAAAATCGGCATACCATTTGATAACTCACTTAACCTTGTGGATACATGTGGCTGAGTTGTCCATGAGATTCATGTTGACATTGCAATTTTATTAAAGACTTTAAGGTTTTGTTTGAGACACATATAACATATTAAAAAGTTGTTGTGCAGGAGCTGTGTTAGTAAGTTGTTGTGCAGGAGCTGTGTTAGTAAGTTGTTGTACAGATGCTCCTATAGGAAAATTTCTGTCTACTTGTTTAATACAGTTTTGCATTACTGGTTATGAATAAATAATATTTTTTCCATGTAATATAGTATTATTTATAACATAATCAGTCTTGCTTGTTTACTTGCACATTTCATATATGACCACAGATATCCAATTTGAATACTAGAAAATAAAAACCGACACATCATTAGACAATGAATAACATGATAATCAAAATTAAAAATAAAAATATTAATTAGTATCATCATAATGATATTTTTAAAATAGAGCTGATTAATGTCCCCATGCAATCCCATCTCGAACGAAACTCTCCATGTATGATCATTAGCGGCGATGAAATCATCAAATCGATATACCCACCTTAAAAAGACAAAGTTATCTGTTATAATCCATGGGAACCTATAATCTGTCTCACATAGCTATGCTGCTTTCGTAAAGTAAGCAGAGAACAATAGAGACTATCAGTAGATCTTTTTTTTTAAAATTTAAATGAAGATATTTATATAATTTTGATTTTGAAAATAGTGTTTGAATTTTGAAAGATGAGACCAAGAAATCTCACATATCTAATAGTTCGAATATTCGAGGACAATACCACAATTGATATTCATATTGAGGGATGAATGTACCACTTGACAAAAGGTTCGATTATATAAACTGTGAAATTTATGACGTTTGTTTAATCTGTGAAATTTATAACCGACAATTGCCCTAACTACATAGGGTTTATATTATATGGGTTCCTAATTTCCTATAGAGGCAATTCCCCCGAGTTAATTGCATCTTAGCCCAAGTCACTAAGAAAACTCTCGATTAATATCAAGGGTTTCACCTTCAAAATTCGATATTGAGGTTCCATAATTATTTGTAAAAAAAATGTCAAGTGAGAATAGCTCAACACTAATTTTTTGAGATTAAAGAAGCGAGAGGTAGGGGATGTCATGGATTTTGAGCAAACCTCAATGACCCCTAAACTATCATATTGTTTGGTTTTATGTTTTGGAAGTGGTATTTATTTGATGATTACTTCTCTCAATTATTAAAATTAAGACTTATATTTTCATAATATACGATCATGCAAATAATCTAAGATGATAAGAGGGTTTACGCCCTACTGAACGAACAACCTTAGAATCTTAAAAAAAGTTAAGACTTATTTTGCATAACATGATTATGCAAAATCATAAATGGTAGAGTGAGGATTTATATCGTGCTAGACGAACTACCTCAATGTCATAAGGGTTCATGTTATTTAAGTTTATGGAAAGTTTAGTTGAGGATCATCCTTAACTTTGTGTCTCTTCTTGTTCTTTAACTAAAGTTGTTCGTCATTTGCTTACATTGTCATTGCTTGTCTTGTGAACAGCTCTTTCAGGTTCTTTATTGCAGTGTTTGGTTTTATCCAGTGTACTTGAGTTGAGTTGATTGTTGTTATTGTTATTTATTATCGTTATTGTTGTCATTATTGCTATTATTGACTCACTGAGTTTGTTGCAGGGTTCCTCTTAAGTAGGTGACCTATTGTTCTTTACCTTAGAAGTTTTTTACATGTATAGTAAGTAATGGAATAGTATTGTTGCATGCATGAGCAAAATATACAGTAAAATACAGTAAAAGAAAAAGTACATTAAAAGAAAATGGTAGCCCATGTCTGTTATCTCTGATGAAATTACAATATTCACTAGCATCAAATATTTTTAAATGTAAATAATATATTTAAAAACATGTATAGTTGCATAAAATTAAGTGGCAGACATATTTAAAAGATTGGAAGGGGACATAAGTATTTCGAGTTAGGGATGGGCTCATATTTATCATTCTCGAAGGACTTGGTAGGAAACTATTGACAATATGTTAGCATAAAGTCTGGCGTAACCTAGAAAATACCAGCAAGATAATCTAAAAATGGTCATTCTTAGCCCTAGTCCAGGTTATTGACAAGTGGATATTTAGAAGATAACTCCCAAAATCAATAATTGTCGTGCATATAAGAAATATAGATTTTCATTAACAACAAAAATATTAGTTTCACAAGAAATGTAGTTGTTTTATCATAATATTGTATATTTTATAAATCAGACTATCCACGAGTTAATTACACTATCGGGTTAGAACCACCAGCAGCCTCAAAAATCAAGTGTTATCTCTTTTCAAATGTCGGTGAATAGTAGTGTCAATCATGTACCCTCACAAGGTCCTCAAGTCAGGAAATACAATATATTCAATCATCCTAAATTTATCACCAGACGCCTTTCTCATCATCGCACATACCACTAATGTGTCCAACTTATGTGCCAATCTGATGGTCCATATAAATTGCCATGCTTCAAATCTCTCCAATTAATAGGGAGAGTTTTAAGCATAAACTTTTAAAGCCTAAAACATTGAGCAATGGATATTACTGTAGATTTAGTTGTAAAGGATAGTTCTCATTAATGTAAGTTAATTTGAAAGGATCTCAAATCACAACTCGGTGGGTCCTTATATTTTGAGCATGACTTTCCTCAAAAAACCATAATAAGCCCAAATGTCCTATGAAATATCCAAAATCTTATAAAGTTGTTCAGAGGGTAATTTTGAACAACTTTAGAATCTTCTAGACTATTTCAAGTTCATTTCACTTTGATATATTGTTGAGTTGATCAACCCATGTTGAATTAAGAGTAATATTATTATACCTTAAATTATGCTTAGTTTAAGTTTGTTGATGTCTTAATCAGTCTATGAGTATGGCAAATGGTCAAGCTTTGAATGTTGTATTGAGAAATATGTAAGTAAACACCCATGAGAGAATGTTCATAGTCATTTAGAAATTTTGCACCCTTTCCCCTCAAATTAGGTTTGAGCATGTAGTGTTTTTAAAATGTCTCATTAGCACTTATATCCTCTTCTTTAACTATTCCTCAAATGATATTAAGTTAAACATAACTAACTACTAAGTTCTTAAGGCTTAGGGATAAACTTGTAATTTTTTAGAAAATTTTGTAAAGTGTATTTGATCTTTATTGAAAGGGTTGGATTTTGCTTAATTATTAGTTGGTGGCTCTAATCAGTGGTCTGTTAATCTTCTAACTCAAACCCCGCACTCTTGGATCATCCTAATCGTCAATTTTCTTATACATAATAATTCAAGTATTTGAAATTTTACCCTTTTTAGAAAATATCATGAGTTGGTTGCTACCTCCATTTACCCCTTTGTTTTTCAATTATCTAAATGAATTACTCATCATAACTGACAGCGACTTTATATATGCTTTAAAATACAAGAATTTGATACTGCTGCTAGAAGATTTAAATCCCCGGCAACGGCGCCAAAAACTTGATAACGGTTATAGATTTGGTAAAGATGTTTATAAAATATTCAATAATTACAAAGTCACACTTATCAACACAAGTATACGTATCGCTCAAGTAATACAGGGCTCTAATGGAGTCCTGGATATCGATCCCATAGGGAGTAATATTAGAGGCTATGAACTAAGATTTAAATTACTTAATCACCACAATATAGTTCAAATTGCATATTTTTCACTAGTAGGCAATTAAAATAAAAATGTAATTTTAATAAACTCTTAATTAACTAATTATACTAATAAAGTTTCTAATGTGAAGTTTAATATAAAAGAAATCATTTTTCTCCTTGTCAAGAAATTTAATTGAATGGATAAATTGAATCAGTTTAAATTGTATTGTGTCAAATAGGAGCATACATATTTTTTACCCTTTGGACCAGGCATAAAGAACATTGACTAATCATATGCTTGGTTACTAAATCTGCGGCTAGGCTGGGAGGATACCGGCTCTTACTACGGAGCTCCCACATTCCCCTCGCCTGAGGGCTAACTTCTACACTTCAGCACTCAAATGATAGGACCAAATTGAGGATTTTAGTCTATCACTCTAAAATCTCCAATTCTACGCCCGATATTTTTTATTTCCTATTTATTTGCACCCAACTTTCAAGGACTTTGATCTCCCTAAATCTTGGATGTAATCTTCACTTTAGTTGTAAAACTCAACATATTTTAACAAATCGATTAGATTTATTGAAATAAAATTAAGATTGAAGTGAAAAAATCATCACAACTTCTTTAACATTCTCATGGCACAACCAATTCAAATCACCATTACACAAAATCTCAAGACAAGGAGAAAGATAGAGAAAACAACTAAGAACTCATGGAGAAGATATGACAAAACTTGAAATTTATATATAAAAGCAAAGACATACAAACTTCAATAAGTAAATACAACTTATCTCTAATTCTTCCCCAAGCAAACTCCTCGAAGTTCCTCTGAATCTCTTCCTTTCTTTACACCACACTTGCATACACTTCTACTGACAACCTTAAACCCAAGCATGCTTAACTTTGATCCCTTAACCTTTTGAGAGACACATGTAGATAGTCCCCAAGGCCACTAGCCCTAGGCTAGGGTCTAGCTAAGACCAGTACATGCAGGACCCAAAGTAGGGAATTCTTTTGGTCCACAGCTCAAGTAGGGTGGTTGACACCTCAAATTTTACCAAAATACCCAACTTAGCATTTTGCCCCAAATCTACCCAACTTACCAAATTACCCTTGAAACCCCAAAATTGACCAAAATTCCCAATATAACCCAAAATACCAAAATTTGTTCAAAAATCATATCAAACTATTTGAAACCACCCAAATTGTCCAAAACACGCCACGATTTTTAAAATTATCAAAATACCCCCCATCATTTTACCAAAATTACAAAAATACCCTTGGTGACCCAAATTGTCCAAAACCTTCAAAATAATTTTAAATGTCCCCAAAATCAATTTGTAATACTTCATTGAGCTCAATTTGACTAATTCAACCTATTTTGACCAAAAGCCCCAAATTGCCTTTAAGGCCCAATTACCCTAATTCACCCCCAATGACCACCAATTTGATCCAAATCTTCCTCAATTTTAATTCTAAACTCCAATTCATCATCCCTAAAGTTTATTGAGACAAAATACAAGCTCAATTAAACCTAATTTCAAGCTCAATTTCAATCTCAACCCCAAATCCCTAATTTGACCCTAAGCCAAAATTTCACCAATTGAACCCCCAAAACCTATCAAATTGCCCCAATTTTGAATCATAAACTCTTGACAATACTTCCACACATCAAATTGAAGCTTCAATTGGCCTTGATCAAGCCTTAGTTTTACTCAAAATCAACTTGGACTAAAATCCCCAATTTTGCATCAAATTAGTCATATCCCCAAATTCCACCAAATTGAACTCCATAATCCCAAAAATTCCATCCAATTGATGTCCAAAACTCTTAATGACAATCACCCACATCAAATTGAACCATCAATTAGGTAATAGCCAAACTCTAGCCCAACTCAAACCCAAGTCTAAACCAACATCCCTAAAATTGACCATGAGCCAAAATCCTTCAAATTGAACTTCCAAATCAATTTAAAATCACTCCAAAACTTTTTAAACTCCTTGTGACAATAATCTACATCATTTTAATCAATTAATTGAGCTCAATGTCATGAATAGCCCAACCTAAACCCAACTTCAAGCTAAAATGCCCAAAATTGAACATATGCACCAAAGTTAATCAAACTAAATAAAATTAATCAAACCAAAGCCACCATTTGGACTCTACTAACCAGACTACACCCAACTAGCCCTCCCTACATGAGCTATGGACTAATGGTCCCTTGATTTAATGGATCTCCTCCCATTTTTAGCCTAAACCAAAATATCCTTGCCATCATACCATAACCATTGAGGGTTAATCATCATTAACCCTTCCACTGGCTCACCTGCCCACCTGACCACCATCGTTGGCTCTATCAACCGTCATAGTCTCCAGAGGAGCCAAAACTGAGAGCCACTTCATCTTAAACTGAACCTAATGCACCCATCCAAGATGGCAAGCTCCAGTTGGCTTTTAGCACATCTCTCCCCTCCACATAAGCAATTAAATACACCTGAATTGGAGCCCAGCCAGCCATCCCTTCCACTTTTATTTAAACCACCTCCTCCATGGAAAAAAGAGATTTAATCAATTTCTCTTGGGGAGACACTGTCTAATTGCTTCCATAAACTCTCCAAGAACTCCTAAGCTCAAGCCCACCATTTTCCCCCTCTGGATTCCTCTGTCAGAGCTCAATTTTGAGTTCAAATATCAGGGCATTTTCTGGAATTTCACAAAACTCCACCAACCATTTAATTAAACCTTCTAAAAGTTTACTCAGACTAAGAGAGGAAGTTCCCCATCAAAGTCCCCCTTTGTTAAGCCTCTAACCTTCTCCTAGACCAAAGCCATTTTACCCTTTCACTGAAATCATACATATACCCTATTTCAGCTCAAATAGATGCTTGGAGGAGGTTTGCCAGCTCACAAGGAAGCTTCCACAAGCACCCAATCGAGGCATCATGACAGCGACTTTTTATATTTATAAAAATACAAGAATTTGACACCACTACTAGAAGATTTAAACCCTCGGCAATGACGGCAAAAACTTGATGCAACTTTTAATATGCAAGAATTTATGAACCCAGATTTATATATTCATAATGATTTTGTAAAGCCACAATTTTAAACGCAAGTATACGTAACACTCAAGTAATACATGGCTCTAGTCGAATCCTGTTTATCTATCCCACAGGGAAGCGAGGTAAGAGGTCCTTAGTCAAATTCTAGTCTACTAAAATTAATCCTTAGTTAGGAATGTCAATTAAAATGATGTTTTATCTAGCAACTACTCCTAGATGCAAGTGTTAAATGTAAAGATAGTAACTATAACTAAATGAAAATATTAATTCTAAAGATAACCTTTTTTAGATGAATTGGTTTGGAGAATTTTGAGATATTAACAACGACTATCTTTATGTAATGAATTGGATAATGTAAAAGAAGGAGATGCATTAAATATGGTATGTGCCAAATAGGAGCAATCCTATTCTTTACCCTTTGGTCCAGGCATAAAGAATATTGACTAATCCTATGCTTGTTTACTGAAACTATGGCTAGGTTGTGATGATACTGACTCTCACTTCGGAGCTCCCACGTTCCTCTCGCCTGAGGGCTAACATTTATGCTTCAGTGCTCAAACAATAGGACCAAATTAGGGATTTTAGTCTATCACCCTAAAATCTCCAATTCTACGCACATCAAAGTATATTTCCCTATTTATTTGCATTCAACTCCCATGAACTTAACCATTCATGAAATCTGAATGTGGTTCTACTTTGTTGAGAATTACATAGCCCTCTTGGGTCTTAATGTAATTACAATGAATTTTAACACTACATCAGACCTTTATTGTAATGTAAATAAAGTGCAAGTAAAAACCATCACATTGATAATTAAATCTGCTTCTAACATGCATCACAAAATCCTAAACATGAATTCTACTCATTACAAAAAAAAAGTAAACTGAAAACAATGGTATAATCTTCTCATACTATTATTTCCAAATAAGAAGAAAGAGTAAGAGAAACGCATCACAAAGCACAAAGAAAACACAATGGAAACTTCATTTAACCAAAGCAAATTAACTAGATAAGTGTTTGCAAAAATCAAAAGATAAAGAAGAACACAACACTTAGTTTTTTCCCTTTGAAAGAAAGACGAATATCTCTCCCACAAAGTCTCCCACCGATCCATGCAATGCTAGAACCTCTCCTTACAAATTCTCTCAAAATCTCCTCTATAATCTCTCCAAAATGGTAGAAATCTACATTTCTACTCCTATTCTAAAAGACCTAAACTTTCTCCACACTTTTCCTAACATTCCTCTCACAAAACCCCCTTTTTCTAATCTAAATTCCTTATTTTAAAGTTTAGGGACGAAGTTTGAAGAGCTGCCACAAGAATCCTTTCAAAAAGCGTCCAAATATGTTGATATTCGGCCCATAACCGTCCCGGGCACCATCGGCGGGCTTGAAGGTGCTGTCGGCGAGCTTTTCTGTCATTTTTCGGTCTTTTCGGGTAAATTTCACTGTCGGAGGGCAAACTACGCAGCTCCACTGTTTCGCTCCATTTGGCTCAATTTTAGCTCTGTTTCGCCCCATTTTAGTTGTGTTATGTTCCTAACAGATAACCCTACAAAATAAGCATTAAAACAACATTCCTTTAAAGTGTAATCTCATTCAAAAATATGCAAGAAGTGTTAAAGAGATTAAGCATCAAAAGACTTATCGAAAGGTGACAGGGAAAAATTTCATTTCTTGCTCGTTTTTGCTCCAAATTGCACTGTTTTTGTTCTTTTTTTCTCCAAAAGTCCATAATTCATCATACCTGCAAAAAAAACATCAAAATACCCTTCTTTAAAGTGTAATACCATCAAAATCAGTGTAAAATAGGTATGAAAATTTCAACATATTTTCCTTTGGTCAAAATCTCCCAAACTTAACTAATACTCAAGTAATTTTAGTATTACATAAAAGTTATGATTTATTGTAGTAAATTTTTAATTCAGAAATACTATAAGTTTGATCAAAGTAAATATCATAGTGAGATTTTCAGAAAAATTCAAGTAATTAAATTAACTCTGTAGGTGCAAGATTATCTAGTCATCAAGTTTCAGAGCTCTAGTTTTCTATTCATTTCAAGAATGACTATATGTTGTAATATCAAGTCACTTAAAATATTTAAATGATAGGAACTTCATGAGAACACTACTAGTAAAAGATGTTAATCCATAAATATAAGTTCAGGAATGTTTTTAGGTTTTCCCTTTAGCCTACCAGTAAAGCCAATTTTTGATTAGGCATCTCCTCAAGCTTCTCCTCACTTTTATATTTTTTCTTTCTTTGCTTTTATCTTTTTCATTTTGATTGCTTTCAATCATATATTTTTTTTTCTTTTTTTAGGGATTTTTGTCAATCCTTTCTTTTTCCTTTTTCAAGTGAAGATTACTATATCTGGATAGCCTTTAATGATTTTGAACATCACATTTCTTTCCCTAAATTTGAAACTCAAAGCATTTCTTTACCTTATAAATATTTCATAGCTTTTACATCATTGAGCCACAATCTTTTCTTCTCAAATGAATTTCCAAGATTCTAAATACTTCAAAATATAGTTTCCTTTACTTTAAATAGTTAACTATAGTCTTATTCTCTTATACTAGATATCTTAATCTATAAAATTAATTTTTATTACAAAAATATTTCTTTAAATCTACCATAATATTTAAATATCTACAAAATATAGTGTTCTGAATTAAATTAACTACATAAAATCATATTAATAATTTTTTAAAATATTTAAATTGAGAACATCTAAAAGTTAATCATTTTTTTCCCTCCCCCAAACTTGCATTTTTAAATATTTTACAATTTAATTCCATAAAATGTAGCAGGAAGGAAAATTAATTGAATTTACTAGCTACTACAACATCCTATCAAATTTATATGCATGCATAGTCATGATAGAATGACAACAGGAGTAAGTAAATTAAGCTTAAAACATGCTTGCAATAATATTAAACTAAAAGGAAGTATATTCAATTTAAAATTTCATTTTTCTTCCTACCCCCAAACTTGATTTTTAGCATGTATAATATTTAGTGCAGAAAATATAAGTAGGAAGAAAAACAGCTTAAAAATTCTATCTACCACAAATTTCTATCAAAAACATCTACAATTATTTATTAGGATAGAAACATGTAGTAGAAACTAAATCTAAACTAAACATGCCAGAATGAAATTAACTAGAAAAAGTTCTAACTAGCATAACATGCATCAACATTAAAATAGAAAAATGTTCTTCAATTCTTATAAATTGTAACACAAACACAAAAATAAACACACAAATAAGATAAATGAGGTCAATTCTTCCTCCATCTCTTCGCATCTCACTAACTTACTTCCAATTTCTAACGGAATCCATACACAAATATATTGGGTGCTTATAAATGATTTTATAGATTCTAATCCCAAAGATAAGATTATCCCTGATATATTGGTTCTCGAGCACCAACACCAGACATCACCATATCCCAATAATTAAGCACCTCTAGCAATTATAAGGATAATGTAAGATCATCCACAAGGTACTCAGCAAATTGGTTCGTGACTCCTATCAAATGAAAATAAATTCTGAGAAAAGAAGTAACAAATATGAGATGGAACTATCACTTGTTAAAATTCATAATGTCTCTTATGAAACTCAAGTTCGGGTGAGACTCGAGTTATAGTGGACTCGTCAATCCAACTACTACAAGAGAACATACAAGTCTAACCATAATAAGAATTTAATGAATCATCTCCCTCATGACACACAAAAAGTAAATCAAACCACTTATAATCCAAACATCTACCAAACATCAAGCAAACAGATCAATCTACACTAAAGCAAACACAATACAACACTAACAATCATGACTCTTAAGCATACTAAATCAAACCACACAAAAAACTATGGGTTGCCTCCCATAAAGTGCTTGGTTTAACATCACTAGCCCGAGAAATGATTCCACCTGGATCAAAATTCCAATTAAGTAATCCTTGATCAGTAGCACATTTTTTTCCAGATCCATGGATTTCTACAAAGTCCTCGAATTTAAAATTTTCTTTCAGCTCTTCCTTTTCATATTGATTCATATCCTTGTTCCTCATATTTCTTTCTAGATCCAATATTCTTCTAGTAATTTTCTCAATTTGCATATTATTATCATCCTTGAAATTTATAAGAAATGGATCGTTATATGATACTGCATGATCTCCCAAATTTTGGATCAGATTCTCTCTAGATAATTCAGATTCTAGATCAATATATTCTATGTTACTCTTCTGTTTCAAATAATCTTCCAATTCTTCAAGGATTTCTTCCATTGATCTTTCAATTTCCTTATTATTATCTCTCAACTCAAAGCTCTTTTGAAAGAAATCCTCAAATTCTCTTCTAAATATTAATTTAATAATTTTAAATTGCTCATAATTCATTTCCTTAAGATTTATCTCAGAGTCATTGGATAAAATCTCTAGGGGGTAACTGTTAATAACATTAATAATCTGCCCAACATTAGAATCTCATTAATTTTGTTCGTATACCACGTAATATGCCATTCAGTGACTTTGAATAACTCTTTCATATGAGATCTTTTACTGATTTCATCATTCAATTCAGGTTCATCTTGTGATTGAGTCGAATATGAAGATATAGAGACTAGTTGTGTATATGAATTCACCAAATAGATAGGCTTTAAAATTGTATGAGGTAAATTCATTTTAATTTAATGAGATTTTTCAACATATGGTATTAGGTAGACTCGATCCCATAAGGTAGTGAGGTAAGAGGTCCTTAGTCAAATTCTAGTTTACTACAATTACTCCTTAGTTAGGAATGTCAATTAAAATGATGTTTTATCTAGCAAATACTCCTAAAAGCAAGTGTTGAATGTAAAGATAGTAACTATAACTAAATGTAAATATTAATTTTAAAGATAACAAATTTTGGATGAATTGGTTTGGAGAATTTTGAGATATTAAAAACGACTATTCTTATGTAATGAATTGGTTAATGTAAAAGAATGAGATACATTAAATATTGTATGTGTCAAATAGGAGCAATCCTATTCTTTACTCTTTGGTCCAGGCATAAAGAATATTGCCTAATCCTATGCTTGTTTACTGAATCCGTGGCTAGGCTGAGATGATACCGGCACTCACTTCGGAGCACCCATGTTCCCCTCGCTTGAGGGCAAACATCTCTACCTCAGTACTCAAAAAATAGGGCCGAATTGGGGATTTTAGTCTGTCACCCTAAAATCTCCAATTCTACGCCCATCAAAGCATATTTCCCTATTTATTTGCATTCAACTCCCATGAACTTAACCATCCATGAAATCTGAATGTACCTCTACTTTATTGAGAATTACAAAGCTCTCTCGTGTCTTAATGCAATTACAACAAATTTTAACACTACAACAGACCTTTATTGTAATGTAAATAAAGTGCAAGTAAAAACTATCAAATTGATAATTAAATCCGCTTCTAACATGCATCACATAATCCTAAACATGAATTCTACTCATTACAAAAAATGAAAAAAATGGTATAATCTTCTCATACCATTATTTCCAAATAAGAAGAAAGAGTAAGAGAAGCACATCACAAAGCATGAAGAAAACACAATGGAAACTTCATTTAATCAAAGCAAATCCACTAGATAAGTGTTTAAAAAAATCAAAAGATAATGAAAAACACAATACTTAGCTTTTTTATTTTAAAAGAGATAAATATCTCTCCCACAAAGTCTCCTACCAATCCATGCAATGCTAGAACCTCTCCTTACAAATTCTCTCAAAATCTCCTCTCCAATCTCTCTAAAAGGGTAAAAATCTATATTTCTACTCCTATTATAAAAGACCTAAACTTTCTGCCCACTTTTCCTAACATTCTTCTAAAAAAAACCCTATTTTTCTAATCTAAATTCGTTCATTTAAAGTGTAGGGATGAAGTTTGAAGAGTTGCCACAATAATCCTTTCAAAAAGCGTCCAAATACATTGAATTTCGGCCCATAACCGTCCCGGGCGTCGTCGGCGGGCTTGAGGGCGCCGTGGGTGAGCTTTTTTGTCATTTTTTGGTCTTCTCGGGTAAATCTCTCCGTCGGAGCCGTTTTGGGCGCCGTCGGAGAGCAGACTGCGCAGCTCCACCGTTTCGCACTGTTTTAGCTCTGTTTCACCCCATTTCAGTTGTGTTGTGTTCCTAATAGATAGCCCTACAAAATAAGCATGAAAATAAATTTCCTTTAAAGTGTAATCTCATTCAAAAATATGCAACAAGTGTAAAAGAGATTAAGCATCAAAAGACTTATCAAAAGGTGACAGGGCAAAATTTCATTTCTTGCTCGTTTTTTCTCCAAATTGCACCGTTTTTGTTTTTTTCTCTAAAAGTCCATAATTCATCATACCTGCAATAAAACATTAAAAATATCCTTCTTTAAAGTGCAATATCATCAAAATTAGTGTATAATAGGTATGAAAATCTCAACTTATTTTCGTTTGGTCACCTCACCTATTGAGCAATGGTACAGACCATTAACCCTAATTTTGAGCTAGGTTTGGTCTTTTATGAAGAAAAGTTTAATTTCATAGCATTGTAACCAATTAGATGTGTTTGTCTTGAGTAGATAAAAGTGTAGGAACGAACCCCATTTGATTTTGTTGAGTATCGAGAGAGATCTTAAGCTTTGAAGTTGAATGATTTACGGGTTAGGTTAATCGGGGACGATGACCCACAATCGTCAGATCACGCGTGTATCAGACGAAGGGATGAGATCTCTTCAGATGAACCCTTGGTGCGTGAACAGCAGGTCAAGTCAGCGCTGACCAGACATGGCTCTAATTCAGAAGAAGCTGCGTGAAGACTTCAGAGAAGACGAGGTTGCGTTAGATAAATAGGAAAATAAGGATTTATTGATTTAAATAAAAGCCAGATCTTTAAAAATCCATAATTTTGCATAAAAAATCATAAAAATAAAATAAAAATACTCTCTTACTCAGTGAATAGAGGAGAATAATGTGGATTAAAAATAAAAATTATTGTTGAGTTTCTAATTTTTAATTAATTAAATGGTCTCTACGATAATTTAATTTATCATGATTAAATATTACTCACCAATGTATAAGATTTTTAGGGTTTATTCCTCATAATAGTGGCGATGCTCCCTAATTTTCCAACGTCATAGAGCATCTATGTGCTCTTAACCCTAATTTCCAAGCTTAAATGGCTATTTTGCTTTAAATTATATATATATATATATATATATTAAAATATCAGTTAAAAAATTATGAGATAAATTTTAGTAGGTTACCTACGGTTAGAGGAACTTAGAAAAAATATCAGAATTATCTGGATATTTTTGTAAATTTCTATAGTTAATTAAATGTTTATAAATTATATTAATTTATTTAAATTAAATATTAATTAAAATTAATAAAAACAATTCCACATTGTGTAGGAAAATTGTGTTGACTCACTGTAAAAATTTCAAAATTATTTGATTAAGTTTAAGTATTAAAGTTGATTTTATGTGAGAAATTGCATTTTTGTACAAAAATAATTATATTAAACTAAATACACTTAGGAAGATTATAAAAAGTGGTTTTCTGAGTTTCTTATGAGTAGGGGTACTTAGGAAAAATAAAAAATTTTCTTGAGAAAATACTTCATTTTTAAGTTATATTTTAAATTAAAAATAATTAAAAATAACTAAAAATTTTAAAAATACAAAAAATGATTCAAAATGTTTCTAACTATTTTCTAATCACTTAGGACCCACTAAAATATTTTTCCCAATTTTTTCGAGTTAAAAATAAATTTTCAAATGCCTAAAGATGTATTTTCTTTATTTTCCCACTAAAATAATTATAATAAATAAATTAAAAATAAAACAAATATTAAATTTATTTCTCTAAGCTTTCTAGACTCAGAGAGATTTAATAAAAATAGAAATATAATTTTTGTTAAAAAAACATATTTTCTATTTACTTTAGTCATTAAATAAATAGTAATAATAATTAAATTTTAATTTGGAAAATCATGGAATTTTGCCTAGGTGTTTCTCTGACCTCGGTGAACCTCTAATAATTTTCCCATAAAAAACTTTATTTTGATTGATTAAATAAATTAATATTCAAAATCCCGTTTTCTAAGTTAAAATATTTATTTAAATTAAATCAAAACTTTAAAAAACCACATTTTCTCCACTGATGTTTTAATTAACTCATGGATAGGGTACTCTAAAATTTTAGAAGTTATTTGAATAGTGCTTAATGAGTTATGAAGTGGAGAGCACCACGGGTAAAATGGTAATTTTAGATTTTAGTGCCTTAATTAAAATTTAGGATTAACCAAAGGGAAAAATGGATAATTTTGATCTTAATAAGTATTTTTGGATGATTGAAACACAACGGGATAAAATGTAGAAACCAATTTGCTACATTTCCATGATAAGAGTAAAATTGTAACTTTCTAACTTATGAGGATTTGGAAGTTAATCAAAATTAAATGATTTATAAAATGATGAGCTTAAATGAGGAAGATGATAATTCACTTATTTTAATCCCACAATTGATGATAATGTGATCTTTCAATAAGAATACATATCACTTAAGTTAAAAATTTTGATAATTTTAAATTCTCCCATTGAATTGTTAAAGGCTTGGTAGTTATCTAGGCTTGTCTTTAAATTTATGTGATAAGATTTAGAAAATGTAACATGATTGATGGTAAACACCTCTAAACACTACAAGCCCAATTTTAGTGGTGGGTACAAAATCTTTAATGGCTTAAACTTTTCTTAGGAGCATCTACCTATATAACTTTTAAGTGAAATATCAACTAATTAATGGAGTACCCTATCCTTGGGATAATTGAAATGTCAAGGTTCACTGAGTAATGGGGTAATTTCATTTCAACCTTGGGATGATTATAAAAACAATATAATTAGTTCAAAATGAACTGTAAACGTTTCAAGAAGTCTTTAAAGCGGTTCAGGGTCATTCCCTAAATACTTTGGAATCACTTGGACATTGTGAAGGAAAAATTGAACTTGTTATATTTGTTTCAAAAAATCATCCGCTAAAATCTTTTGGGACTCACTGAGTCATTGTTTGAGGGTCCAAAAATTACACCTTCATCTACTCTTGCGTTTTATTTAAATTTTTGGCAAAAATTATATACATGTTGTAAAAGTTAATCTTTCAGCTAGAATGCCGATAAGATGACATGTACGCTTTTACAGTGTTATTTACTTTCTATCACTTTACTTTTTGCAACTACTCTTGTTGCAAAATATTATAACTACTTGGTTGTGCACTTTGCTTTACCTACAAAAATCAAAACATTTTTCAAAAATTAATCAATATTTTTAAAAATCTAAAACAGAATATTTCAAAAGTAATCATAAATCCTTTGAAATGTCACTAAACTTAAAATGCCCTTTTGCATTTACGGGAGTCCCTCGAAAGAGGTAACCCACGGTTGCTAACGAGATCTCCCTGGTTTAAATTAGTGTAACAGCTTGTTTAAGCTAAGTAAGTTCAAAAGAAAATAGTGATACTGAAACAAGGGAACCATAAGATCTTAAGTGGTGTCAATCTAATCAACTTTAACCTCTCCCCCCCATAATGATTGAACTTTCAACTTGTCATTTAAACTTTTAAAGCTTAGAACTTATAATAGCTACTTTGCTGAGGAGCATGGAGCTAACTTTGTGGGCGGCCTTCTACAATAGCACGAGGATCTACAACAGCATGAGGATCTGCAACACCATTAGGATCTACAACATCACATCTTTTCTTAGAATTAAACAACAAGCCATAGGATTTCAAGGTTGTCCGCCTAATGCGACATAAATCCTCAACTCATCTTTAGGCTTTTGCACAATCATGTTGTGCAATATAAGCCATAACTCATTTTAAGTTTTTGAGGTTGTAGTTCGTCATGACCTAGATCCTCACATCCTTCAGGTTATTTGTGTGACCGTCTTGCATAAATATAAGCTCTAATTAATAAAATTAGCAGAATGAAACATTTAAATAATCTTTCTCTCAAAATTGAAGCCAAGCCATAGGATAGCTTAGGAAGTCATCAAGGTTCTCCTCAGGATCCATGGCACCCCCTAGTTCTTCTACCTTTGGGTTCCATAACAATGTTCCAAATTTGAGTCATTCCCCTTTCACACCTTTTTGTTTGATCTTTTGAAAAGTCCTACCTCTTTAAATTTTTTGAAGACGATATTCCCTAATTCTAATCTAGAGTTTTCATAGGTGACATTGGTTGTCTAAGATGTAAGTAACTATAGAGACTTGCCTCTATAGGAAACTTTAACCCAGCTTAATCTAAACCATATTCAATTTTTTATATTAAATATGGGACCTTGTCGGTCAACATAAAGATGGTTTTTTACAGACTTAAACAGATGTCATCAATTCTTTAGTTTATTTAATCAAGTCTCACCAGTAAGTAGTGTGTCTAACCTTCGGGATAGATGCATTGCTTGTGGAGTTAAGCTCGTTTATTTAAACTACTGAAGATATGAGATCGGTCTGGTCTTGTATTTTCAAAATTTAAAATATTATTTTTCAAATTTATAAATATATAAATATGTGTGTGTATATATATATATATATATATATATATATATATATATATATATATATATATATATATTAAATTTAATCGGGCGTCAGGATATTCATTCCAGAGACCGACAACTTCTAATTTGGCGACCCACAAACCCAAGAACAGTCTGACATCTAGGGTTAAAATCTCACTTGATTCTCAATCAAATTCGATGGGTTTTGTTCCTAAAGCTTCATCTCGATGAAACAAACACATCTATATGGCTAGGTGGACATGAATTATTGAGTCTCTTCAGAAATCCCAAGCTGAGGAAAAATTATGGATTTTTAAGCTATACATTTGTCTAAGAGGTGAGGCCTCAATTGGATTGGTTGAGAAGCTTCGCCTTAGTCCCATGAACCTCCTTCAAGTGTTGATTTGCTCTACATATGGGTTTAAGTATGAGTTTGAAAAAAGGGTGGATCGAGTTGGTCTAACACTATGGTATTGGTCGTGGGTGAGGGAGATTTTGATTGAGGATGTGTTTTTAGAGTGTCGTGAAGATTTTGAAACATTAATTAGGAGTTCTGTGGAGTTTGGTGGCCGTAAAAACCTTAGTTTTCAATAGAGAAATAAGGATTTTGTGATCGATCTGGAGGCTTAGGATTGACGGGGATGAGCTTCGTATGTTTGTAAGAGTGCTTTGTAAGGATTTTGGTCGGGCTTTGCCAAGGTTTGTGCACTTATCCCATTTAATCGTTGAGGTAGTCAATTTATAGGCTTGAAAAAAAGGGAGGGGTAGGGCTCCAATTAGTTGGTCAAAGGCTACTTATGTGGAGATTTGACAGGGCAATGATCCAATGAGGATGCGCTACATTAGATGGGCTCAATTTTGAGTTTTCCCCCTTTGGGTGGCTCTCGGGTCCACCTCCATCGCCAGTCATGGTGGCAGGGGAGACCTTAGGTGGTCACCATCTTACTGAGAGAGCTCGGTAGTAAAGAAAGGTGAAGACAATTAAGGTGAATCATGTGTAGATGTGTTTGATTTAAGTGGAAGGGTTTTAACTTGATTTTAGAGGGAGGTTGGATTTGAGTCATGTGTGTGGGTCAAGCTCACCTCTCAAGGTGGCATTGGCTGGTAGACAGCTTGGTGGAGTGCCTGGATATGTCCCCATCATGAATTTAGGGCTTAATTTTAGGTTTAAGTGAATCATTGGAGTGGTTAATCACTTTTTAGGGGTTCTTGAAAGAGGGTCCTCATTTTTCCATAAATGGTGGTGGCTCACATGAGTCTTGTACTTGGCTTCATGGCTTCCATATGGCTTGGATGAAGCAAATCGGCTTGCCCGTAGCTCATGCAGGGTTTACATGGCTTGCATTAAAGGGGGTGGGTGAGAAATCTAAGTATTGAAAGACTTCTCATGAGTTCCATTTTTAGTTTGATTAATCATGAAATATTTAGACTTAAGGCTTGATTAAATTGATTATGGGGGCTAAATTTTCTACACTACTATATATTTTTAAATTTGTTACTTATATTTTGAACTGTCCTTTACTAAGCAAATCTTTTTGACATATCATGTTTAATGAAACACTATGTACAGTTACACACCTGATCTTTTAATTAGTACCTACAATGTTTCATGTTTAAGAACATGTCAGTCTTATTAATTGCATTTATTGTTTTCTTCCTACCTACATTTTTGCATTATATGTTTTGTTTATTAAAAAATTTAAGTTTAGGAAGGAAAAAAAAATTTTGAGACTAAACTTTATTTATCCTCAATAAAATATATTAAAATTATTTTAACATGACCTTTTGGCATTTGATGTTAACTTTAGATAACTATATTTTTAAATTTAATAAATATCATAGTAGACTTGAGTAAAAGTTTGTAATAATAAAGGTTAGTTCTAGAATTAAGATATTTAGTATAAGAGAATAAGACTATGGTTTTGCTATTTAAAGTAAAAGAAATTGTATTTTTGAAATATTAAAAGTCTTAGAGTTACATATATAAAGAAAGAATTGAGACTCTATGAAAAATCTTTTTCAAAGCTAATATGCATTTATAAAGTAAATAAATGTGAGAAGTTTTTAATTTTAGGAAGAAGATAGTGTAGTTCAAAATTATTAAAGGCTTTCAAGATATAGTAATCCTACATGAAAAAAGAAAAAAAGATTGAAAATAATCGTTAAAGAAAAATAAAAGCAAAAGAAAGAAAAAAATATATGTGTGAGGAGAAGCTTGAGGAGATGTCTAATCAAAAATTAGCTTCACTTTAATTATCTTAAGGAAAAGAACTTAATTACATTTATGAACTTATATTTAAAAATATTAGCATCCTTACTAATAGAGTTCTCATGAAATTCTTTTTTTAATAATACTTTGAAGCCTCCTTAGTATGACAAATTATAGTTATTCTTGAAAAGAATAGAAAATCAAAACTTTTAGAATTAATTACAAGATATTCTTACATTTCTAGTTTTAACTTGAGTTATTAAAAAATTTTCTAAACTTACACTATTGCAATTATAAGAAAAAAACTACAGAAGTCCTTAAGTAAAGCTCACTATCATAAGTCACAATTTTTATATAGTAAAAGATTTACTTAAGGAAACGTAACAGTTAAGTTTGGGGGATTTTGACATGTCTAAATATATTCAACTTTTATACATACATTTAAGGGTTATTTTTAGTGATATTGCACTTTAAAAAAAGGTTGTTTCTTACTTTTGTTGCAGGTACACTAAATTAGACATTTGGAACTGAAAGGAACCAAAAAGAACAAAATTTGGAGTTGAAAGGCCACTTTTTAAAAATTTTGAACCTGCGCCTATACGTCAGGATCTGGCACCTGAGCACCAAAATATAGAGAAAGAGGCCTCTAGGTGCCAGATTTCGGTGCCTAGGCGCGAGAGACAGTTATTTTCCAATTCAATTTGGATGAATTTTGAAGGGATGCCAAAAGAGGCTTTGTGAATTCTTCCTTTGTGTTCTTCAACTAGCATCTTAATGAAGATGAGAAGAGTGGAAGATGTGGATTTCTGTAATTTGTCGTTATTCTTGCATTGAATTGTTGAAGTAAAATTATGGAGCATGTCATAAAAGTTTCCTTGTGTGTAAAGAGAAAACTGGTGTGAGTTCCTTACAAAAACATTCTAAATTTCATAGTGAAATTTTCAAGTGGTGAGAATTTGTAGTTTTTTCCTATTCTCGGGTTTTTCCAGGTAAAATGTTTGTGTCCTTTTCTGGTTGCTTTGATTGTACTTCTGTTCATATTTTTTTCCAGTTTTATCAAATGTCTATGATCCTATTATTTCGTGATGTGGTTTAGTTACTAATTAATCCTAAGCCCCGGAAAAGTTGGGAATTTCTCTTGGAGTTTCATTACGTTCTTCATGGTTCAATACACGGACTCATTTTCTATACTACTTAATTGACATGTATACATGTATGATTGACTGACTTATCTCACAGCAATTTATGACATTAGAAATGCATAATAAATAACAATAATTTGAATTGTTGATTAGCTATTTCATAAAAATGATCCTCATATTTATAAAGGAGGAGAAGTGCAATATATGAAATTATATGTCTACTATTGTCATAAAGAGAGCATTATAGGATATTTTATGTATTTTACATGTATAGTCGTTTTTTTTTTTTTGCTACCTTATGACTCGGTCAGCTGATATATGTCAATTCTAGTTCAGCAAGAGCTATTTGTTTGACTGCACTGAATTAGTGTTTCGGTAGACCTTCAATGTTCTTTAGGTCAACAAGATTAGACTCGATTGACTTGTTTATATTGATCAGATGTGCTGGTTTGGTTGTTGACTATTGATCCCTTGATAAAGAATTTATGTTCATGGAGCAAGGCTAGGTTATTAGGCAGAAGGTAGATCAATGTAACATGACAAGTTCTTAGTCCTCACCAAGGTGATTCTTCAAAGATTCTCCATGTGATTGTGTGATGGCCAGTTCTTGCTCCCTGGTAAGAAGTCTCAAAGGTGTTCGTAAGTTAGCTCACAATGATGCATTCTTCCATTGAATCGGGTTGTGATGAGAGATAGGTCGATGCCTTGGATCAACTCCAATAGCTTTGGTCTTTCGTTCCGTTGGTCGTCATTCAATCAGCTTCCAACCTCGATTTGGGTGGTTGCACCCATTCAGAAAAGCCATTCAATATTCAACTAGTTTATGTTTAGTCTTCCACTGATGGACCATTTGTCTTCTGCTGGTTGACATTTGGTCTTCCGTTCGTGGGCTCTTGATCTTCCGTCTATAGGCTCTTTGGTTTTCCTCCTGTGAGCCCTCCTTACCGGTATTTTTTTGTCTCCTGGCTCTCGTATCTCCTCAAGAATCATACTGACACGTTTCTGATGTACAAGTCATTTTTAAATTATAATTTACATAAAAATTAAAATTTCGTGTTGCTTTTAATGCTGTTCGTAAGTGATTTCCAATCTCTCTTAATGCCTGAAATTTGTGTAATTATTGTTTTTTGGTTTCTTATGTTTTTCTTCGATGGAGGTCATGTAAAAGAGGTGTTTGGATCTATTATTAAAGAAAATTTTATTTATGCAAAATCGTGACTCGGCAACGCCACTTGCCGATTTTATCGACTTAGAAGTCTTCTTCATTTTATAGATTTTAAATATTAAATTAAAATAAGTTTCCCTTTAAAAATTTATCCCAAAATAAACCTGGAAGGATAGTGCCAGGCACAAACTTATAATATATAATATGATTAACAAACCTAACCATAAAAAATATTCTATTCTTATTTTTAGCCTCTAAAATCTAAAATATTATCGCATAGCATTTAAATAATTTTAAAATAATGTTCATTAAATTCCCGTCATCATTTTGATTTCTTATTTGTCTTTTGCTCACTATAGGTCTACTATATGCTCCTACCCCGTCATCATTTTGATCTCTTATTTGTCTTTTCCTCACTATAGGTCTACCATGCTCTTCCCTATCTGGAAGCTATCGTCACATCTTTCACCTCTTTTTAGCTCCACACGCCACCGACCCCATCAATGCTACTTTTCCAGTGAGATCAAATGGTGATTTTCATCGCCACTTTGTCATCTATTCTTCATTATTTAGGGTCCGTTTGGGGCAGCTTGTGCGTTTCAGGATAAGCTGCTTATCCTGAAACGCGGCCGCAGGGGTCGACCTGCGGCCTACGTTTAGTGTAAAAACCCAAACACAGTTTCGGATAAGCTGGTGAAACGTGCGAACCAAACGATACAGCGGCATTTTAAAACCGCCGCCCGCACTTATAAGCTGCCCCAAACAGACTCTTAGTCTTCAAGAATTAGAGGGTACAGAAGGATGATTTATATATATATATATATATATATATATATATATATATATATATATATATATATATATATATATAT
>NEWO01000097.1:1461187-1506070 GCA_003013225.1 Phalaenopsis aphrodite
AAATCGATATTTGGCATAGACCCAAATCTCGATTTTCCATGCACATTAAGGACCTATGATAAGAGCTTGCGTCATCTACCTAACTATTCGAGAACCCCGCGCAACAAGAGATTCAATTCGTGACCTGAGGGAACTTACAGTGAACCCCGCCAACTAATAGGCAGGTACTTTGGAAATTTGAGAAATGTCTTTGGGGGAGAAAAATGAATAATTGAATTATTAGAGTGACTCACTTCAACCTAAAAACCGGGACTTTTCAAGTGTTAGAAAATGTATTCTAATGAAGGAAACATACACTTATCTATCTTATGTATAAGTTAATGTGCTAAGGTAATAGTACTATTATATTGCTATTTCCAATGACAATTTTTTACAGTTAGTGGCTGTCCAACCGTTCATTCAATTGATATGCGACAATTTATCAAATTAGGTCGTCACCAATTTGGGCACGTGCCACTATTTCACTTGTGTGGGGGTCTTCATGAATATATTTTCCCATGTTCATTCATCCATTTAATTTTAAATAAATAGATTGAGGATTACAATAACTTATAAAATAGACACAAAAATAAATTCATACATTTGGTATTCGCAAAACAGAATTTAGAGACCAGCTTGGATCAGTTGATGTTGGTGACACTGAAACTCTTAGGGTTTCCTTTGTGATTAATTTTTTTTCATTTGTTAAGAAAATTGACAATTTAGTACTTTTAAAATATTTTTAAATAAATTAATTAACTTTTAAAACATGGACCATTTTTAGGTGGTTTAAATATTCCTAAAAACTTTCGTTGTTAGTCGTTAACTACTATTCCCTTTGGTGGTACTCTTGCCAACCTTCGTTGGTCTTCTCTATCTCTCACAAATTTTTATTTCAACTATTGCCAATGCTTAATTGCCGTTAAAACAAAATCAAATTTAAAAATATTAATTATATTTTATTATAAATCAAAATATAAATAAAATAGAATAAAAATAATTTAAAGAGTGATATCAAACAATCGATTAATGCAAGTCAAGGCATCAACAAAAATCAATCAAGGCTAAATTACATGGGTGGTCCTTAGGATTTATGAAAAAGAATGCAAAGATAAAGATCATCTCAATATGCACATGAGCAATGCATGCAGAGCTACTACGAGCATGTTTAATTTGACCAGTAAATTGTTGAGTAATATGAAGACTCGGTCTACCATAATTTAATAAACTTCCTAATTAAGAATTTCATCTACCGCTCACCTACCACATCCTACTTACTGCTCACCTACCTCCACCTACTGCTCTACCTACTGCTCTCCTAGTTTCTATAAATAGTCTCTCTTTGCTTGTCATAAAGTATGAACTCAGGTCAAACCAAGTCCTCTAAGAGAGAAAAAGAGGAAAAGAAAGAGAGATGAATGGAGAGAAGGAAATACATATTTTCTTGTAATGAAGTTGTTTGAAACCCAAACCACCCTCATAGGTTGGTTTGCAAACTTTCTTCTAAGAACACCATTTTTTACCCGACTGTGGACCAGCCCATAGAAAATTATTGAAGCTCCGTTCAAGAATCTTTTGAGTACTCTCTTAATATTCAGAACTTGTAAGGCATACAACAACATGCTGTGAATTTCTAAGAATTGTAATACGACCACCCAAAGATAAATGATTATTCTTCCAGTCAAGCATCTTTTCCCTAATTTTCTCCACAACCTCATCTAATTGCGACTGTCTTGTCCTGCCTTTGAGTAAGTTGACCCCCAAATATTTGATAGGAAGGTTAAAAGGGAATAAAACTATGATTTTTCTATTTTTAGTAAAAGAAATTTATATTTTTGAAGTATTAAAAATCTTAAAGAGATTCATGTAAAAAGAAAAAAAATTAAACTTTATAAAATCTTTAAGTTAATATAATATTGTTAAGTGAAGAAATGTAAAAAGTTTTTAACTTTAAGAAGATGATAGTGAAGTTTAAAATCATTAAAGGCTATTCAGATATAGTAATCCTCAGAAAAAGAAAAGAAAAGAAATAGAAAAAAAAAGGAAAAGGAAAGAAAAAGAAAAAAGAAAAAGAAAAGAAAAGGAAAAAGAAAAAAGAATAAATGTGAGGAGAAGCTTGAGGAGATGCCTAATTAAAAATTAGCTTCACTTCAATCAACTTAAGGAAAAAGACTTGGACACATTTTCTAAACTTTTTATTTGAATGTTAACTTAATTATTAATAAAGTTTTATAAAGTTATTTTTCATATAAATTTTCTAAGTGACTTTAATATAACAAATTACAATTTTTCTTGAAAGAAATAGAGGATCAGAAATCTTAGACTTAATTACAGAATATCTTTACACATTTAGTATTAACTGGAGTTGTTTTGAATTTTTCTCAAGTTAAAACTATTATATTTAGAAAACTAAAATATAGAAGTCTAAAATTTAAATTCTTTACCAAAAGTCATATTTTTTTATGTAGTAGAGAAGTTACTTGAGGACACGTAACATGTAAGTTTGAGGGATTTTGATACACCGAAAATATATGCATTTTTAGACCCATATTTTATACTCGTTTTTGGTGATATTGCACTTTAATGGAATTTATTTTGATGTTTTCTTGCAGGTTGTTGATTTTTAGGGCTTAGAGCAAAAAGAAAGCAAAAAGGATAAAATTTAGTGTCAAAATTAAGTTTCTGAAGAAATGCTCAGCGCCGGCAGTGCCGATGGCGCATAACAATTTAACACTGGAGATTTTTACTCAGCGCTGACGGCGACAGACTAGCGTCGACGACACCAAAGGCGGTGCAGACCCCGTTTCTAGAAAGTTCGATGTATTTGGATGACTTTTTGAAGAGTTTTTGGAGGCACCTCTTGGATTGAATTTCATCAGAAAATTGGCTCCTCTACGTTTTGCACTCCTCTACGTTCATTTTTCGCTCCACATCATTCCATTCCACTACTATATTAGAGTTAATTAGTGATTTTGCTTTCATAGTTTAGAATTTTTGTGGTGAGATTTAGTGTGAAACTTTCTGTAAGAGTGTTGGAGAAGAAGAAAAGTGAGAGAATTCTTCTTCCCGCATTTCTAAGGAATGCCACAAAGGATTTGCTTTGAGAAGGAGTTTCAGATAAGTTTGTTTGTTTATTTAGTATTGTATGAACTTTATTTTATATATGAAAATTTTGTTTTATCGTATCTTTCTCATGAAGTCTAAGTAGTTCCCTCTATCTTTCCCCCTACTCTGAGATTTGGTGAAATGAATGTGCCATAATTAAAATGTAAATTAAATTGTGATGATTTTTCAACTCTGAACTTAATTTACTTTTCAGTCTAGCCAATTGATTTGTTAAAATATGTTCTTAAACATATGATCCGGGAAATGGAGTATGAGTTCTACAACATAGTGAGGATCACATTTGATTTCATGAAAAAAAATTCGTTCATGAAATTAAGTGCAAATAAATAGGGAAATATTCTTTGTTGGGTATAAAATTGGAGAATCTTTAGGGTGACATACTAAAATCCCCAATTTGATCTTAGTGTTTAAAAATAAAAGTGAAAGTTAGCCCTCAGGTAAAGGGAAGTGGGAGCTGTGAAGTGGGAGCCAATATCCTCCTAGCCTAGCCACGGATTTAGGGACTAAACATAAGATTAGCCAATGATTTTCTATGCACTATATCTGAGTAGAGAATTAAAATTGTTCTTATTTGACACAATAAATATTAAAAACATTTATCTCATCTCATTTCACCAGAATTTCATTGTAGTGGGAATGATGTTTTTCCACATAAGAAATCTTCATTACCTAAACATAATTCTTAGATTAGTATTTAATATTTAAAAGTTGCATTTCTGTTTTTGCTAATAGTTAGGTAATTTAGTTAGGTTAAAATCTCAACATTCAAAATTAGTGACTGTGATTTCGTTTGATTTTCTATAAATTTCCTATTAAAATTTATCATTGTTAACTTACACTTTCCCTGTAGGATCGATATTTGGAGTTTAAATAGAAAGTTTATTATTACTTGATAACGATACGTATACTTGTGTAGAATCTCATTATTCATTGCTTATAATTTATTTATATATTCTACACAACTTACCTTTTATATAAGGATCAAGTTTTTGGCGTTGTAGTGGTGTTAAGTTCATAAATCCTTACATATAAAAAATTCGGAATCAGTAAGATATTATTTATTAGTAGTTATTCAACACTACATTATAAATTTATAAATTTGTCAATATGTGCGCAGGTTATTTGTGTAGCTTTGTTGAATTTAAATGATCATAGTAATATATTGAAGAAAACCTCCTCTAGTGGTTCCAAGGGCATGTATATTATATTCATCTCGCACATTTTTTTTACATATAGCATAAAATAATAAAACCATGATTATTTGTGTACTTCATATGTTCATGATCTGAATAATGCGGTTAGATATCTAAACTTGATCAATCTTTCTTGAGTTCCTATGCACATCATAAAAGCGTGAAAAATTCCAAGAGAAGAAAGGCCAATAACTCTAGCTTTTGAGGAAAAAGGAAACCCCAACTCAAATGGCAAAGTAGACAATTATTGGATTCTCAAAGAAGTAGTCCAATTGCAATATTCTTAATATATATATATATATATATATATATATATATATATATATATATATATATATATATATATATATATATATATATATATATATATATANTATATATATATATATATATATATATATATATATATATATATATGTAAGTGTAATTCAATTCAAATGTGACTCTTTAATCCTATTTCTATTCGTAGAATAAGGGTACAAGCCATATAATTTTGTCGAAGTTAAAATGAATAGAGAAAATGTTAAATTTGATCATTCCATTATATTAGGATAAGCGAGTCATGTACACTATCGTAAATACTCTTATAAACCAAAAGATAAAGTAAATTGGGCAGTATTCATAAATAGTAAACCGAAAGCAACTATTGAGATTCAAGATAGTATTGAACCGACTTATCAGAAAAAAAAAATGTCAATTTTTTGCATTTGAGTTGATTTTATTTAGAAAGAAATGACCTTCACAGGTTAGTTGTACAGATAAGAAAAAAATATTTATAATGATTATAATTTTGGTGATGCTTTAGATGAAGAAATCCTATGTTCATATTTTAGTCATCATCCAATGACATAGAATAGGATGTGTGTGTTAATTAATTTCTTTACTTTAGTATTTTCACTTCCATTATTATTTTGTCTTATGCTTATACTTTTTTTTTACAATAGTGGCAGTTAGTAGATTGTACTTAATTTTATACTTTTGTTTACTATTTTTATTTCTTTTATTCTCTTTTTGTACATGCACTAATAAATTTATTTTTTTCTTAATGTAGATGGCTTTGAGTGGTGGTGATAATATCCCACCTCATAGGGGCATCACAAACATCTTTGGAAGAAAAAAGAGTGGAGTTCCATTATGTTGCACCAGATAGACAAACACTATTTATCACATTTTGACTCTTCCTGGCATTGTCAATATAGGCTCAGGTTGACTATGTCAAGAAGAGTCAATAGGCAAATCAAAATTGGTCTTCCAAATGCTGGGGCATGGGCTTCTCTCTACACATGGAAGTGGTCCTTTCACATACAGAGTATAAGATAAGGATGGTAAGAGTTTTACTGTGCATCAAATTTTAATAGATAATTATTGTTTAATACTTTTTATCTTAATAGATATAAAAACTTGGATAAGAGCCCACTGTTACTGAGCAATATGCCCGTACCATCAGCATTAGTCAGAGCAATGGTGGGTCAACACTACATCACATAAAGCACATGTAAGTGGCATAATAATTTTTATATCATTGTAATTATTCTGAAATTTAATTTTTCTGCTAACTATCCTTTACGATTTATTTTGCAGAACAAGAGCTAAGGGATGAAGGAGACTAAGAGTCAGTGCTCATGAGAATTTCCTACCTTTAGTAGCAATTTTGATCAGTTGGACTTTGACCTCTAGAAAGAAGACATTAGAAGAAAGAATAAACGAAGGATATATGGCTTGGATTTGGATAAACTTGCATACGATGCACACTGATACTTCTCTAATAAAAGCTCTACATCTTTCTAGAATGTTGAAGTTTGCTTATAAGTTGTGGCACTCATTGAGGATATAGAGGTCCAATTTTGCACTCAGCTCGTTGAGACGGAAGTGAGAATGAAGATATAATTGGATGAGGTGTGACATGAGGCACGTTGAAGAGGGAAGCAGCTCATGGAGGTGAGCATGATGAAAATGATGATGACGATGAGGAGATCAATGATAAGTAGTTGTCTGTTTATTTTATTTACTATTCTTTGACATTCATGTATCAGTTGTGTGCTAATTAGTTTATTTATTGTTTCAATACATTATGATTTTATTTATTTTTATTCTGTGGGTGTCTTTTGTATGATTCTAGCTTAGAAGTTGTGTAGATAGGTATACTAGATTTTATAATGTATATTCCATGTGTTCTTGTGATGCAATTACATGTGTATAAATTCGAATGAATAAAGGTGATTCTTCAACGTCTTATTAAGATACAATTTTCCGACACCACATTGATGGACATACCATCACCTTATCTATAATTACGAATTGATGGCTCTAGGGCCATCAAAAATTAACTGATAAACTTCCCCATTAGAAGTGAATCAGAATTCAAGACCCGTCAAGTAGTCGTTGTAAATAGTTTAGAAATAGATTATAACCCGTTGGAATTATTTTTTTGACTAAGGGAAAAACATTGGTGTGCTATTCATCTAAAAATCATTATACTGTGTTATAACTGATGATAATTTTCCAATTATCAATAGAAGAGTATGTTAGAAATCACATAATTTTATGTAGTGATTGCACTTAATTTGATCCAAGAGGGCATTCAACAAGGTTAATATGAATATAGACTTTATGATTGAACAAATTATCCAGCCTTTTGTAGTTGATTTCATAAGTTAGAGATAATCAACTAAAATTAAATTAACTTTCAATGTAACCTGAATTGACTACTTGACTCTGTGGGATCCAAAAGGATCCATTTGATCTCATTAGATCAACTTAATTATTTTGACCTCAAATAATTAAATTAATGGGCCAATAATCTTTAGTCATATAAATAAAATTCAATCGATTCAAATTGATTTTTGGAAAGATCCAATTAGCCCAATTCGACGAAACATTCTAAAATGTCTGAGTTATTTAGAAATTTTCATTCAATTTGCTTCCTATTAAACAATCAAGCAAAATTGGACCAATTGATTAAAATTGAACACCTTTGTTGAAGTGTCTATAACCATACATCATAAATTTTGAGTTGGTCTTGCTCAACACATTCGACTAAAAAAATTAAAAAATTTATGGTATAAAAACTTATATGGAATTTGGACATCCAATTAGCCTAGCTAAGAGACCATAGATATCCTTAGGATGTTCATAATTAAGCCAAGAACTTAAGGTCCCAATAAGCTTCATTAGTTACTTAATTGTCAACCAAAGCTAAGTTTAATCTAATTGAACGAGTGACGGTTCAACTGAAAGTTTTGAAAAAAGGATCGGACATCAAATAGGAAGGAGAGTTTCAAGATTCATTGGTTTGACTATAGTTGAAACGAGGGTTGAACTGGATGACATAATGAATATTAAAATTAATTAAAATGAGCTAATTTATAATATGACCAGAGGTTGAACCGGTGAATTTTCTAATGCCTCAGGTATTAGTTTGTGAGCATGACCCCGCAATTAATGGTATTGGTTATCTTTCTCTCTTTAGAGAAATTGCTTATGTGAAAATTCCAAATGGGAAACAATGTGGTTTTGTGCATCTTGACTGTGATGCGGGGAGCATGCAAGTTTCAAATCAGAAAATCATTTCACTGATTCGTCGGTCAAAACAGTGTTTCAAACTGTCACATGCGGTTCAACCGCATAAATGGTTCCTTATTACCTTCGAACAGGACCAGACAACAATTCACAATTGAACTAACCACTCTGCTCCAATTTTTAAACATTGGCTCAACTAGTACAAATAATCATTGAACTTTACATTTATCAACCTATGTGATCTCTAAGTTCATAATGATGTCACTAGATATATACATATTCAATCATCCAACTGTCTGATTGATTGCACTAATCAAGTCAAATTGACCCTATTTGATCTTATGAAACATAAATGGGTTAATTATATTATATTTACATTAAAAACTAAATTAATTCAACCAAATAAAAATGAGTTTTTAATTGAACAACATTGATTTGGCTTAACCATGATCAAGCCCTTTGAATCAAATATTTGGCTAACCATGACCAAATTAGTCTAATTTCACTGGTTTAGAAACTTACACCTTACAATTGTATTTAACACTCTAAATTCAAAATTGTATTAAAAATGGCTTATGAATCTTAATTAGCTTGGTTGTGAGCTAAATAATAAGATTTATGAAACCCAACTCATGGTTTAAGCAAATTTGGTCAAAATGACCAACTAGCCCAAATATGTTGATATAATATGAGTCAAATGGAGCTAAATTCTAATTAATTGACGAATTGATTTGATTAATCCATTCCAATAAACATCTCTAGAAATCACGCATGAACAAAATAACTCGACTCTCGATCAACTTGGGCAAAAGGGACCAAAATCCTTTGTGTTTTTCTAGGTGCTTGAGAAAGGCATAACCATAGCCATCAATCTAATTTAAATATAATAGGCAATTTAATTTTGGGTTTCAAAAAAATTATTTTTATACAATTTAAATTCATTTAAATTTCAACTAGAGATGCATTTATATATGAAGATATAGTATATAATCATATGCCATTTTAGCGATATTTTTTTATTATTAACAATAAAAAACTTTCCACTTTAATTTAATTAATAATTAAATAGTTTCCATAGATAGACGGAATAATTATCCTGCAGAAGATAATTTGGTACAAGCTACAACTTTGCCTTCCTATTTCAGTAATGTCCTCAATAACCAAATGGCTAAACATACTAGTGTAACAATTTTATACACTCTTACCTTCCTATTTCAGTAATGGCCTCAATAACCAAGTGGCTAAACATACTAATGTACCGATTTTATACATTCTTCAGAAAGTAATAAACAGCTTGCCAGAACATGCTCTTAGACATCAAATGTTTATATATAGTTATTTCTAAAGACATTAAGACTCCACTACTGCTTGCAAAATTTGTACAAACAGGAAGGAGAGTTTAATGTCCACCAATCAGGAAATTCAGAAAGATAAGATCGATCGCAAGGACTGAGAGAAGATTACCAAAGGCAGCTAAGATCTACCAACAGGAGAAAAAGGTGGATGGTGAGGTTCATAGCTTGTTGAGCCTCCATTGTTTTGCATAGAACTCATCTTGGAATAGTTCTCATATATGGCATCCTCCAGGATTCTGCGTTTGGCAGAGTAATCCAACGCATCAATAGAAGTTCTGCTGTGCAGGGTAGCAATGCAAATTGCAAAAGCCTGCAATGAAGTAATCATCGAACCAAACTCGACCGTGTAAAGACCCTCTTTGAAAGCTATCATGCTAAAAGCATGCTTTTTTTCTTTTTTCCCTCCCTGACATTGAGCAAATTATTGCATATGTAAACATTAAAGTTTCAAAATAGTACATTTGGAAAAATATCAATCTAAGAGCATACCTGGATGAACAATTCAATGCGACGAAAACACTCAGTCGTTGGGTGTTCTTGGACTGAACTTGCAACCTTCATCTCATGAAGCCTGTCAGCAAGAACTGTAAGCCTGCAACCCTCATCCCATCCTCCACAATCACAAGAGCCTCCAGTTTTCCATCTTTCAATTAGAGTTGATGGAGTTCCCAAGTCTGAGAAACCATGAATCCCGCTAGGGACAATAGCTGAGATACTGCATGCTCTTGAATATTCAGGAAATTTCTCTACCTGTAAACTATCTATCTGGAGAGAAGAGCGCTTATACAAAAAACCATTCAGCATCTTGTATGGAGCTTTAACAACTATGGCAACAAGTTGATTAGTTTGCGTAGAATTGACACATCCTTGGTTTGGTAAGAGCTCTTCATTAACCAAAACAAACTGTTTGGAAACCTCAAAACTCTTAGAATCAAAACTACACAGCTTGGAGCATGAAACTTCCAAACGTCCAACAACATCATAAAGCAAACTCGGTTTTCTACTCCCGCCATGGCCAATCCAGATCCCCCCTTTCTTCTTAGATTCTTGAGCCATAACTATTTTATAAACACCACTACAATCTTCCTTGCCCAATCTATTTGTTCTTTTCAAAGAGGCTACAAGTACACTGTTCTCACTGGTTGAGAACATAAACAGGGGTTGTCCATTCTTCCAAGCCAGCTTTACTAGAGCTTGCCTCATTGGCACAACATTCCTCTCATCCTGAAGCAAACTCTGGGGGGTAATAGGCATCTTGGTATTGGAAGTATCAGATAATCTATGCATTGATTTCAGCGAGGAAGATTCCTTTCCAGCTGAAACACTTCGGTTATTATGATTTTCTTGGGATATGGGAATTGGCGAGCTTGTAATTGGCCCAGAATAACCATCATATTTGGACTTGAGAAGTGGATCTAGTAATCTCCTCAGTGGGCTTCGTCTGCCTCTGCTGTTGCTTCTTCCTTTATCATCAGAAATAATTAAACCATTGATATCTTTATGCTGGTGGTTTGATGACACGTCTTTCAAACTAGAACTACGGTTCAGCCATTTCATACCAGAATCAGAGGAATGCTTCTTTGGCAAAGTCTCTCTTCTTCCTCCAACCGCATTCTGATCAGATGATTGATAAACTGGGCTTAACAGAAAATTCCCTGAAGATTTGCTGATCTGGTTACATTCCTCATTTTTGGACATATATTTAGCGGAAGGGACCCCATTCTCCAGCGGAAGAGCAGTAGCACCCATATTAGACTTGTCAGTTTGGAACGTAGCAGAAAGAAAACCAGACTGTAGAATGTCACGAGATGCACTGCTTTGGTGGGAAAATCTTTGCGGATGTTTTTTAACTTCCATTGCCGTTTTACCACCATGCATTGAGGATAAAGTATTACCTTTTACACATCTACTCCCTTTAAGATGATCAAAATCACATCCATGCTCCGAAAGGCTCCTTTCAAACGTCCTAACAGAGTAGCCCCTAACATGATTAGAACTTTGATGATCACAGCTTTTAGACTTCTCTTCTTCTATCGAGCTACTTGTTTCAGCCTGCATGGAAGTTCTGTCTTCATGCTTTTTTTGCTCGTCAGGCTGGTCGCAATGACCAACCAAAGAAAAAGTTTGCTTCCCTTCAACAGGTGAGTTGCTACTGCTTCTACAAGGGGCTTGTTTTCTTTGAGCTGGAGAGTCGCTATTGTTTCTACCAGAATTTGAGCAAGATTGATTTGTGAGAAGAGATGGAGACTCCGCCATATTTATGGCAGAAGAAACCTCATTTCTCTGAGCGGTCTTTTTGCTGCTAGTCCATCTCTCAAGTTGCCTCCAGTCAATAACACCAAAATTTAGTGCCTTTCCCTGGACATTTTCTCCCTTCTCTACACGCTGGAGATAACATGGAACGCTTGACATGTACTTAACCAGCTCTTCTACTTCAGCTACCTTTCTGCTTGGCCATGGCTTCTGAAAATTTCCAGATGAAGACGCTGAAACCAGGACCTCAGTTTCTGTGGTATGATGATCAGAACAAGGCTTAACTGAGGGCCTCCTATAATTCAAGGGCCTGGCTTCATCATCAAAAAATGCACATCTAACCCTGGGAGTTGCAACTCTCTCATTAAAAAATTTCGAAGGCAGTTGTGACTGAACTGAAACCTTTTTAACTGGCGTCTCACAATCTAATCCAGAGGCTTCTCCATCTTTGCCAGGTTCAGCGAACAAGATGGAATGCATGATGAGTACAAATGTCTGATGCACCTCCTCAGACAAGTTATAAATGTAAATACTGCTTCATCTTCGCATCTTTCTGAGAAGATTCCATTGTATGATTTCTTAAATCAATCGGCAAGATTTATCTGCTAAAACAGTGATGAGACAAATATAACACCATAGAAATATTAAGAAAATCAAAGCAATGATTCAGAAGCATTAAACCTGCAATTCTTGCAAGTTTCCTGAAGAACCTACAAAGTCAAGTAATGCTGAATCCAGAAGAAGCCCCATCTTTGCTTCTTACCAGAAAAAGGAAAAGGTATGCAAAGCCCCTTAGGCGTTGGGAACTCATCCTTAAAGTAACTCATACAAGAAGAAATCAACCCCTACTCCCATTTTTAAATCCCTATTTATTCCAGACCTCATCATTAATCAAACTAAATATAAAATCCTCAAACCTACTCTATCTTCAAGCAGGAATCGAGAACCATTCAAGGAGGAAGAAGAATCAATAAGTTAAAAAATCATACTTAACAGAAACGATCTGGAGGGGGGGAAGGGGGAGTAAAAGGTACCTCTCAAGAGCAAAGAGAAGAAAGACGAGCGCTTTGGATCTCCCTTGAACTACTTGAAGCTTCTCTCCAAGCTTGCAGACAAGGCAAGCAACACCAATATTCTCCTGCTTTCTTTCCCTCTCTTCACTCCAGTGCTGCGGTGAATGGTTGGGACGGCGGTCATGCCAGAACCCGCTAGCGGTTTATCGGCGGGGTAGGGCCCCCTTTCTGGTTCTCGCCGGTGTCCCTCTGCGCGCGCGCGAGCCAGCCGCGGGCCTCGTCGATAGCAACTGCTAGGTGTTAATAATTCTTAACTTGCCTCAGCTCAGCAGTTACTTTCCACAACTCGTTAAATAAACAAACTAAAGTATTTACATGACACATGGAGTCAAATATGAACAGCTGAGAAATATAACATTTTTCTATTTCTAATACATCGCCTAATCATATAAAAATTAATTCCAAAAAATATTTTTTTTTCTAAGAAATAAAATTTTCTATGCTCGGGAGAATAGATATGCAAAGGTTTATTAAATATTTAGTAAATTACATAAAAAATTTTACTTTTTTATTTTGACTCACTAGATAAATAAGCTTATCAGAATCAAGTTACTTGTTGAGCCAAACTAAGTTCATACAAACAGCCAAAATATTTTTGATAGACCTAGCGCTGGCTGGTGACTATTCATTATTTTTGACAAAAGAGTGACGAAGGGCAAGGGAATCTGGATCAGCTTTTTATCCCTGGAATGGGCATTGTCTGCTTTTGAATGATAAGCACACAGGGCTTCTTCACAGGTCAAGGCCCCGTTTATCTTCCATACCTATTTTTTTAAGGTTTTTTTACGTTTTTTTTTTCTTTTAAGACATTATAGAGCTAAACAAAAGGAAATTAGTTCTCTGGCATAATATTGTTAAATCCTTATTTTGCAATTTATAAGCTTTTATTATTGAAAAAATAATACTAAAAACCTTTCTTTTAATATTAATATGTTGAACTTTTTATAGTACTCGCGTGGAACTCATAATTATATAAATAAGTATAATTTTATGCCAAAAGATCCATGAAGGTGCGGTGATAATTTAATATATTAGGAAGAGTAAACATGCATATAGAATTTAAAAGTAGCAGGATGGGACACCAAGATTTTTTATGTATTTAACCCTAGACATGGAAAAATAAAGAGGTTTAGCTAGTTGAAATAATTCACTATAAATGTGTAAGGATATGGACATACCATTTTCCCATAATTTGTAGAGCTGGATTACAATCTTACACTAAATACAATGCTTGTTTGTTTACAATATAGAAGAAACTTCTAGAGCACGGAGAAAGTTGTTGTATTCTGAATATGACGAATGCAAGCTTTCTTTGTCGAGAGTTATTATTGGATCTTCAATACAGTGTTATTTGTTACATTGTACTTAAAATATGACATTAACAAGTAGGGTTCACCGATCACAACAAGTAGTGCAGACGTCAGTAGTACAAAATGGCTGATGAGCATTGGTGGATGTTTGTCAGCGATTGAAGATTCGATACTAACTCTCAGACGAAAGTGGTCAGAAATTATCGTCTGATCTTCAATAGAACATTATTTGTTATACCACAATTATGATACTTCATTACCAAGCATAATTATTCAACTATGACGAGCAGGGGTGATCGACGGTGGTTGACGACGGTTAGTGATGGCCAACGGCGGTCTGGGCGAAGTGGTCGGCGATGGTCGTCAGATACGGAGGCCAGAAGTTCTTTGTTAGGTTTTTTGTCCAAGACAACATTATAATTCGACTCATTCTCCTCCCACCTCAAAGTAAAGAAAATGGTATAATTATAGCCTGGTGGCATTTTGGTCATTTGGAAAATAACTCCTTGTTGGACGATCCACATTGAACTCCCTTAATCACAAGGGTATTTTAATGATTTAAGTGAATTAATAGCCTCAAAATTAAGTGAGATTGGGCCCATTGGATTGCTCTCATTGAGACACTTCTATTAACTATAAGTTTGGATCAGCTATAAGTTATCATGGTTGTTGAGGACTCGACAGCTGTAATCTGAAGAAGATAATGACAGCCAGATACATCACTTTTGTTGCGGTAAAGAATTTATTGAAGTGGTAGCATCTGGAGAAGTTGTTACTCATGCACAAGCGCGCATGTGTGTTCATACAAGTAAATGAGTGTAATTATGCATTAAGAATGCAGTGGACTTGAGAAGCAAGTATGAATGCTAGTTGAGAAACAATTGAGTACTCAGGGATGAATTAGTACACATGCAAGCATGCTTGAATCACTTGTTTGTACTAGCATCACTGGCGCTTGGAGAAGCGAGCAGCAGCTGTAGCATGCAGACAGTGTGAGGCAGGCAACAGTTGTATTATAACAGTAGGCAGTGGGCGATATAGCAGCCAGCTGACAGTTAGTGTCATGACACAGTTTTATAGGAAATTCATTCGTGCGACGACGGACATAGACTGGGTTAGTGAAGGTCATGCATCATGTTGTGGCAAATTGGTAATTAAGGAATGGCATCATGGGCTTAGATGTGGCAGAGTGGGTCGGAGAAGAGAATTGGGTCAAACTAAGCATGCGGCATTGAGGGTCCACACTTGCACCCCCATAGACAATTTTAAAATGGTATTCTTTGAAATATTTGCCTTTTGTGAAAAAATTATGAATTTTGGCATATAAATAGGGCTTTTCAGAGTGGGAGAAGTCACCCATCTCATCCACAGGTCAGAGTCCCTTTTATGCTATTGTTGCCTTCTATATTGAGCTGGTGTTGCCTCATCTCCTGGGCTTGTGTTGCCTCATCTACTGAGCTGATGTTAACCCATATTTTTTGTTATTGTTGCCCTATCTCCCAGGCTGGTAATTCCTTATCTCATGGGCTACCATCTCTTGGGTTGATGTTGCCCTATCTTATGGGCGTGTATTGCCCCATCACCTAAGCTAATGTTGCTCCATCTCCTAGGTTAGTGTTGTCATATCACATGAGTTGATATTAACCCAGATCTTGGGTAATTATTACCTTTTTATGGGGGAATTTTTTTGTCATTACTTTTCTTTTGAGATCCCAATTTCACTTTTTCAAGTCTTTCTTTGAAAGCCAAACTGCCTTATCAATTTGCCACTTTTCCTCCGCCTCATTGGAGGCGGCCCATGGCACAAAAGTCATAGCGTCGTACTTGGTGGGGTTCAATACCAGAGTAACAATCATTGGAACTGAATCCCCAACATTCACTTGCCTAAAATGGCTGATATGACCTTGAGCCAAGGAAGAAGCCCTCTATCTTCTTGTATGGCCCTCTAGTTTTTTGGAAGGATTTTCATCTTTTTTAGAGAAAACACTAAGTATTGTATTATTCGTTATCTTTAATTGTTGTGAACACTTTTCTAGTGAATTTTCATTAACTTAAACAAAATTTTTTTTATTGTTTTCTTCATGCTTAGTGAGTAGTTTTCCTTATTATTTTTCCTTGTGATGAGATTTATTCATGTGTGAGATTGAAATGGTTTGAAGATGTCTTGTATTCCAAAATTGTGATGGTATTTTCATCAGTTCTTAATTTACTTTGCACACTAATCACTTGTGAGGTTAAAATTTGTTACAAAACATAATGACCCGGTGGGGATATGATTCCACCCAACTTGTGAATGCCACGTTGACATTTAGGTTGGGAGTGTGGTGCTCAGTTCACTGGTTAGCAAAAATAGATAGAGATAATTTTATTGGGCATATAAGTGATGTTCCTAGGGCGACATGCTATATTCTTACCATTTTGATTTGGAGTTTGGAACTAAGGGTCTCTAGTAGGTCCTATAGAGAGGGCATATTGGGTAATCTGGAAGTAAGAGGCAAGAATCTACTCAGCACTACTACACTAGCTCGACCAAACTTTAGGCTAGCTGACGTTCTTTACAAGCACAAAACCACATTTTAACATTTAAACATTCAATTGCTACACTGATTATGATCTCATTGCAAGGGGAAATGGATTTTGATTATATAATAACTTTCCAAAATTTTATCTAGTCTCCTTAGATTTGGTTTTTAGTTAATTTAGTTAACTTTAATTTTGTAGTAAATTAAAAAATTTAGAAAATTTAAACTTTTGGAAAATTCCAATTTAAGACATGATAATAGTTGACTAGAATTAGCCTAAGGGATTTCTTACATCGCTTCTCTGTGAGATTTATGCTGGGGTTTTTAAATAAAGCTCTATATTACTTGAAACAATACATATACTTGCACAGTACCTCTACCGTGTAAATTATTAATAAAAAAATTTAAATTTTATAACATATCGATTTTGCACACTAGCCGCTAAATTTAAATTGGGTAAAGTTTTTGTTGTATTTTGGAAGTTAAATTCTTGCGTAATTACGGGTCGGGTCAGGTATCCATTTGACTCAAGTAAATAATGTAACTAATCACCACAATGATTGAATTCAACAGCCTTTGGGTAAGGATAACTCTATATTGATTCAGTATCAACTGAATCTCAAGAAAGAAGGATTGTTAGACTCCCCATCAAAATTGGTCCTAGTAGAAGATCATGTCATCTCCCTAGTAATTAGTCGTTGTAACCTCTGGCTCCATACTTGAGCACAACACTTGTGTCATAGACACAAGTGTAATCTGGCAACTCCTGTCGAACGATGTCAGAATCGATTGCTTTATCACCCTTTCCAAATCGAACAACTACGAGGAATATTTGGATGTCATGGGAGCTGTAGAAGGAAACCGATCAAAGGGAAGGAGGAATTGAAAAGGGAAACCTTTTCTTACCATTTAAGTCTATATATAGGGTATCCACAGAATTTAAACAACCTTAAATTCGTACCTAGCACTTTGAAAATTCATATCAAATTAGCACGAAACCCTATTGTCAGATCCCATCCTCCAGTCTCTTTGAACCGGTCAGCTTTCCTTCATCTACCGGCCTTTTTCCTGCTGATCGGCTCTCATCAGCAAGCTTCTTCTTGGGAGCCGACCAACTACTCTCAGGCTTATTTTTCTCATAGGCTTCTTTTTCTCATCCATAGGAAGGTTGTGTTTGTCAGTCAAAAGCTCAAAGGCCTTCAAAATAATTTCCTCATTCGTTGGTTTTTTACTACTCACCATCACTGTCCTATGTTAAAACCGATTGAATTGTAAAAAATCCAAAAATGATGATGGAAAAGTGCTAATCACGCCCTATTTATAGGGATTACTGCCACATAAATTTAGAGGTTAAATTATTTGAAGTACTTATTATGAAATAAATAAATAATTTTTTCATTTAATTCTCTTTTTTTTTTATTGCAGTTGTCACATTCATAGAAGTAAGAAAACCAGAGAACTAAATATCTGCATTGAAAATATGATCACACAAATCTCAATGACATTCAACGGATCTCACTAAGAATACTAAAGGATTGCATCAGAATAGTAGAGAGACAGAGGTGTCAAGCTTTGTTTCATTCTGTTACAATCATGAGACAGCTAAAAGAACGTAAAATCGAGAGAATGCACATTATGCACCTAATATGAGGGAAAGTCATGTGTAATCAACTCCCTCAACCGATTCTGGGTTTCTTCAAAAATTGAACCAATGGTCACTCCTTAAAACATCTTTCCAATCCTCTATAAAGACCTCTTGTCCAAGAAGAGTTGTTAATCAGATTGTGGTAATATACATTGATGATCTAAGTTCATCCTAACGATAAGAAATTTTCTATGGGGGGTTTTCTCGAAAAAATTGACCGAAGACGTTACAGCCGACCAAAGGATTATCAAAGGACTGAATGCTAACATTAGTGGACCATTAATATTTCACTTCAAATAGTTTTGAAGAAAGGATGCCAATAGCGGTTATGAATAATAAATTTACTCGTAATATCTCCATTAAAGTAAGGAAAAAAATGTAACTTACGAGACGCCCCCTATGATCTATAAATAATGAGTTCATTTCTTCGAGAATGGACAATTGAATCTATTCTAAGAAAATTTGTGTTATTGTGCACCATACTTCTTACGCTCTCTTCTAGTGAAGTGATCCATAGGATATTTTTGAATTTAAAAGCCTTAATTAAGAAATAAAAGCTTAGTAAAACTACATCAAGATATTTTTTTAACTCTTTCTTTTTTCAGTTTAATTGTTAATTCAAATTAAAAGTATATATCTTGACCACGTTTGCTCCACCACCATTAGCGCACAAAAAGACTTTAATGAACTCCTTGAACATATGGCCCACCAGCCTTCAAACGCTCTATATGCATGTCTTGATGGAGGCTTATCTTTCAAGTTCATATCTACAAATTTATTTCATAATTACTTGATTTTTACTAGACTCAAATTTAAAATTAACATATTTTTTTTCCGGCAGATAGCTAATTGGAATATATATATATATATATATCCATCGCGTACTAAGATCAGTTGGTCGGACTTCTGCTTATTAGTTGTAAGTCTCCTCTGGTCTGGGATTCGATTCCCCCCAGTGGAGAGTGTGGTACTCAAATTATTAGGCGCATTGGGATGGCCGGGGCCCATAGCCTCAAACCATTCTTTAATATATATATATATATATATATATATAAATGTATAATTCGGTCCTTCAATTACTGTAATTCACCCTCTAAGAGAATTCTAATTCGCTGCCAAAGTTATAATTCGGCATCCAAATTCATTAAAAGAAAATGAAATAGAAGCAATTGATGTTTATCGTATTATTGTGAATTATTACTTTTTGAATATGATGAGTATTACTTATTAAAACCAGATATAAGCCCTAAAAATAAAAAATAAGAAAATAGAAACTATGATAAATGAAAGTTTAAACTCTGCGGTCGCCGGCAACGAAACTTACTTTATTTTGGCATTTTGGACCTTACAAATGGTGCATGATTCTCTTATAGGAAATTTGTCACAGTCATGAAAGAAACATGGCCAAATGTCACGAATTGGTGCTTGACAAGGACTGATATGATTATTAAATGCTACATATTTGAGATTTTTTATGATCATATTCGTCATAATGTTGTCGGCAGGAGTTCACTGTGCTTCGTAGGGTTCTTTGAAACAATCAAGTTTTGTATGAAAATTGCATTTTCTGTCCAAATGCAAAGGATAAATTTCTTATATGAAATTTTGACAAAGAAATTTTGGCAAGTAATCACAGTATTAATTATATGCATAAGAATTTATTCTTTGTTGATGAAATATTTTTAAAGGTATTTCTTGCAAGAACTTTATTAAAACAAAAGGTTTTTTTTTAATAGCATGCTTTATAAAAATTAAAAGAGATTAAGAAAAACATTTTAAGTCAAACTATGTTCTATCTCTATCCCCAAAGTCTCTACAAGGATTCATTTCATCATAGAATGCTTCAATCCTAATTTATAAATTGTGAAAAGTCAAATGAGGATTGAGATTGATTTTGTTGTTTATGGCATTTCAATAAACTCACATACTACAAAAAAATTAAGGATATCAATGTTAATTCTTATGTATAATGATTGAGGTTGCAACAAATATGGAGATATGGTGGAATTCATAGAGGGTTGTGACATACCTATAGGTAGCATTACAATAAGTATTACAATTGATGGATGTGAGGCAAGTATTAACAATGTGTTGGCCTTAGAGGTGGTGATCACAATAGAAGACTTCAGAGAAATAGTTGCAACATGTCTTGATATCAATGAATAAACATAACACTTGCATTGATCTTGGAAGTGTGGAATGCAATATAGGTGTCACTTAAGATTGATAGTTCACATTAATGTTGCAAGTGTATTGAATTTGTATTAGACTTTTGCGTTATGAAATTGAACTCCATGCCATAATAAATCTCAATATTGTTTTAGAACATTTTGATATTAATGTAATCATTGATAAAATGAAAGAGATTTGTTCTATTTCAATCCAAGCATACAAATTTGTCTTAAATGTTTCAGACGGTTTAAATAAGATTTAATATTATCTCTGTGAATGATAACATTTTGAATACATCTCATGTGAATAATAGAAGTGTTGATGACCAAGCTACTTTTCCTATTATTACTTCTTTTAATGTTATTTCAATTATTAATAATAGTGTTTCTTCTACTCTTCTAGCTCCTTCTAAAGCAAAGAAGGGTAGGTTGAGAATTGGTAATAATAAACTTGGTAATTTCTTATGAATTTTCCTAATCTTCTTGCTTGAAATATTAGGGAGGTGATACTGATTTTAGAAATATTGTTAAAGATTTCAAGTTTGATTTTATATGTTTCTTAGAAACTGAAGTCTCTTTATGTGATATTTCAGATGATTTTTTTGTAATAATTAAAGGTTTTCTGCATGATAGTAGTATGTATAATTTTGACTATTCTAAAAATAATAGAACATATTTAAAATGGAAAGCTAACATTTTATAATGTGTTATTTCTTAGTTTAAGCCTCAGTTTATTTCTATCTGTATCCTTTATTCTATTTCTATTTCTCTTCTTATCACTATTGTTTATATGGTTAATAATGCTACTCGTAGGAAATATTTATAAAATTATGTTATTTTATTATCTTATCATATTCATTATCTTTTTATCAATATTATTTTTTACTTTAATAAATGTATTCTTAATGTTGGTTTGTTGGAATTAAAGAATTTTTGTATAAGTTCAATTGGTATAATAATCAATATAATTATGTTATTAGAAGTCTTTTAGATAGAGCCTTATGTAATATTGAATGGTTTGAGTCTTTTCCTCATTCCTTTTATAAATCTTAGAACCTTTATCCTTGGATCATTCTCCTTTTGTTTCTTTTATATGGGTAACTTCTTTAAATATAATTGTAGGTTAAGGTATCAAAAATATTGGAGTCTCTATTGAATTTATTTTTAAAAAGTTATTGCAATCTCATGGAATATGCCTATTACAAAGGAACCTTTATTTTCTCTTTATAATAAATCAAAGAATTTTAAATCTATTTTAACGCAGAATAACTGGTTTTCTTCGTATTTTCTTTCTAATAACATTACTCATTTAAAATATAAGCAACATATGATTATGAGTAGCTTAAAGAATAATTGTATTGATAAATATTTGTGTGTGGCTCTTTATAAGAATAAATTTGATCTTATGAATGCTTTAACTTGTGATTACAAATGGGCTAAGCAAAGTGCTAAGTGTTTCCAACTTTCTAAAAGGGGGGATCACATGAAATTTTTTGACAAAATGCTAAAATTAGGACTTCTTCCAATTCCATTAAAGAAAACTTTAATGGTAACTCATATGTGAATAAACAAGTGAATATTGTTAGAGATGCCATTTCTTTTTACTTTATTTTTCTAAAAAGCAAAGATGATATCTTGAATCATGATGTTAATCTTTTTCCAATTCATAATTACATTTATGATATCAAAATAAGTTATTTAATTATGAATTTTTGTAACGATGATGTTAAACATGCTTTCTATTCTATTGGCTCTTATAGATTGCTTGACTCGAATGATTTCTCCTTAAATTTATTTTAGAGTAATTAGAATATTTTTTGTGAATATTGAATTAAGGCTATTAATTGTTTCTTTGCTACTTCTAAGATGCCTCATAAAATAAAGCATTTTGCTTTAACATTTATAACTAGAAACTTAGGGGTTCAATTCTTTTAATGATTTCATGCCTATTTCATTATGTAACACTATATATAAAGTGGCTTCTATTCTCTTGTCTAGTATACTTAGAGCAATTTTTCTTCTAAGATTCATCACTCTGAAACTACTTATATTAAAGGTCAGGATATAACTTATAATATAATTTTAGCAAATATTTTTTTGTGTGATTTTAATTCTCTTAATACTAGAAAAAGATTTTGTGCCAAAATTGATTTGAAAATTCCTTTTGATAAAGCTAATAATTTCATATAATATAATGTCGAGTATTGGCTTTCCTTCTACTTTGATTAGTTGGATCAAAACTTGTAATAAAGAGGTTTATTTTTCTTTTTTATAAATTTTGAAGTGAAAGGTTAGTTCCATACTTCTTCTGTATTAAGGTAAGGTTATCCTTAATCACCTTAACAATTTTTTTATTATTATGGATGCTTTATCTTTTGTTTTAAATTCACAAACTAATATTGATAATGATTCTCAAAATTTTTAAAATGACCATTTTTTGTCATCTACTTTATGTTGATGGTATTTTAAAATCTAATGAGGAAGCTATTAATGGTTCATCTTTTATTTTAGAGAATTTTAGTAATGCTTCTAAAAAATAAAATCTTCTATGCACTTCTCTAAAGCCATTGATGTTAGTATTCAACATATTTTATGTCATGAGAGTGATTTTTTCTATAAATCTGCTCCTTGAGATTACTTGGGGGTTACTATTAAGCCCTTTAGTCTTTTGGCTATTGTTTATGAAAAAAACTTAGATATGTTACATTTGTGGCTTGCGGATGGACAAAAAAATTTCTTAGCCTGAGAGTTTGAAATTAAATAGTTTTATTATTTGAAGTTATTTATATTATTGGTTTCGTTCTTCTAATTTGCCCAATGGTTTTAGAAAGAAAATTTCTTCTTTTGTTAGATTTTTTTTTTATAATAATGATAATTTTAGGAATTTTAGTATGATTGCTTGGAGAGTTGTTAATAAGCCTAAGCATTCAAGAGGCTTTGGACTTCCTTCATTAGATAATATTAACTTTTTGTGCTCAAGGATTCTTTTGTAGAATTTTTAATACTTATTCTTATCTTGCTAGTTGGCTTAATGGACAGTATGATTTTAATTGGATTTACAATTGATCAAATGTTTCTATTTTCTGGAATGATTTATCTAGAGTTTCTTCTAATTTTTTTTAGGATTTTTTTTCGTGGTCTTTGGTTTTGGTTAAATATATGCTGATAAGAATTTATTTATATTTGATCATTAACTGATAGTTCGAGATAGGTTGAGCCGTGATGACTGCTATCCATTTATTAGATTTAAATCATATTTTTGAGGATATTCATTAGTATTTAGAAAAATTTTAATATTGTTTGCAGGTAAGTTCTGAGTTTATAGTGGTTTATAAGTTTCTTATTTCTGATGTTTTGTGTTCTTGTTTTATCATATTTCTTTGCAATTTAGCTTTTTTTTGGCATTTGATACTTTGGCTCTCTTTTTTGATTTGATCTTTAGATGGAGGTGTGTTGTTATATAAGGTGATTTTGATGTTGAATCTTTTGAATTTTCTTTTTGTGGGACTACTCTTGAATTATATTTATATTATTGATTTTGGTTGAACGGTTAAAGAAGCTGAAGTGGCTTATCAAGCTTTTGAAGTTTTTGGTCTAGTCTTCTAATTCTGAAATTTACTTCTCTAGACGGAAACTAAACATATTCAAAGTTTCTTTGTTGGCTTTTTAATTTTCTCACTGCTTCCTAGATAACTTCTATTGTTGTTTAAGGGATCTTCATTTGCTAATGATTTCGTCATAGTTGTTCCCTTCTGGGATGATGTTTCCCTTTGTGTTTCTTTTCTTCTATTGTAGATTTGTTTCTTTCTTATGTTTCAATTGTATTTATCTTTAGTCTTTCCTCTGTGTAATTATTTTCCTATTAATATAATTCAGTGTGGCCCTTATCTTTTCCCCCAAAAAATAGAAATATAAATAAATAAAAAGTATAGCGAAGTATTTCAACTCCATATAACGGAATGACAAAATTTAAGCTTTAAGCAAAAGAACATATTAGACAAAACAAACCTAGAAGCAATAAGTGTATTTTGAATGTAAAAATAAAATTTAAGATTGAATTAAGAAAATAACTTTAGCAAGTAATCCAAAGACTAACCTATAAAACAAATGAAAATAATTAAAATAAAACTTAAAATTTAAAATTTTATGATGGATCAGCAGTAACAAAAATCGAAGCTAAAGATCCCCCATTTACACAAGTTAAAGGCGCTCCTTTTTCTTAATTAAAGGTGCATTAAACTTTAAGCCACCACTAAAAGGAACACTAATTGCAACTTTTACAATGCTGCTATGTATTATTGTATAAAATTTTCAATTTTAGTAGTGTTAAGACCCAGAAGCCTTGGTGAAGATGGTGGGATGACACAACTGTCTAACCATATTTATATACTTATACCACATATCTTCATAATGCGTCATCATAAATATATTTTGAACTTTTATATGAATAAAAATATGGATTATCAATCTAAAATATTTTTGAAAATTAATATATCTTACTTGAATCGATTCATTGTCAAATGTTGTTCATTCATGATTACTAATCATGGAGGTAGATATAGAGAGTTTTGACATTAAGTTAAAGCCAGCCACACAAATTTGACTCAATATTGTCATATCATCCATCAATTGTAACTACCCCACAACTGTCCTTGTTGTTGGAGGGCATGGCTTCCTCATAAGAACTCAAATCTAGTATCGTACATATGTTTATGGGCACTCAATATATCTTCTTAAGCCGTCCATTATTATCATATTAGTGTAAATTATGACAAAGAATATGATTATTATTTACTAAAAAATTAATCATGGCCACAAAAAATAAATGAATAATAGAAGTTATTCTGAAATATATGGAATGATTTGAACATTTTGGCTGCAGACACCGACACTTTTTTTGACATTTTGTGCCGCACATAATAAATTCACTCTCCTATAACAAATTTGTTAAAGACATGTAAGAAATATCGCCAAATGTTTGGCAATAAAGTTGAGCTTGTCAAGTGCATGTGCATGTGATATTTAAATGCTATGTTAACATCAATGAAAATTTTCATAGTCATATATCACTATGGTACTTTAGTCGGTAGGAAAATTCACCTTATGCTTTGTAGTGTTCTTTGAAAGAATCAAGTTACGTTGGACAGTGGCATATTCAGTCCAAATAGAAGGGACAAAAATCTATCAGAAATCTTTCGTGGAAAATATTGTGAGAAATAATCAAACACTATTATTATGCATTGAAATTATTGCTTTGCTGGCGAAAATTAAATTTTCATATGTTTTACATATTCAAGTTAATATTTGGTCGGTTCTTGAGAAATTTCTTAAATAGCTTTATTGAAAAGAAAGGTCTTTGTTTTAACTGGCATGCCTTAAAAATAACATTTTTCAAGGGAATTTGACCGTTGAGTGAAACTAGGTTAGTGATTAATGTACATGAAAATGGTCTACGAAATTTGAGAGGAAAGTTTCTACAGAAATTGATACGCATGAAAAAATAATTTAATTTTTAAATAAAAATAAAAACATAATTTTTAAATCAACTATTAAACCCAAAACCATCGAATTATTGCCAAAAATGCATTTCATAGTTGAATGTTTTCATATATTTTTAGAATTCTCTCATCATGTGTAATAGCTCAAGTAATTAGCAGGTTAGGATCGATCATGATTTTCTAAATATTTTAATATTCAAGAATAAAATAAAAAAGGTAAAAATTAAATATTTTGAATGAAATTTTTAAGCTAAATTTAATTGCAAAGCTTACATTTACTATGTAAGAAAATCAATATGAAATTAAAAAAAATTAATTTATTATTCCCATAAAATGTCTTATGCTTCGTAGTGTTCTTCAAAAGAATCAAGTTACATTGGACATTAGCATAATCAGTCCAAAGAGAAGGGCAAAAATCTCTCAGAAATCTTTCGTGAAAATGTTGTGAGAAATAATCAAACACTATTATTATGCATTGAAATTATTGCTTTGCTGATGAAAATATAATGTCCAATGTAACTTTAATTTTGAATATTCAATATTTATTCCCATAAAATGCAGAGAGCAAGGGAAGTTGAGTTTACGTGCCCCATAAAATTTGAAATTTTAAAAATACTCATTATTTATTTCAGTGTGAACTATGGTCAAAATCTATCTCACTAAAACAGTTCTCTTATTTGAAGGGATGTTGAAGAAATAATCCTTGAATTTTAACTTGCTTGGCCCTTCCTATTCTTAATGCCTTCCTTATCTATCTCAACTAATTGTCATTCACGAGTAATGGATTTAAGTGAAAAAGCTTTTATCTTGATTTCTAACTAGACATAATGAACAAGGTTTTGAACCCTGGTTAGTATGTACCTTCTTATTTCTACCTCTGAAACAACCATCGTAATCCAGTGGATTATTACTAGTGAGCTAACTTTAATTGAAAGAAAGCTTTGCTTTCCATCAGATGAAACTGAGGGTGATGATGTTGTGAGCCCTTATGCTATGCATGTTGGTGCCACATCTATTCCAGATGATGATTTGATTGGGATCGAAGAGGACCCTTGGTCTGACACATTAGGCTTCATTAACCTTGTTGAGAGGGAAAAAAGCTGTCGACTCTCTCCTCATCCGACATCAAGAGAGGAACAATGTCCTATCCTGAGCGCAAGTCCGGACGAAGCAGGGTTTAAATCGGAGGCCAATCTAGAAATGGAGACCTCAATCCATAGATTTCATAGAGACCACACTACTCCTCTCACCGAGCCAGATGGCATTTCCATGTTTTTAGAGGGACTTGGAAGAATTAAATGGAAGGAGCCCATGTGTGACAAGGATTCCCCATTTGCCTTTTTTCCATGGGGGTAGTGATGAGTGGACCTTGATGCAGGAGGAGGGGCTAAAAGCTGTTATTTTGAGGGTGTTTTTGTTCTTTTTCTCTCTCTTTTTTTTTATTTAGAGTCGTCAACATATCTATCTTTGTATGATTTTCATTTCGAAGTAAATCACACTTCTGGATCATATGAATGATATTGACAGATTGGAATCAAAAGAAAAGATATGCAATAAAGGAGACAAATAAAATGAGTGTGGAAAAATTTTATAAAGTAAACTTTGCATGATATCCAAAGAGCGTACGTCCAAAATGAGATTAGATCGAAAATGCTTTGGAACATATCCACAAAGAAGATTGATTGACTTTTTTGTAATCGACAAATACAAGAATTTGATGGCGCTACTAGAAGATTTTATTTCCAGCAACGACGTCCAAAGACTTGATCGCGACTTTATAGATGTGTCTGATTTTATTAAGATGTATAATTATAATATTCAATAATGTTAGTCGAATTTGTCAACGCAAGTATACGTATCGCTCAAGTAATATAGGGCTCTAATGGAGTCCTAGATATCGATCCCACAGGGAGTGGTTTAGAACTACAGACTAAGACTTTAGAAAAGCAAGACTTTAATCACAACAACAACGTTCAATTTGCTTATCTATCACTAATAAGCAATTGAAATAAGTAGATAATTTTAATAACTAATAAATAACTAATGATATAAAGTAGGGTTTAATTATGATATTCAATATATAAGAAAGCATCATTCTCATTCTCAAGAAATTATAGTGAATGGATAAAATGAATTAGTTTAATTTATATTGTGCCAAATAAGAGCATACATATTCTTTACCCTTTGCTCCAAGCATAAAGAACATTGACTAATCCTATGCTTGATTACTGATTTTGCGGCTAGGCTGGGAGGATACCGGCTCTCACTTCGGAGCTCTCACGTTCCCCTCACCTGAGGGCTAACATCTACACATCAGCACCCAAACGATAGGATCAAATTGTGGATTTTAGTCTGTCACTTTAAAATCTCTAATTCTTTGCCCGATAATAATATTTCCCTATCTATTTGCACCCAACTTCCAAGGGCTTTAACCTCCCTGAATCTTGGATGTAACATTCACTTTAGTTGTAAAACTCAACATATTTTAACAAATCAATTGACCAGATTGAAAGTAAATTAAGATCTAAGTGAAAAGATCATCACAATTTCTTAAACATTTTCATGGCTTCATTAATTTAAATCACCATTTCACAAATCTGAAGACAAGGAGAAAGACAGAGAAAACTACTCAGAACTCATGGGAAAAACACAACAAAACTCGGAATTCATATATAAAATCAAAGTCATACAAACTACAACAACTAAATAACTTATCTCTAATTTCTCCCCAAGAACACTCCTCGAAGTTCCTCTGAATCTCTTGCTTTCCTTACAACACACAGAATTCCTCTTCGAAGTAGCAAGGAGGAAGAAATCTCTAACTTTCCCTCCACTCTTACAATCTCTCAAAAAATTCCTTACAATTGTTACGCTCTAATGGAAATTCTATGCACTCTATACTTCTTAGACTCTTTTAACTCCTTAGACTCCTTATCTTCTCCTCTATTTTCAGCCAAAATGTTCTTTTAAAGTTGTAGATGAGCTTTCCCAAGATTTGCCTGAGCATCCCTTCAAAATTTGGCCTCATCCAAAGCCTGAGTAGGCATAACCGTCGATCTCACCGTCGGCGTCCTTGAGGGCGCTGTCGGCGGGCTTCTTGAGAATTTTGTCCTGTAGTCTCGAGAAAATCTCGTCGGCGACGGCGTCGAGGGCGCAGTCGGCGGTCTAGTTCAAATCTTCACATTTTTGTCATTTTCGCTCCAAATTCGCTCTTTTTTGCATCTTTTTGCTTTAATGACCCTAATTCATCATTCCTGCAACAAAACATCAAAAATACCTTTATTTAAAGTGCAATATCATCAAAAACAGTATAAAATAGGTATGAAAATCTGAACATATTTTTCTTTGGTCAAAATCCCCTAAACTTATCTATTACTTGTCCTCAAGTAATTTTAGTGCTATATAAAAGTTATGATCTAATGCAGTAAAGTTTTAATTCAGAAATACAATAAGTTTGACTTAAATAAATATCATAGTGAGATTTTCATAAAAAATTCAAATAATTGAATTAATTCTGTAGCTACCAGTTATCTAGTCATCAAGTTTAAGAGTTCAAGTCTTCTATTTATTTCAAGAATGACTATATATTGTAATATTAAGTCACTTAGAATATCCAAAAGATAGGAACTTCATGAGAACTCTACTAGTAAAAGATCTAATTCCATAAATATATGTTCAGAAATATATTTAAGTTTTTCCTTTAGGTAGGTCCAGTGAAGCCAATTTTTTATTAGGCATATCCTCAAGCTTCTCCTCACTTCCATAATTTCTCTTTTTTTTCATTTGGATTGCTTTCAATCATATATATATTTTTCTTTTCTTTTTAGGGATTGTTTTAATCCTTTCTTTTTCCTTTTTCAAGTGAGGATTACTATATCTGGATAGCCTTTAATGATTTTCAACTTCACTTTTCTTTTCCCTAAATTTGAAACTCAAAGTCTTTCTTTACCTTATAAATATTTCATAGTTTTTACATCATTGAGCCTCAATCTTTTCTTCTCAAATGAATTTCCAGATTCTTAATACTTCAGAATATATTTTCCATTACTTTAAATAGTTAACTATAATCTTATTCTCTTATACTAAATATCTTAAGTTACAAAAATTAATTTTCATTACACAAATATTTCTTTAAATCTATTATAATATTTAAATAGTAACAAAAATATAGTTACCTGAATTAAATTCACTACATGAAATCATATAAATAATTTTTGAAAATATTGAAATAGAGGACATCTAATAGTTAATCTTTTTCTTTCCTCCCCCAAACTTAAACTTTTAAATATGAATAATACAGGTGGAAAGAAAAACTATAAATATAAATCATACCTCAGTATTGTAGGCATTTTTATAATTCTAAAATTTTTGCAGGCCTTCTCAATTTGTACTTCACCTGGTCTGTAATATTGTCATGGAGTCATTTCAATCTAATTAAATTATAGAAAAAATCCAAAAATTACTTCAAATATGTAAATCATGACTTCCAATAGTAATTCTAAAAGTTCAACAATAGAATCCATGAATCTCTTCCCAAATTTTCTTTACGTTCCCAAATTTTTCGGATCTCCTCAATGTGGAAGAAATTCATAGTGGAAATCAAATATTTTTAGCTTGGAGTGAAGCTCTTACCTAAAGATGATCAAATCCGGTGTCAAAAAGCCTTGAAACTGCCTCCCAATTCAAGATCTTTCAAGCCCTAAGTCGAAAATGACATTTTTAGGAGGAATGAGATGATGAATAGTGACAGTTGACTGGTTAAAATCGCGGTTAAAGGTGTTTTTCATGAGCTCATCGTCGGCTCTCTTAATTGGAATTTAAATCCTAAAACTCGAGAAAATCCCATCGTCAGCAACGTCGAGGGCGCCGTCGACGAGCTCTATTAATTTTGTCTGAATTCTGGATTTTTGCGATTTCGTTCAATTTCAGGCCTAAATGACATCCGTTTAATCATTATAAACATAATTTTAAATAACTGAATGATGTACTTAGCACATATAAAACACAAAACATCACATTTACATATAAATTCCAAGGGGTACAATATACGTTACATAACACACCTAAGTTTGGTATTTTCTCAACCTCAATATATTAATTCAGCGTCGCAATCCAAGCCACAACACTCAAAACGCAGAAAATAAAACAATCTATGCTTAGTCTCAACTATACAAAGATCTAATAATTCTAAAGCAAAGCAACTACAAAGTTCAAATCAAAATACATAGATAGACATATAGGTAGTAATATAAATCTACTAATCCTCAGACTCAGTACTCGATTCTCCTCTGAGATCGCCCATTGATTGCACATGAACGAAGAGGTTGTAGAAGGGTTGGAATGGAAATTTTTCAGTAGAATCCTCCTCTATCAGTTTCATCCTCCTCATCAGTCGTATCAAACTATCTTCTAAATTTCTAGAATGTTTGAAATGTTCCTTCATCCTCCACTCCAGATGATCGAAGAAATCAGAGATATTGTTAATGCATTCATGACATTTTGTACCTCCTTTTCCAACTTCTTAATTCGGTGCAGAATCACCAAAGACTTATCAGGGACTAAGGGTTGAACTGGCAGTGAATTCTTAGATGATTGATCAACTATTATGGCCATGCCATTTTCATCTTCAAATGATGAGAATCTTTTAGTTGGATCCAAAGGCTTCCAAGGTAGCAGTACCTTTTCCCAATTTTCATAGGACAATTAGAACTGACTGCAAAGTGAGAAAATTGTGGAGGGGTGTCCAAGCCCATAAGTTGATCCGTGAACGATCAGACACAAAACCTACTTCACAATTATAGATCCAATGTCGATCGACAGTCCCCTTTGGATGCAGTAATTCAAAATGGCACTTTCTTTAGAAACTTTAATGATCTTCATTGTCGGTAACAGTTTCACAGAAATGAAAAAGTGCCAATGTTTAGAAACGAGATTCAAGAGTGTTGCAGAAAAACTAACATACATGTTTTCTCTTGTTTCCCAATCGTCAGTTTCGTCCATTAAATACTGGTAAATCTCATTCATCTGGTTTCTCGTTGGGACGAAATTGGAATAGTGGCAGACATGAACATTTTCTATCATATATAATTCGTTGATCCGTGCAGGAGTGAAAGTGATCCATCTCCCTCGTACATAAACAACTCCTTGGTTGATTCCATGTAAATTTGCATAAAATTCTCTTACCACTGGGACCACCACGGCGGCAGTAGTGTAGCACAACACTTCTCATCTTCGCCGCACTATCATTTCTTCAATTTTCATCCTGGGATTATTCAATTCGCGATTCATAAATCCTTGTTCTTTGATTACTCTTTTCTTCGTCAGCAACTTGTTGAAGATTCGCTACGCTTTCGCACTAATAAACTTCCGCCGATTGAAAACTCGCATTCTGGGATTATCAGGGGAATTGGATGCCATAGGAATGGAATTAGTAGAGTTTCACTTCATTTTTGGAGGGAAAATATGGATTAGAATTCAAATTTTTGAGTTTAGAAAGACTATTCCAGCCAAAAAACCGTCAAAAACCGCCACTTGAACACAAGAAACCATCATCTTACCAGTCTCGTCGTCGGCGGCCTCGAGGGCGCCGTCGGCGCCCAAGGCAAAATTGTCACAGTTTCGCTCTGGTCCGAATGCGTTCCAATTTTTCTTCATGGATCCAATTTTTATGATGTTTCAAGGGTAAATAAGAATAGTAGAGCTCAATACTACCATAAACTAGCGATAATCTCAAATAAAAACTACTATAATCACGAATAATGTAAAGAGAAATATGGGTTGCCTCCCATAAAGCGCTTGGTTTAACGTCGCCAGCCCGACCTATTCAGGTGTTATTCAGGTTGGCTGATCATTAAAACCTCTTTAAATTTTGGTCTTTTAACCTCATAATATGGTTTTAATCTATGTTCATTTACTTTAAATCTATTTTTCATTTTCTGATCTTTAATTTCAACAGCTCTGAGTCACAGTAATTGGCCCTAACCTACGAGAATTCAATTTTCCAGGGAATAACTTCAGCCTAGTATTGTAAAGCAAAACTTCTTGTCCTGGTTCCAAGTGCTTTTGATTAATCTTTCGATCATGCCATAACTTTAATTTCTCCTTATGAATTCTGTCATTATCATAAGACTTATTTCTTAATTCTTCCAATTCATTTAATTGTAACAATCTCTTCTTACCAACATCTTTCAAATTATACTTGAATTCTTTAATCGCCCAATATGCTTTTTGCTACAATTCTACTCGTAAGTGACAAGTCTTTCCAAAAATCTTTCTGTGAGGAGTCATTCCAATAGGAGTTTTATGAGCAGTCATGTAAGCCCATAATGCAGTATCCAATCTAGTGGACCAATATATTCTACTAGGATTTACAGTCTTTTCAAGTATTTGTTTAATTTCTCTATTAAAAACTTCAGCTAACTCACTGGTTTGAGGATGATAGGCAGTAGAGATTCTATGAATAATATTAAATTTTTCTACCAATCTCTGAATATATTTATTTCTAAAATGGGATCCTCCATCACTGATAATCATTCTAGGCATTCCGTATCTAGTGAAAATATTTTTCATCAAAAATCTTAAAACACTTTTAGCGTTACAACGAGGTAAAGCTTGTGCTTCAATCCACTTAGAAACGTAGTCTACTGCAATTAATATATATAAGTTCCCAAATGAAGGAATAAACAGTCCCAATAAATCTAATCCCCAAACGTCAAAGATTTTAACTTCCAATATGAAATTTAGAGGCATTTCATTTCTTCTAGATATATTATCTACTCATTGACATCGATCACAAGTTTTAATATATCTATAAACATCTCTTAATATGGTAGGCTAATAAAATCCAGCTTGTAAAATTTTATAAGCAGTTTTATCAATCCCAAAATGTCCTCCAAATTAAAAGTCATGACATTTCTGAATGATCAGCCCAGTTTCTTTATAAGGTACACATCTCCTCATAATAAGATCCTTACATTGTTTATATAAATAAGGCTCATCCCAAAAATATGCTTTCGCATCATAAATGAATTTTCTTTGTTATTGCAATGTCAGCATATGTGGAAAAATATCACTTATAATATAGTTAACAATATCAACATACCATGAAATTTTCCACTCATTAATATTATAAAGTTGTTCATCAAGGAAACTATCTGTAATTTCATTATCGGTGTTAGATAATTCATGATTTTCTAATCTCGATAAATGATCAGCAATTTGATTATCAGTTCCTTTTCTATCAATAATCATAAGATCAAATTCTTGCATTAATAGTATCCATCAAATCAACCTTGGTTTAGCATCCTTCTTTTACATCATATATTTAATAGCAGAGTGATCAGTATATACGACACATTTAGCTCAAATTAAATAAGATCGAAATTTATCCAAAGCATATACAATTGCTAGTAACTCTTTTTCAGTAACAGTATAGCTAATTTGTGCATCATTAAGAGTTTTACTAGCATAGTATATCACTTTAAAAATCTTTTCGTACATTTGTCCAAGAACAGCTCCAATAGCATAATCACTAGCATCACACATCAGTTCAAATGGTTTCTCCTAGTTAGATGAAATTATAATAGGGGCTGTAATAAATTTTTCTTTTAATAACTCAATGGCATTTAAACAACTTTCAGTAAATTCAAATTTCTTGTCCTTTTCTAAAGGTTGGCATAGTGGTTTGGTAACTTTTGAGAAATCTTTAATAAAACGCCTGTAAAAACCAACATGTCCAAGAAAACTCCTAACCTCTCTTACATTAGTAGGAGGTGTTAGTTTAGATATGACTTGAATTTTTGCAGGGCCTGCTTCAATATCATCTTCCGAAATTTTATACTCTAACACAATTTCTCCTGCAACCATAAATTGACATTTCTCCCAATTTAGAACTAAATTAGTTATTTCGCATAACTCCAAAACTTTTTCAAGGTAATTTAAGCATGCGTCAAATGATGTTCCAAATACAGAGAAATCATCCAGAAATACTTCTAATCCATCATCAATTAACTTACTAAATATGGACATCATACACCTCTGGAATGTTGCAGGTGCATTACATAATCCTAAAGGCATTCTTCTAAAAGCAAAAGTTCCAAAAGGACTAGTAAATGTTGTCTTTTCTTGATCCTCAGGAGCAATAGAAATTTGATGGTAACCTGTATATCCATTTAAAAAGCAAAAATAAGTTGAGATTTTCATACCTCTTTTATACTGTTTTTAATGATATTGCACTTTAAAGAAATGTATTTTTGATGTTTTGTTGCAGGAATGATGAATTAGGTTCAATGGAGCAAAAAGATGCAAAAAAGAGCAAATTTGGAGCAAAAATGACCAAAATGTGGAGAATTGCACTAGGGCGCCGACGACGCCATCGAGCCCGCCGACAGCGAGCTTTTCCCAATGCTACAGGAAAAATTCTCCAGAAGGCCGTCGACGGCGCCACCGAGACCGCCGAGGGCGGGATCGACTGTTATGTGACATGTACAATGGATAAGGCCAGATTTTGGAGGGGTGCGTAAGCAACTCTTGGGAAAACTCATCCACAGCTGTAAAGAGAACATTTTGGCCAAAAATGAATAGACTTTTGGAGTCCTGGAGGTTAGAAAGGATCCATTAGTGCGTAAGAAGGTTGCTAGAGCGTATAACTGTGAGAAATTCTTCAAGAAATTGTAAAAGTGAAGGGAAAGTGAGAGATTTCTTCCTCCTTACTACTTTGAAGAGGAATTCTTGTGAAGTAGAGAAAGGAGGAGATTCAGAGGAACTTCGAGAAATGTTCTTGGGGAGAAATTTAAAGATAAGTTATTTACTTGTTATAGTTTGTATGGCTTTGATTTTATATATGAATTCCAAGTTGTGTTGTGCTTTCCCCATGAGCTCTGAGTAGTTTTCTGTGTCTTTCTCCTTGTCTCAAGATTTGTGAAATGGTGATTTGAATTGGTGAAGCCATGAAAATGTTTAAGAAATTGTGATGATCTTTTCACTTCGATCTTAATTTACTTTCAATCTGGTCAATTAATTTGTTAAAATATGTTGAGTTTTACAACTAAAGTGAAGATTACATCCAAGATTCAGGGAGGTTAAAGCCTTTGGAAATTGGGTGCGAATAAATAGGGAAATATTACTATCGGGCGTAGAATAGGAGATTTTAGAATGACAGAATAAAATCCCCAATTTGGTCCTATCGTTTGGGTGCTGATGTGTAGATGTTAGCCCTCAGGTGAGGGGAATGTGGGAGCTCCGAAGTGAGAGCTGGTATCCTCCAAACCTAGCCGCAGAATCAGTAAGCAAGCATAGGATTAGTCAATGTTCTTTATGCCTGGACCAAAAGGTAAAGAATATGTATGCTCCTATTTGACACAATATATATTGAACTAAATCATTTTATCCTTTCACTATAATTGCTTGGCAAGGAGAATGATGCTTTCTTATATATTGAATATCACAATTAAATGTTATTTTCTATAATTAGTTATTATCCAAATTGTCTACTTATTTCAATTGCCTATTAGTGATAAATAAGCAACTTGAACGTCGTTGTAGTTGAAGTATTACTTTTTATTAAATCTTAGTCCGTAGTATTCTATTTCTCCCTGTTGGATCGATATCTAGGACTCCATTAGAGCCCTATATTACTTGAGCGATACGTATACTTGTGTTGACAAATTCGAGTTTAAAATTATTGAATATTATATCTATACAACTTTATTAAATCAAACATATATATATAAAGTCGCAGTCAAGTTTTTGGCATCGTTGCTGGAATTTAAATCTTCTAGTAGCATCATTAAATTCTTGTAATTGTTGATTTACATAAAAGGTCGGTCAAGTTTTTGGCGCCGTTGCCGGGGAAAATTTTAGGAGTAACAAACATATTAGAATTATTAAAAAAATTTTACTTAAATTGCAACTTACCAATATATTTATATATTTATATTTATATTTATATTTATATTATTGACCTGAAAATCTTATACCATACGATTCGGAATTAGAACGAACTGTTAGAAAAATTAGAAAATTGAAAAGAAAACCTAGAAATTGTGATACAATGGAAAACATTAAGAACAATCAAGGAATAGAAAATGAACACCAACCTAGACCCTTAAGAGAATATGCAAATCCTAGAGCAGATGAAATTCACTTATCTATGCAAAATTCTGATGTAGCTGCTAATTCATTTGAGCTTAAACCTTCTATTATCCAAATGGTACAAAACAATCAATTTGGAGGCACACCAAATGAAGATCCTAACTTACACCTCGCTAGTTTTTTAGAACTATGTGCTACTTTTTAATATGATAGAGTCTCAAACAATGTTATTAGACTTAGACTTTTTCTTTTTTCACTGAGGGATAAATCTAAGTTGTGCTTAAACTCGTTAGCACCTGGATCTATTATAACTTGGGGAGAACTGTCACAGAAATTTCTATCCCAATATTTCCCTCCATCCAAAACTCCTAGACTAAGAATGATATAACAACGTTCTGTCAGATTGATGGAGAGTCAATATATGAAGCTTGGGAGAGATTTAAAGATCTTCTTAGGAAATGCCCTCATCATTCATTACCAGACTGGTTAAAAATTCAAACCCTTTATAATTGATTAGTGAGATCTCTTAGATCGATTATAAATGCTGCGGCTGGTGGTTCTTTAATGTCAAAACCTTTTGATGAGGCTTATTCATTAATAGAAGAAATGACTACCAACAATTTTTAATGGCCCTCTAAGCGGGTAAATCCTAAAAGAGTAGCTAGCATCCATGATTTTGATGCAATATCTATGTTAGCTTCACAGATTGCTGCAATATCAAAGAAATTAGATCATTATGGGATGAATTATTCTTCAACACCTCCTATGATGGAAGAAAATTCATCTGGGCAATTTGTGGATGTTCAACCTTCATATGAAACCTTAAATGCTATTACTAGACCCAACAACCTATACTCGAACTATTATAACCCAGGTTGGAAGAATCATCCAAACCTTAATTGGAGTAACAATTCTTCAACAAATCAACAATGGGCAAAAAACTCAGTGAACCCATTAGGAAATTCATCCAACCAAGGAAATGTTAACTATAAACCTTCTTATCCTCAAGGATTTAACAATAATACTCAAATTAAGGAGAAGAAATTATCTATGGAATAACTGATATTAAACATGGGTCAACAATTACAGAATCAAGGAAATCAATTACAGATTCAAGGAAATCAATTACAAAATCAAGGAACTGCTATTAAGAATATTGAGAACCAATTAGGGCATATCGCTACTGCACTTAGTAACCGAACAATAGGAACTTTTCCGAGTACTGTGGAACCAAATCCTAAAGATGAAGGAAAAGAACAAATCAAGGTGATTAAATTACGAAGTGGAAAAGAACTAGAGACAAGAGTGCAAAAAGAAATAGAAACTGAAAAAGAAAAAGTGGATACCGAAAAAGAAAAGGATCATGAATACCCAGATTTAGAGTATCCATTTACACCAATGAAAGTTACTGTGGAAAAACCTCCACCACCGTTCCCTCAAAGACTGAAGCAACATAAACAAAGTAAACAATTTTTAAAATTTTTGGAAATTCTTAAGAAGTTAAAGGTGAATATTCCCTTCGTAGAAGCTTTAGAGCAAATGCCCAATTATGTGAAGTTTATGAAAGAAATTCTGAACAAGAAGAGGAAGTTCTCAGATAATGAAACTGTTGTACTTAGCGAAGAGTGTAGTGCGATTATTCAGAAAAAATTTTCTGAAAAATTAAAAGATCCTGGTAGTTTCACTATACCGTGTGCTATCGGTGAAAAATTCTATGGAAGAGCTTTATGTGATTTGGGAGCCAGCATTAACCTTATGCCTCTATCAATTTTTAAAAGACTAGGATTAGAGGAAGTCTCACCTACTTCTGTAACTCTTCAATTAGCAGACCGATCATTTACATATCCTAAGGGAGTTATAGAAGATGTGCTAGTAAAAGTTGACAAATTTATCTTTTCGGTGGATTTTATTGTCTTAGATATGGAGAAAGATAAAGAAATACCTATTATTTTAGGGAGACCATTTTTAGCTACTGGAAAAGCTATGATAGATGTTCAAAAAGGAGAATTAACTATGAGAGTAAATGATCAAGAAGTGACTTTTAACATTGCGAAATCTATGAAATACCCTGCTGTTGAAAGAGATAATGAATGTTTTCACATGCAAACTGTTGAACATCTACTGAATGAACATTTTAAAGAACATTTCAAAGATAAAAAGTATTTTGAAGAACAATTCGAAAAAAATGATGAAATTATTCTGGACAAATTAGAAAATGAAGAATTAGACTATGTTCAGGAAAGATTTGAAATGTTGGATATTACATAAAATGCTGATAAAAATCTATTTCCCTCAATTATTAAACCACCTGAACTTGAGTTGAAAACATTACTTAACTACTTGAAGTATGTATTTTTGGGAGACTCATCTACATTAACAGTTTTTATATCTTCAGAATTAAATGATTTACAAGAACAAAGACTGATAGATACATTGAAAAGATATAATAGAGCTTTTAGTTGGACCTTAGCAGATATTAAATGAATCAGTCCTTCGATCTGTATGCACAGAATTATATTAGATGAACACTCTAAACCAAGAGTTGATCCATAAAGGAGAATAAACCCTATAATGAAAGAAGTAGTAAAAAGGAAATTTTGAAATGGTTAGACACTAGAATTATATATCCTATTTCAGATAGTTCATGGGTAAGTCCAATTCATTGTGTACCGAAGAAAGGAGGAGTGACTGTTGAAACAAAATAAAATAATGAGTTGATACCTATCAGACAAGTCACTAGGTGGAGCATCTGCATTGATTATAGAAAATTAAACACTGCCACCAGGAAAGATCATTTTCCCCTACCATTTCTAAATCAAATAGTTGATAGACTTGTTGGGCACAAATATTTTTGCTTTTTAGATGGATATACCGGTTACCATCAAATTCCTATTACTCCTGAGGATCAAGAAAAGACAACATTTACTAGTTCTTTTGGAACTTTTGTGATTAGAAGAATGTCTTTTGGATTATGTAATGCACCTGCAACATTCCAGAGATGTATGATGTCCATATTTAGTAAGTTAATTGACGATGGGCTGGAAGTATTTGGAACATCATTTGACACTTGCTTAATTTATCTTGAAAAAGTTTTAGAGTTATGCGAAAGAACTAATTTAGTTCTAAATTGGGAGAAATGACAATTTATGGTTGCAGGAGGAATTGTGTTTGGGCATAAAGTTTTGGAAAATGGTATGGAAACGGACCGTGCAAAAATCCAAGTTATATCTAAACTAACACCTCCTACTAGTGTAAAAGAAGTTAGAATTTTTTTAGGACATGTTGATTTTTACAAGCTCTAGTGACAGAAGTGTGATTTTGTGTGATCAAATTATTAAAAGGTGTGAACGATTTAGATATCTTGGGTCCGTTGTCCAAAGCGATGGTGATATAGATGGGGATGTTAATAGTAGAATTCAAGTTGGTTGGTTTAAGNAAAAGTTGACAAATTTATCTTTTCGGTGGATTTTATTGTCTTAGATATGGAGAAAGATAAAGAAATACCTATTATTTTAGGGAGACCATTTTTAGCTACTGGAAAAGCTATGATAGATGTTCAAAAAGGAGAATTAACTATGAGAGTAAATGATCAAGAAGTGACTTTTAACATTGCGAAATCTATGAAATACCCTGCTGTTGAAAGAGATAATGAATGTTTTCACATGCAAACTGTTGAACATCTACTGAATGAACATTTTAAAGAACATTTCAAAGATAAAAAGTATTTTGAAGAACAATTCGAAAAAAATGATGAAATTATTCTGGACAAATTAGAAAATGAAGAATTAGACTATGTTCAGGAAAGATTTGAAATGTTGGATATTACATAAAATGCTGATAAAAATCTATTTCCCTCAATTATTAAACCACCTGAACTTGAGTTGAAAACATTACTTAACTACTTGAAGTATGTATTTTTGGGAGACTCATCTACATTAACAGTTTTTATATCTTCAGAATTAAATGATTTACAAGAACAAAGACTGATAGATACATTGAAAAGATATAATAGAGCTTTTAGTTGGACCTTAGCAGATATTAAATGAATCAGTCCTTCGATCTGTATGCACAGAATTATATTAGATGAACACTCTAAACCAAGAGTTGATCCATAAAGGAGAATAAACCCTATAATGAAAGAAGTAGTAAAAAGGAAATTTTGAAATGGTTAGACACTAGAATTATATATCCTATTTCAGATAGTTCATGGGTAAGTCCAATTCATTGTGTACCGAAGAAAGGAGGAGTGACTGTTGAAACAAAATAAAATAATGAGTTGATACCTATCAGACAAGTCACTAGGTGGAGCATCTGCATTGATTATAGAAAATTAAACACTGCCACCAGGAAAGATCATTTTCCCCTACCATTTCTAAATCAAATAGTTGATAGACTTGTTGGGCACAAATATTTTTGCTTTTTAGATGGATATACCGGTTACCATCAAATTCCTATTACTCCTGAGGATCAAGAAAAGACAACATTTACTAGTTCTTTTGGAACTTTTGTGATTAGAAGAATGTCTTTTGGATTATGTAATGCACCTGCAACATTCCAGAGATGTATGATGTCCATATTTAGTAAGTTAATTGACGATGGGCTGGAAGTATTTGGAACATCATTTGACACTTGCTTAATTTATCTTGAAAAAGTTTTAGAGTTATGCGAAAGAACTAATTTAGTTCTAAATTGGGAGAAATGACAATTTATGGTTGCAGGAGGAATTGTGTTTGGGCATAAAGTTTTGGAAAATGGTATGGAAACGGACCGTGCAAAAATCCAAGTTATATCTAAACTAACACCTCCTACTAGTGTAAAAGAAGTTAGAATTTTTTTAGGACATGTTGATTTTTACAAGCTCTAGTGACAGAAGTGTGATTTTGTGTGATCAAATTATTAAAAGGTGTGAACGATTTAGATATCTTGGGTCCGTTGTCCAAAGCGATGGTGATATAGATGGGGATGTTAATAGTAGAATTCAAGTTGGTTGGTTTAAGTGGAGGAATGCTTCGGGCCTTTTGTGTGATAGAAAAGTACCGCTAAGACTGAAAGGAAAATTTTATAAGACGGTGGTGAGACCTGCAATGCTCTATGGCGCTGAATGTTGGCTTTTAAAAGAGAAGCAAAATAATAAGTTAAGTGTTGCCGAGATGAGAATGATTAGGTGGATGAGTGGCTTTACACTTAGAGACAAAATGCAGAATGAATTTATTCGTGATAGGGTTGGTGTAGCTCCTGTGACAGACAAAATTAGAGAAAGTCGTCTTAGATGGTTTGGTCATATTAAACGTCGACCATTAGATGATCCGATTAGGAGAGTAAATGTTTTAGATTCGACTTGTGTTAAGAAAGGCAGAGGTAGACTTAGGAAGACTTGGGCTTATTGTATTAAAAATGATCTTAATTTGTTAGAACTAAATGAAAATATGACACTAAATAGGACGCAATGGAGAAAAAGGATTCATGTGGCTGACCCCACGTAGTGGGATTAAGGCTTTGTTGTTGTTGTTGTATGTTGATTTTTACAGGCGTTTTATTAAATATTTCTCAAAAATTAGTAAACCTCTATGCCAATTTTTAGAAAAGGACAAGAAATTTGAGCTGAAAGCTGTTAAAATGCCTTTGAGATATTAAAAGAAAAATTAATCACGACCCCTATTATAGTTTCACATAACTGGGAGAAACAATTTGAACTGATGTGTGATGCTAGTGATTATGCTATTGGAGCTGTCCTTGGACAAATGTATGAAAAGATTTTTAAGGTGATATACTACGCTAGTAAAACTCTTAATGATGCTCAAATTAACTATACTGTTACTAAAAAAGAGCTACTAGCTATCGCATATGTTCTAGATAAATTTTGATCTTATTTAATTGGAGCTAAATGTGTTGTGCACACTGATCACTCAGCTATTAAATATCTGATGCAAAAAAAAAGATGCCAAACCAAGGTTGATTAGATATATATTATTGATGCAAGAATTTGATCTTGTAGTTATTGATAAAAAGGAATTGATAATCAAATTGCTGATCATTTGTCAAGATTAGAAAATCATGAATTATCTGATGTTGATAATGAAATTACAGACAGTTTCCCTGATGAACAGCTCTATAATGTTAGTGTGTGGAAAATAACATGGTATGCTGATATTGTTAACTATATTGTAAGTGATATTTTGCCACCTATGCTGACATTGCAACAGCAAAGGAAATTCATTCATGATGTGAAAACATATTTTTGGGATGAGCCTTATTTATATAAATAATGTAAGGATCTAATTATGAGGAGATGTGTACCTTATGAAGAAACCGAATTGATTATTCAAGAATGTCATGATTCTGAATTTGGAGGACATTTTGGGAGCGATAAAACTACTTATAAAATTTTACAAGCTGGATTTTATTAGCCTACTATATTTAGAGATGTTTATAGATATATAAAGAATTGTGATCAATGTCAACGAGTAGGCAATATATCTAGAAGAAATGAAATGCCTCTAAATTTCATATTGGAAGTTGAGATCTTTGATGTTTGGGAATTAGATTTTATGGGACCATTTATTCCTTCATTTGGGAACTTATATATATTAATTACAGTAGTCTACGTTTCTAAGTGGATTGAAGCACAATCTTTACCTCGCTATAACGCTAAAAGTGTTTCAAGATTTTTAATGAAAAATATTTTCACTAGATACGGAATGCCTAGGATGATTATTACTGATGGAGGATCCCATTTTAGAAATAAATATATTCAGAGATTGGCAGAAAAATTTAATATTATTCATAGAATCTCTACTGCTTATCACCCTCAAACTAGTGGATTAGCTGAAGTTTCTAATAGAGAGATTAAACAAATACTTGAAAAGACTGTAAACCCTAGTATAATAGATTGGTCCACTAGATTGGATACAGCATTATGGGCTTACAGGACTGCTTATAAAACTCCTATTGGAATGACTCCTTACAGACTGATTTTTGGAAAGACTTGTCACTTACCAGTAGAATTGGAGCATAAAGCATATTGGGCGATTAAAGAATTCAATTATAATTTGAAAGATGCTGGTAAGAAGAGATTGTTACAATTAAATGAGTTGGAAGAATTAAGAAATGAATCTTATGATAATGACAGAATTTATAAGGAAAAATTAAAGTTATGGCATGATCGAAAGATTAACCAAAAGAACTTTGAACCAGGATAAGAAGTTTTGCTTTACAATACAAGGTTGACGTTATTCCCTGGGAAATTGAAGTCTCGTTGGTTAGGGGCATTTACTATCACTCAAGTTCACACTTACGGAACTGTTGAAATTGAACATCAGAAAATGGGAAATAGATTTAAAGTAAATGGACATAGATTAAAACCATATTATGATGGTAAAAGACCAAATTTTAAAGAGGTTTTAATGATCAGTCAACCTTAATGAACCCTAAATAGGTCGGGCTGACGACGTTAAACCAAGCGCTTTATGGGAGGCAACCCATAGTTATATTTACCTTCATTGCGATTATGGTAGTTTTTATGTGAATTTATCGCTAGTTTATAGTAGTATTAGGCTCTACTACTCTTATTTACCCTTCAAATATCTTAAAAATTGGATCCATAAAGAAAAATTACGACGCATTCCGACCAGAGCGAAACTGTGAAAGTTTTGTCTTGGGCGCCGACGGCGCTGACGGCGGGTTTTTCATGAGAGTACAGGCAAAGATTAATATAGAAGCGCGCCGACAACGCCCTCGACACCGCCGACAGCGATATCGGTAAGAGGCAGTTTCTTGTGTCTGATGAGCGGTTTTTGACGGTTTTTGGGCGGGAATAGTCTTTTTAAACTCAAAAATTCGAACTCTAGTTCATATTTTCTCCCAAAAAATGAAGAAAAACTCTGTCAATTTCATTCGTATGGCGTCCAATTCCCCTGATAATCCCAGAATGTGAGTTTTCATATGGCGAAAGTTCATTAGTCCGGAAGCGTAGCGAGTCTTCAACAAGTTGTTGACGAAGAAAAGATTAATCAAGGAACGAGGATTCGTGAATCGCGGATTGAATAATCCCACAACGGATATTGAAGAAACGATAGTGCGGCGAAGATGGGAAGTGTTGTGCTACACTACTGCCGCCGTGGTAGTTCCTGTGGTAAAAGAATTTTATGC